>JBAMBI010000731.1:0-14109 GCA_037043535.1 Drosophila putrida | reverse complement strand
AGTTAACAAGCAAGTTAACTAGCGGCCCTCACTAGAACTTCTCGAGAAACCCGCGCCTGGAATGCTGACGCTTTAGATTCGCGCATTTAACATTCGTAGCTTTGACGATTGGGTGCAGTAGCCAGACAACAGTTATGCCGCAATCGCTTTGCTTATATTATGTTTATGCTAAGTCGGCTTGCCGACCATGCGCCCATGGCATGTTCAGTAATTTTCCATTCGATGTATTTAGCTTTAGTTTCATATTCTTTCATTTCACAAGTACAGTCTTGCATCTAGCTTTAAACAAAGCACATCTATTATAAATGCACTACTCCGGCATTGGCCGTACAGAACATTAAGTGTTTTATTGCTAAGCCCTAAGGCTAGCGACAGGAGAACTTTACAGTTATCCCACCATTAGCTTCATTGCTATCACCACTGGACTTAGCTGCAACCGGCGGAGTCACTGGATCAACATACCCAAGTGGAGCCACAGACATTGGACCTACGCTGCAACCGGCAGGTGCCACTGGACTCGACTAGGGAAAATTATAATTGGCGCCCAACGGAATAGAGATTACTTTAAGTAGAATCCACGTCCCCTACAACATGTAAGTGACTGTTCAAAAAATAGTGATTTCAAAAATCTAAAAATAAAAAATTGTTAAAAGGAAAAAAGAAAGTGTTATAAAAACTGCAGCGATAGAGTGAGCGTTGAGATACGGTATAAATATTTTTATTTCCATTCGTAATTGGATTGATTTGTGTTTGGTTGTCGATATTTTTATATATATTTGATATTCTGACATACTTTGCGTTGTTTGACGAGTGTTTTTAGTGCGTTAAATTAACTGAATTTTTCGGCGTTTATAATCAGATAAAATTACATAAACTTTTGTTTGGCCATTTGCTGCACATTTTACCGAATCTCTCAGTGACTGACTGCTCATGAGTTGGCAGTATAGAGAAGTGAAGGTAGAGTACAACAGCGAAAAGGAAGATAACGACCAAGATAGTGACGAAAGTGATCAGATAGGGTATCGTCCCCGGGAAAACAATCAATCAGAAATGGAAGCGGCGAATTTAAAAGCCTTAATTGAAGGCGTTAACAGCGCCCTTGTGCAACAAGAGCGGCGGTTAAAAGATGAGTTTCGCGCAGAAATTGCTGCCGTAAGAAACCAGGTTGAAACTCTCAGAGTTGAGGACCCCCAAGTAGAAAGATATGAAAGGGTAACTTGTGACCCTAACATACAATGCGAAGTGAGGTTAGATATCGTAAAGTCGGTACCGACTTTTAATGGGAGCCACGAAGAATATGTTTCTTGGAGGCAGGCAGCTGTTGACGCTTATGAAATTTTTAAACGTTACATAGGCAGTGAAGCCCATTACGAGGCAGGTGTCATACTGAAAAACAAAGTTTGTGGTGCAGCACGAGCAGTACTGACATCACATAATACAGTCCTCAATTTTGACGCAATCATAGCTAGACTTGATTGCACATACGCGGACAAAACGTCCCTAAGAGTACTCCGACAACAACTAGAAATGGTTAGACAGGGTGACTTGGACTTGATGGACTACTATGACGAAGTCGAGAAAAAATTGACTCTCGTCACGAACAAAATCGTCATGACACATGACGAACAGGCAGCGACTATACTCAATACAGAGATTAGGAGTGATGCCCTACATGCATTCATGGCAGGCCTTAAGAGGTCCCTGAAGTCGTATGTCATCCCAGTGCAGCCCAAAGATTTGCCATCCGCTTTAGCGTTAGCTCGCGAGGCTGAAAGTAGCATTGAAATGAGCGCTTTTGCTGCTTCGTATGCCAAGGCAATTGAAGACAAAGGCCATACAGGAGAAAGCAATAGGCAGGGTAGAAATGCCCAACCTAGACAGGGAAAGGGCTTTGAGAAAAATCCACACTTCGTTGTGAAACAGAATCAAAGCAGGCCACATACTGAGCCTGGAACAAAGCCTTATGACAAAGAAAGCCCGGTGCTAAACCAGGTTCAGCCTATGGAGGTCGATCCGTCGGTTTCTAATTTCAGGCAGCCCACCAATTGGAGACAGCCAATTACGCCACACATGGCGAAACTCAGAAAAGGCAGAATACGTCAGAGCGAATCTCAGGTCAGAGACGCCAGCGGGTGAATGATATTGCCCAGCAGACTGGTAGCAAAGAAGAACAGGAATATGCAAGCATAGCCGAGGCAGCGACTAATGATATTGATGATTGATATTGATATATAATGATATTGGTGATTCATCAGAAATCAACGATGCACTGAATTTTTTAGGGAACGCTCCCAGTTGCCGTTCGTCGAGCGACAACTGGATGGCAGAACACTAAGAATTTTAATCGACACTGGGGCGGCAAAAAATTACGTCAGACCCGTAAAGGAGCTAAAAAACGTAACGACCGTCGATGCCCCATTTACTGTGAATTCAATACATGGATCCAGTAAAATTAAACAAAAATGTTCAATGAAAATTTTTGGGAAAGTTGCCCCTTTCTTCATCTTAGACACCCTCGACACATTCGACGCTATAATAGGTTTCGATCTGCTAACGCAGGCAGGTGTAACTTTGAATCTGCTAGGTAACAACATAACCTACGGCAACAAGTCAGAAATGTTGAAACACCACCTTTGCGACAACGTGAACTTCACACGTGTCGATGACATAATAGTCCCTGACATTGTTAGGGGCGAATTCAAAAAAATGATATTGAAGCGGATTAAGGCCTTTTCGACCTCTAACGAGGCACTGCCCTTTAACACTTCTGTCATTGCCACAATTCGTACCGAGGACAACGAGCCGGTATACTCAAGGCTATATCCATACCCTACAGGTGTAGCAGATTTCGTTAACAACGAGATCGCAAAATTGTTGAAAGATGGCATCATAAGACTATCAAGATCTGCTTACAACAGCCCGGCCTGGGTTGTTGATAAGAAGGGACTAGATGCCAGTGGTAATAAGAACCGTCGGCTCGTCATTGACTTCAGGAAGCTAAATGAGCGAACTGTTGCGGACCGTTACCCAATGCCAAGCATTCCGATGATTTTAGCGAATCTGGGAAAGGCAAAATTTTTCACCACGTTAGATTTGAAATCTGGGTATCACCAGATTTATCTAGCTGAAAGAGATCGTGAGAAAACTTCTTTCTCAGTGAACGGAGGGAAATACGAGTTTTGTCGATTGCCTTTTGGTTTGAAGAATGCTGGTAGCATCTTTCAAAGAGCAATTGACGATGTTCTTCGAGAACAAATTGGTAAAATATGTTACGTCTATGTTGATGACGTAATAATATTTTCCGAGACCGAAGCCGATCACGTCCGACACATTGATATAGTACTTCAGCGTCTTTGCGATGCTAACATGAGAGTCTCTAAGGAGAAGACAAAGTTTTTTAAAGAAAGTGTAGAATACTTAGGTTTCGTGGTTACCAGCGAAGGGGCAAAGACAGACCCCGAAAAGGTTAAGGCGATTCAAGAATACGCTGAACCAAAAAACTTGTTTGCTCTAAGGTCTTTTTTGGGCCTGGCCAGCTATTACAGGGTGTTTGTTAAAGATTTCGCCTCCATAACGAGACCTCACGTTTGCAGTATCCGAAAAGAACACTAATGCAAAAATAAAAAGGTGGAAGGCTTTTATTGAAGAGTATAACACAAAGATCCACTACAAGCCGGGCAAAGAAAACTTCGTGGCTGACGCCCTTTCCCGGCAGGATATTAATGCTTTACAAGATGAGCCGCAATCAGATGCGGCCACCATCCACAGTGAGCTTTCCCTGACGTACACAGTTGAAACGACTGACAAGCCCTTAAACTGCTTTAGAAATCAAGTGGTTTTAGAAGAGGCACGTTATTCGTTGCATCGAAGACTGATCATGTTCGGCAACAAGACCCGCCACGTCATACATTTCACAGACAGAAGTGGTCTCATGGAAACGCTAAATCTCGTTGTGAATCCTGACGTTGTAAACGCGTTCCATTGTGATTTCCCAACTTTGGCCGCCTTTCAACATGATTTAGTGTCAATTTTCCCGACAACCAAATTCTGGCATTGTAAGAATATGGTGTCGGATATTACCAACAAGGACGAACAAATCGAAATAATTAATACTGAGCATAATCGTGCACACAGAGCAGCACAGGAAAATGTAAAACAAATCCTTCGTGATTACTATTTTCCAAAAATGACTAAGTTGGCTAACGAGGTCGTTTTAAATTGCAAAGTATGTATTTCGGCTAAATATGACCGTCACCCAAAAAAGCAGGAGATCGGGGAAACACCAATACCGTCTTATGCTGGAGAAATGTTGCACATTGACATCTTCTCCACCGATCAGAAACTCTTCTTGACCTGTGTTGATAAATTTTCTAAATTTGCAGTTGTTCATCTCGTGCAAATACGGATATAACAACGCCCATATTGCAATTAATTAACATCTTTCCGAAAACCAAGACCATTTATTGCGACAACGAAGCTTCATTCAATTCAGAAACGATCACTTCGTTATTAAAAAATCAGTTCAACATAGATATTGTCAACGCCCCCCCCCACTCCATAGCTGCTCAAATGGTCAAGTGAAACGATTCCACAGCACGTTAATTGAGATAGCTAGGTGCCAAAAAATTGATAGGAAAATTAACGAAACTGTCCAAGCAATAATACGAGCAACAATAGAATATAATAGATCCATTCGGTTACAGGGCACAGGCCAATAGACGTAATACACGCAGCATTTAGGGAATTGCAGCATACGATTAAGGACAAGATAACAAAAGCCCAACAAGATCAACTTACCAGACTTAATCCAGATAGGCAAAACAGGGTGTTCAAGGTAGGTGAAAAAGTATTCCTTAAAAACAACAAAAGGTTAGGCAACAAGTTGTCCCCATTATGTTCTGAAGGGATCGTACAAGCAGACCTGGGAACGTCTGTACTTATTAGGGGGAGGATAGTCCACAAGGACAATCTAAGGTAACTGCAAAAATTTGTTCCATTACTACAACTACTACGGATCTGACTTAATCGTTACTGCAGGTTTATCGGAATTATCCTCGCACTCCTGGCCGCAACGAATGCCCGTATCACCGACTTCTCCCATGCGAATTACATTCCCGTATTGGCCGGTAACGTCTTAGTGTGGGAACAATATAGCTACGTGAGACACTCGACCAACTTGACTGACTTCGCCAATATTATAGACGACACAGTACAATTTGCCAAATTATTCCCAAAATCGCATATGCGAAAATTGTTAGAAGTAGATATAGATCATGTTCAAAATTTATTATCCGCATTAATGATACACCATAAGATAGCTAGAAGCCTGGAGTTTTTGGGGACAGCATTGAAAGTCGTGGCAGGTACTCATGACGCGTCAGACCTTGAGAGAATCAAGATAACCGAGTCTCAGCTGATAGCATCAAACAATAGACAGATACAAATTAATACAGAAACACAAAGGCAAATCAATTTACTTACCGATACAGTCAATAAGATACTTAAAGAAAAAAGGGTGATTTAGTCGACACTGCGCATTTGTATGAAACGCTACTAGCGAGAAACAGAATGTTGATTACAGAAACACAAAATCTCATGCTCACTATAACGCTTGCCAAATCAAACATTATAAATCCCACAATTTTGATCACAATGATTTGAAATCCTTTTTTACTGAACAGCTCACAGAAGTCCCTATAGGTAGCCTAATGGGAGTATCAAACATAAAGATTTTTCAGTCCGATAGCATCATTCACATACTAATTGAATATCCTAAAGTTAAAATTATTTGCAAAAAGGTCATAATCTTTCCTGTGGCACACAACAACACCGTACTACAACTACATGACAACATAGTAGCGGAATGCGCCGATGAGACCCTAGCTGCGACAGAGTGCGCCACAACAAGCTATGCGACGTTCTGCAAACTGGCAACGCATGATACCTGCGCACGCGGGATACACTCAGGCGGCTCAGCTATATGCCGCACGCAGCGCAGCCACCTGGAACCGGTCACCATAGTGGAAGAAGGAATAATAATCATCAACGAGCAGGTTGCTAGAGTCATCGTAGACGACGGGCCCATGATAACAACAAAAGGAGCTCATCTTGTAACATTCGAACACGCAGCCCTAATAAATAATACTAAACATCTAAATCGTAACAGAGCTCTAAGCAAAGCCCCAGGCATCGCAGCATCGCCCCTACTAAACATCATGGGACACGATCATGTATTAAGCCTACCACTACTACAACGTATGAATGAGCACAATCTACATATCATCCAGGAACTCAAGGACGATGTTACATCTGGCGGATCTCCCAAATTCTGGTTCGCAATTGGAGTTGCAGTCAGCCTTGTTCTCTGAGTTCTCATCCTCGTATATCAACGGTGGATCCGGCGGAGCTCTTCAATCAAGCTACAGAAGGTGATCAGCGAATTAAACATCACCGAGGACGGCAATGATTTTGAGGGGGGAATAGTTAACAAGCAAGTTAACTAGAGGCCCTCGCTAGAACTTCTCGAGTAACCCGCGCGCCTGGAATGCTGACGCTTCAGATTCGCGCATTTAACATTCGTAGCTTTGACGATTGGGTGCAGTAGCCAGACAACAGTTATGCCGCAATCGCTTTGCTTATATTATGTTTATGCTAAGTCGGCTTGCCGACCATGCGCCCATGGCATGTTCAGTAATTTTCCACTCGATGTATTTAGCTTTAGTTTCATATTCTTTCATTTCACAAGTACAGTCTTGCATCTAGCTTTAAACAAAGCACATCTATTATAAATGCACTACTCCGGCATTGGCCGTACAGAACATTAAGTGTTTTATTGCTAAGCCCTAAGGCTAGCGACAGGAGAACTCTACAGTTATCCCACCATTAGCTTCATTGCTATCACCACTGGACTTAGCTGCAACCGGCGGAGTCACTGGATCAACATACCCAAGTGGAGCCACAGACGTTGGACCTACGCTGCAACCGGCAGGTGCCACTGGACTCGACTAGGGAAAATTATAATTTGCACTTGCCTCTGTGCAGGTACATACAAGAATTGGCTTACTCGCTCCCTCGTAGCTCTAGCACACTCGTCTAGTTGGTGCAAAGTTATAGGTATCGTCAATGTCGTCGCTCTCTCTCTCACCACGTCGCTTTAGCTTTGGCACACACGTCTCGCCGTGCAAAGTTAATGTATCGTCTTTGCGCTAGTCGCTCTTTTCACTCCGTGTTTGTATCTTTTGTCGCCCTCTCGTTTCTTTTACGCACGCACGCTTCTCGTCTTCTTTGATCGTCGTGTTTAAAAAAAATTAAGACGCAATTTTGCGAATTTCACCACTTTTTGTAATTATTATTTTCACTTTCATGTATGTTAACTCATACTTTATTATGCAAGTTCTGTCTCTTGTAAACTTTCCGGACGAGCCCCCAGAATTTGTAGGAATTACAAATTAAAAATGTTTATTTAAAGGATTGTTACAAGTTATTTGTGCTTAACAATATTAAGAAAGTTTTTAAATTAAATTAACCACTTCTTGGGCTGAACTCATTAGAACGACTTTACTTCAAAATTTAATGTTGCTGTTTGCAACTCTCGGCGTCGACTGACTATCATATCTCGATCATCTCTCTAAAACAAATACGGATGCAAATGAAAAAGGAACAGATGAGAATTCTAAAATCCACTCAGCTGATATATATATATATATATATATATAAAAATGACTTGCGAGCATACATATGTAAGAATATATCTATATATATATATATATATATATATATATATATATATATATATATATATATATATATATATATATATATATATATATATATATATATATATATATATATATATATATATAGATATATTCTTACATATGTATGCTCGCAAGTCATTTTTAGAAACGCGGTTATTTGCAAACATTAATTTCTTTTATGTATGCTATTACATATGTAGATACGTAGTTAAATTTATAATTGTTTATTTATTTTCTTAGTTATCCATCTACATAGTTCGCTATTTAAGAAATTCTTCTCAGCAGCTGTGTGTTTTTTGCTCAATACACATTCCTTTTTGTTTTTTAAATAATAAGTAACCTAGAGCGTATAAAGGCAAAGAAAGGTCCTTGTCCCTGCGGTAAGGCTGCAAGGCATTTCTTCGCAAGGACTATAGCCTTTCCTAGGTCGTCACCCTTCTGTCTCGCTCACATCTGCGAAGCTCCTTCGGCACAATGGCAGCGAAGATGTTAAGCGCTGTCCACATTTCTGCACATCCAGTGATCACCTCAACTGTTGCTGGGTGTCAGCTGTTGACCAGCAGATCGCCAGAGAACGTTTCTTTGACGTTCGAGCCGTCCACATTGAAAAACAATATGCTCTGCGTCTTCTGACGAGGAACCACACCCACTATAGATCTGTGAGTTATCATGCGCGAAGGCATTGCCTAAAGCAGCCATGTCTACTAAGAAGCTGTGTGGTGTAGAAGTTTACCGCTTCGTGCTCTCTATTTAACCAACGGTCAACGTCTGGGATGAAACAGTGGGTCCACGGGCCGACGGCAGAGGCGTCACATCGGCATTGCCATTTTCGTAGGCTCTCCACTCTGGCAATACTATGCGCCGTCTTTTTGTTGACTCCGCAGCATCGACAGCATCATCGGATATAGTCTGAAAACCGCAGCAAATCGGCAAAACACAGAGACGGTGTGTGAATGTGTTGTAATGTGAATGTGTTTTGCCGCAATGTCTTCGGATCCCACCCGATGGTACGCGGTCTCGAAAATCGCACGCGTGCTGACAAGTACAGCTTCCGTTTTGTGAGCAGCCAGCTGGAGGCCCGCTAATCAGGCTCGCCAGTCAACTCACAGCTTGCAGGTAGCGCCAAACGCATCACTTCATCGTATACAAGGTTCCACAACAGTGGGCCCATTATGGATCCTTGAGGACTTCCCGCCAAAATGTGATGTGCTCGATGTGATGTAATACTGATTAGAAGACAGCCCCCAGCATCATCGATAGCCTTCTCCAGCCTTGTGCAGATAACATGCTCTAGCACCTTTCCTATCGGGCTTATCTTGCGGGTCACTATTAGCTCGTTCATAATAACTGGCTCGACAGTGAATGGAGGTAGGAGAGCATCGTTGACGATCGACAAGATGGGAACAATGTCTCAATGATAGCCCTAAGTTGCTCCGGGTCGGTGGGTGCGTGTAGTCGCTTCATCACCGTTTTGGATGCTCTTCCCCACGGATCTCGCTCGGCTGAGTCACATAGCTGTCAAAAATACTCCCGTTTACTTATCCTGATGGTTATCTTCAGCGTTTTCCTGGAAGCGCAATAATGAATGCCTTCTTTTGGTTCATGTTTGCATTACATGCGCACAGTGTGTGGCTTGAGAGCTGGGAAGCCATGTATTGTGCTGAGCCTGCAACTGACAAGTTACTCATCGCAGGAAATTTGGTATCCGAAGAGTTTCTGGCTTGAAAGCCTGTATCCATGTGGTCAGGTTATGCGGTCGGCTGAGTCTTTCTCCTATCGAGAATACCAACGCCTCTTGGTTTCTGACAGTGTAATGGTTACTCAGGCGCCAGTAGGACAGAGGCGAAAGGGAACTCGTGACAAAGGTTAGGTTTATAGCCGAGCCAGCACCTCCCCGGTTTTAAGTGTCTGCTGTGCCATGGTTCAGCAGAACTACGTCAGGAGCCGCAAATTCTTCCAGATGTGTTCGGCCCTTTGAGATAGCATCAGAGCTGCTGCTTTTGGAGACGTCACCCCCTCCATTCCTGTGCCCACGCATTGAAATCACCTGCTATGACAGATGGCTTATGATCTCTAGCTTCGCCGACCAGTTCGTCCAAAGCTGCGGCAAAGCTTTGACGACTCAAACTTGGAGGGAAACAGCAACTGAAGATCCAAAGGTGCGCCAATTTGGCCTTTACAAAAGGTCGCGACGCATAGAAAAATGCCAAATAAATCTTTGATTGCCAACAATAATAATTGGGTTAGCGACAGTTGATGTGCTGATACATCGGTTCCTAGGCTATGTGGAGTATGGGCGCGCATTTCTTGACCTGCGACAATTGATATGCTTTCACATCGGTTATTAACCTATGTGCAAACTGTAATATATGATACACACATTTCTTGACCTGCGTCAATGCTACTACATGGTGAATTTGACACTACAATATATAGGGCTCGTTGATAATGCGACATCTGATTGAGTAGGTCACTAACAGCATCACAGTGACTTAAGTATATTTGGTAGAATCTAAGCATGAACTGAGTTGGTAGCTTTTCGGTTGTTTTGGAGGCCATAAGGTATCTGAAATTGTTTCGCGAGCCTTAACCTATCGGACACAGTTGGCCTCCGGCCATATGACTTTCATGCTTCCCATTTGCCGCGCACAGAAAGGATTTTGCGTGGTTGGTGCAGTCACGTACCTTGTGCTAACTGTTTTCGTCCACAGACGATGCGCACCTTGTGCAATGTGTCCGATCTCTAGCCTTTATCTTGAATACGGACCATGCAATCTTAATTTTGCCCTCCTGTAGTACCTTCTCGGCTGTAGAGAGCGGCAAGCTGATAACTGCGGTCTGTTTATCGCCATAAGCTGCACGTAAACTCTTCATTGAGTTTTCGGCAAGCACGACATCAATTTTTTGAACGCTGATGTGAGTACCGCCGCTGTGGTCATCAAATCAAATCAACACTTTCACCTCAATTTGAAATTCCTGTGTAATGGCACGTGTTGCCAGTTGCCCGCAAAGCATTTGACCAATGTCGTCACTGAACTGGCTTAACTTTCTAGGACGCCTAGGACTCGGCTTGTCCTGCGGACTTGCCCGTTTTTTGGCTGGCTGCGACCTGCCCAGTAGCAACACCTGCAATCTTAGAAGATTGGACCTGGCGCCTAGGCCTTTTTATGGAGTTTTGCGCAGCTCCGACAGAGAATCTCTGAGCCTTTTCGGCGTAACTGCTGAACCATTTGCCATTTGTTTCTTGACCGTATCGATACACTAAGGAAGTCGTAGTCTGTACATCGACGGAGGTCACATCAGGTGTAGCCAGACTGGTTTTCTTCGCAAGCGAAGAAAAACGTTCTAGATCGCAAAAGCCACCCCCTACTAACATTGAAAATGTAAGCAACTTGATTGTGAAAGAGCCTGAACTTGACAAAGTCCTTGGCACAAGCAAATGTACTTTCCATTTTAGCAAGAGGGGCGTAGCTGAGAGTTTACGTCGAAGACACTGACGCTTATCGTCACCTAGTGAGATTTTTAAAAGTAAGATCACTATTCATATCAACTGAAGGAAGATAAGGCCTTTAAAGTTATTGTTCTCAATCTGGCAAACTCAACCCCTGTATATAATATCAAAAAAGCCTTGACCCAACAGGGGCATAATGTCGTTCGTTCGCGCAACCCGCCTGCCCGCAAGGTGATCCGAAAAGAAGTAGGAGACGATTTTAGAAGTACAGATACCCAACAATCCTAATAACAAGGACGCACTTTAATTTAACGTTCTTGGACACCAAAAAGTATTAGTGGAGATACAGATACCCACGAAAAATTATGCAACAATCCTCTTTCACAGGTGCCATTATTTCGGGAACACTAAAAACTGTTGCTGGAGACCATACATCTGTTAAAAATGTTTCCAAGATCATCTAACAGCGCAATGCAAGGTAATTGCAGAGGGAAAAATCCTTTGTATTAACTGTGTCGAAACACATGCTGCATGGTGTAGGGATTGTCGTACATAAACATCTAGATCCGATGAACGAAGTCCAAAAAAATGCATTAAGCTACGGTGGAGCAAGCTCGACAGTAGGAGATCCTATACTTTTTTAGTGCAATGCGATCACTACAGATTGTTTCAGTTTCAAAAAATTTCCATAGATGGCGCCACTACAAAGATATCAGTTGATTTTGCCCGTAACGTTGTTAGTTGAATAACTTTCGCGTTTATCATCTAATTTGGACCAAATTTGCAGGATAGGTTTGGACCATAGTCTGTATTATACATACTAAAAATAAAGGCGCTAGCATCAAAGGTGCTCTTGAAATTCGACTTGGAAATTTTGTATATTAATTTGCGGGGGCGAAGGGGGCGTGGTAAAAATCTAAAACAAACTCGTTCAATGCAAGATATAGATGTACATACATGCCAAATTTGGTGTCTCTAGCTCTTATAGTCTCTGAGATCTAGGAACTCAAAAAAGGGACAGACGGACATGGCTATATCGACTCGGCTGTTGATGCTGATCAAGAATATATATACTTTATGGGGTCTGCCACGCCTTCTTCTGCCTGTTACGCACATTTGCACAAACGTAATAGACCCTTTTGTACTTTTTTAAAGTACAGGGTCTAAAAAAAAAATTAAAGAATTTAAGCATGCTTTTACTGGGACTCGAACCCAGATCTCCCGTTTGACTACGTGGCACCTCTACCACTTTACTTGAAAGAGAGAGGGAGAGAGGGCGAAAACTCACAACAACAACAGCAACAACACATTAAATTAAAGAATTAAATAATTGCGGATGTCTTCCGTGTTTATTATCCGATCTTGATCAAATTTTCACGATGCGTCCATATAAGTACAAGTATTGTTCCTGCCGATGCTCAAATCTCTAGCTTGTTAATTGCCAGTGCTATCCAAAATTTTAAATAAACTTGAAGTATAAGAAGTCTTCACACCAAATTTGGTGGTTCTAGATCTTACCATCTCTGAGATCTCGTTGTTCACACGGACAGACGGACAGACAGACGGACATGGCTATATCGACTCAGCTTGTCGCCCCGATCAAGAATGTATACTTTATGGGGTCTTCCACGCCTCCTTTTGCCTGTTAGATACTTATTTTTTTTAACAAACTTAATATGCCCCACAGGGTATAAAAAATATGTATTTATATGTTGTGCAAGTTCAAATGAAGATCAATTCTCAGACCCAACATTTGTTGCAAGGATTGGGGAAAACCCAATCTGGTCTGATATAATGTTAGTGTTAGTTATTATGAGCTAGAGAGAATAACATAGATTTCTTAAGAGTAAAGGTTGAGGCCTCTAAAGACACTAGTAGTTTACTATAAGGGATAGTGGTACAAAATTTCGGGTGTGTCTGGATGGAACTGAGAAATTAATTTGACTCAATAAATATGAGGAATCAATTTCACCAGTTACTAATTTAATCATAAACATGACGCCAAGCATTATACGACTGTTAGTTAAAGTGGGTAAATTGATCAAAGAAGTCTTGTATTAAAAGATTTTCCTTTATTTTTTTGAAGTAATCTTTTTATTCTTAAGGAGCGGCAAAGGTGCCGCGCCCAACGTTCAATTGTATCTGTCCTTTACATTTTTTCCTTAAGTTCTAAGTAAGTCTAAGTCTCGTCGCTGCGCTGCCAACAGTTGGTCATCAGAGAGACGGTTATTGTATATTATGTATGTATTATGTATTATGTATTATGCTTTGCCGCTAAGAACTTCGGCAGAGAGAGAAAGTTGCAGTATGTATGTAGTTATGTGTTTATGTATAAGTACATGCATACGGCACATACTGGAAAAATGTTTACGCTAGAGATCCCACGTTGCGGCCAGTCCGCATAAGTGGACGATCGTATTTCAGCGCACATATGTTTGTATAAACATAGCAACAAAGTGTCACTATGTTATGAGTATGATACTCTTACTTTAAGTTGGGCATATGACCACTTGTAATATTGTATACTCTACAATAGTGTGGGCATATGCTCATTTGGCATACAATATACTACACCTCCCTTCTTAAAGAAATAACGTAATATTATGGAGTTATTTAATATGAAAATATATATATAAGTATTATTTTTATCTCTTTAGTTTCTATGTTGTATTAAAGAATATTTTTTATTTTTATTTTTTTTTTATTTTTTTCTTTCTTGTTTTTTGTTCTTTTTTTTTTAATTCAGAGAGAATGAAATTACAAATAATATTTTTTTTTTATTTATTTATTAAAGCATTTATTAATGCATTTATTAATGCAATTATTAATGCATGGCCATGCTAAATACAATTATGAAAAACAAATTTTTAATCTATCCTTATGAACTGTTTGTTTTTTGTT
>JBAMBI010000725.1:0-333059 GCA_037043535.1 Drosophila putrida | reverse complement strand
AAAACTTAAAAAACTATTTTTAATATATAACAAAAATTAAAAAAAAAAAATTGAAGAATTTAAGCATGTTTTAACTGGGACTCGAACCATGATGTTAAAAATCCTATCAAAATTAGCAGCTCTATCAGCTCAGCTATCAGCTCTATTGAAAGAGAGAGGGAGAGAGGACGAAAACTCACTCTAACACTGGGCGCGCTTTCATGCATATGTATAGTTTTTTTTTTTTTTTTTTTTTTTTTTGAGCAGATAAGAGAGAACGTAAACTCATAGCAACAACAACACATTAAATTTTTTTTTTTTTTTATTGCGGATATCTTCCGTGTTTATTATCCGATCTTGATGAAACTTTCACGATGCATCCATTTATATCCAAGTATTGTTCATACCGAAGCTCAAATCTCTAGCTTAATTATAACTAGTGTTATGGATTTGTGATAATTGTGGGCGAAGGGGGCGTGGCATCCAAAATTTAAAATAAACTTGATCTGCGTGCAAGTATAAGAAGTCTTCACACCAAATTTGGGGCTTCTAGGTCTTACCATCTCTGAGATCTCGTTGTTCATACGGACGGACAGACAGACAGACGGACAGACGGACATGGCTATATCGACTCAGCTTGTCGCCCTGATCAAGAATATATATACTTTATGGGGTCTGCCACGCCTCCTTCTGCCTGTTACATACTTTTATTTTTTTAACAAACTTAATATACCCCCCTGGGTATAATAAATGTAAATATATATATAAATATAAATATATATATAAATATAAATATAAATATAAATATATATATAAATATAAATATATATATAAATATAAATATCAAAAATTCAAAGTTAGATTTCAAAACAGAATTTTTAGATATTTTGCTCGAACTTTTCTAGATGACTAAGCTTATTTGACAACAAATCGTAAACGCAGTTACCATTTAAAAAAAAAAGTAAAAGTAAAGACAGACAGACAGACAGACGGACAGACAGACGAACATGGCTATATCGACTCGGCTGTTAATGCTGAACAAGCATACATATACTTTATGGGGTCTGTCACGTCTCTTTATGCCTGTTACGCACTTTTTTCGCACAAACGTAATAGACCTTTTTGTACTTTTTTAAAGGACAGGGTCTAAAAATAAGGATCAGTACAAACCAAGACATTTTTTATATGCTTTAATCAGCACTGATCCAGTTGTTTGTAGCAAACGGATACTACATAAAAGAAAATTGAGTCCCATTCCATTGGAGTTGGAGTTATTGAAGGCATCAACAGTTCATTCTGTAGTCAACGAAACCAGCGATAGTGAGGATGCGAATTATAGTAGCTATACTAATGTCAGCACCAATGACTAACTTCAAGTTAGAAAATAATGCATTATAATTATTATACGTGTAAATAGTGCATAATAATTATAGTTAGTCAAAATTTTAAATTGATTTCTTAGGTAAATAAATTGAATTTCTGCAAATACACCAAAAACAAAGTTATTAAAATATTTTTATGGTTATACCCCGGGGGTATATTAAGTTTGTTAACAAAAGAAAGTATGAAACTGGCAGAAGGAGGCGTGGTAGACCCCATAAGGTATATATATTCTTGATCAGGGCGACAAGCTGAGTCGATATAGCCATGTCCGTCTGTCTGTCTGTTCGTGTAAATAACAAGATCTCAGAGATTGTACGACCTAGGAACACAAAATTTGGTATGAAGACTTCTTATACTTGCACGCAGATCAAGTTTATTTTAAATTTTGGTAGCCACGCGCCCCTCGCCCACAAATTGAAAAAACGATATAACTGAGGCCACGTTACGGCTACAGAACGTGGCACGTGTAATGGTAAGAGTAGACCTAGGGCCTACGCTGAGAATTTCATCAAGATCGGTTAGTAAACACGGGTGATATATTAAATTATTTATTACGCTTTTTTGTTACTTTGCCAATGTATTAAACGCCCAACAAGAAAGTACTTTACGCCTTACTCGCACATATTTACATACACACCAGTGTTGCCAGATTAGCCCATTTCAGGCTAGATATAGCATATTTAAAATCGGAATAGCTTATAAAATTTGCAAATAGCTTATAGCCATAAAGCTAGCTTATTTGAAAATTCATATAGCATTTTCTAGCCATAAATGTATTCGAAGCACCAAAATGTTTCATGGCATAAAAATATCGGAGCTTGTTCATTTATTCATATGATCGTGAATTTGCTTCTAATCAATATTCTCATCGATATGATAGCTGATGCGTGAGCGATGTGCAATCACCAACAACTTAAATTTGGAGTTGTGAAATAAAGTTGTGATATTAATAAAGAGTTAATAAAGTTAAAAATGATAAATGCCAAAAACAATATACAAACAATTATTCCGCGATGCTTGGCTGCAAAGCGGTGAATTTAAGGAGTGGCTTCGAAAATTGCCCGCTGATGCAACAAAAGCACACTTGTCACTCTTATAGTTTGCCACAAAAATATATAAGCCTAATACAAACAAACAATAAATATACCAATTAAAAAGGATGTGACGAGGTCGACGATTTGTTAAATAACTTTATTTAAATAAAAAACTTTAAAAGCCTAATGATTTTGTATGTTTCGTTGCATTTTTTAATTTTTAGCCTATTTTAGCTTATTTTTGCTGAAAATCTAGCTTATGCGGGCTCTCATCGCCTGGCAACACTGATACACACCCACAATCGTACACGTATTGGTATTCATTTTTCTTTTGCTCTCACTTTGTTCTTGTTCTCTCTTTCTTCGCTCTCGCGTTCTTATTCTGCCAAGTGCCAATGCAGAGGCGTAGCCAGCAATTGTAATTAGGAAATTTTATACGCATCTCTGAGAGAGTTTCGAATGCGATAAAGAGTTATTTTAATTGTAACGATTTGCTACAATATAAATTAATATAAAACGTAATTTTCATTACGATCTTATAAAATTATTCTGATTGTTCTTGTGTGTATATATAAATTAAAAATATAATCGCAAGCAAATTCGGGCGGCGCACTATACTTCCACTGGGTATTTTACTGTCGGGCCCTCCCGACTGAATGATATATTTAAATTTATCTTTGGAAATTTATACCAAAGGACCCTGTATACGCAGCAACCTGTTTGACCACTCATTTTAAAGATCAAGGTCTTAACTGTAACATGATTTTGGGAATATCGGTTGATTTATTCTTTATTTATTTTATATTATTTAATGTCGACTAAGAGCAATCGACATACGATTATGAAAGTTACATTAAAATTATATGTAAGCAATTAAGAATGTCTTATTATAAAAAAGAAAAAAATGCATTAAGTTACGGTGGAGCAAGCTCGACAGTAGGAGACCCTGTACTTTTGAGTACAAAGCGATCACTACAGATTGTTTCAGTTTCAAAAAATTCACATAGATGGCGGCACTCAGTTGATTTTGTCCGTAACTTTGATAGTTGAATAACTTCCGCGTTTATCATCCGATTTGGATGAAATTTGCAGGATAGGTTAAGACCATAATCTGTATTAAAATTACTAAATTAAGGCGCTATCATTAAAGGTGCTCTTGTCATGTTACATACTTTTATTTTTTTAACAAACTTAATATACACACTGGGTATAAATACAGCTTTTAAATTTGTATAAGAAACCTGTTTCATAATGAAAATAAATAAGAATAATAACAATCTTGTTTTGCTGGCGATTTTTTACCTTGCAGAGGGTATTATAATTTTTTCGCAATGTTTGCAACACATTGAAGTATCGGATTGTTATATCATATAGCTGCCTTAGGAATGATCAGATAGAAACCTTTAGTTAGACCTTTAATACGAAAAACTAAAAACTAACTGAAATTCTAAGCCATTTGTTAGCTCGAAGGAAAGAAATTTGCCAAAAAGCAAACCGTTACGGTTTAGGCTCAATTTGTGAAAATGGAGTTGGTCACTTTTTAGTCCATATAAGTCCATATGAGTCCTATAAAAATATGCGGTGATAAGTAATAGTTACAAAATATCATTGTTGTTGGCCGCTTTGGTGATGTTTTTCTTATTTAAAGTACTAGTTTACAGTCATTTTTTCGCAGAGTCAAATGTATTTTTCCCCTATGACTATGACTTTGCTTTTTCGAGTATAAATTATAAGCGCGATTCATGTTTTTAACAAAATTAGTTTTTAACTTAAGGTAATAAAATTTCCTAAAATTTTGTCATTTAAAATTTTCGAATCAGCTCAATCGTTCTAATGTTAGAGTCTCTTAAAGTTAAAAAATTTAATTTTTTGTAAAAACCACATAAAGGGGTACAAACAGAATTTCAAAAAGTATATTAATCGCCAACATAAAAAATGCATTAAGCTACGGTGGAGCAAGCTCTTATAGTCTCTGAGATCTAGTTACTCAAAAAATGGACAGACGGACAGACAGACAGACACACGGACAGACGGACATGGCTATATCGACTCGGCTGTTGATGCTGATGAAGAATATATATACTTTATGGGGTCTGCCATGCCTCCTTCGACCTGTTACGCACATTTGCACAAACGTAATAGACCCATTTGTACTTTTTTAAAGTACAGAGTCTAATAAAATATAATAAATATTGACTCCCCTTCTGATCCTCATCAAGGATATATGTACTGCAAGGAAGTTTCCAGCCGGGGTTCAGATCTCAGTCTGACCAGGTTCGCATCTTATAAGAAATTTTTAAGATATCACTGGACGCTGTTACTACGGGTGGGAAACGTTTAGTAGCTAGAGGGAAAATAATATGCTTCTAAATTAACGCCAACACACGGGGGGTGTTGTGGAGTCCAGAGCGCTACAGGGTATCTATACCGGCGCTCAATTGACTCTACAACCGCACTACTACAAGTGTTATTTTAATCTACCAGGGACTGGAGCCGAGGGCGCTACATGGTATTACCACTGTGCGCTCACTTGTCTCTACAGCAACACTACTATTTAGTTATTCCAATCTACTAGGTAAACTGAATCCAATGGCGCTTCAAGATATCGCTACCGCGCGCTCCCTTGTCTCTACAGTTTTGGTTAGATGACGTTTTACTCCAGCAGAGGATATGCTGGTATTATTGCCGCAGCCAGTGGGATCTGTCCACACTGTCCTCTTCTGGTTAATTGTACAGTTTATGGTTACGGGGCAAAGAGAAGGGAATTTCTATTTTAAGAAAACATCAATTTGTTAGTTTCAACCTGTTTATTGTTAATTACTGTCGTTAGCCTACACGTGCCCTGCTGCACTGATTTGTTGGTGAACTGTACTTATATCTAGCCTGTCTGCCTCTCTGCTCTCCCTAGCACGTCTATCTCCTTCGTCTCTCCTTTGCTAAGTGTCAGGTCCTCCGCAGGCTAAGAGCACAGTAGCCTCAGCCTCCCAACTCCAACACAGAGCTTTCGCTCTTCACTTCGGAGCTTTCGCTCTCTCTCTCCCCCTACGAGGTGAAGCAGCGCGTCTGCTCGCGAAGGGTCGACGTTAGATTTAAATTTAAGTGTGTGTCGGTAATAAGGTTGCCGCCTCACAGTACATATATACTTTATGGGGTCTCCCACGTCACTTTCTGCCTGTTAAATACTTTTTTTAGATTTTTTGTACACATAATAAACCATATCATCCGAATCTGTCTTGAAGTTATTCAAATAGCAATGTTACAGACAAAAGGAAGAAGAGACGCAGGCAATCTCTGTGCTTATCGACCGATATCTTTGTAGTGACGTCTTTTATAAAAAATTCGGTACGCAATATTAAAGAACAATCTATAGTGAATGCTTTATACTCAAAAAGTACAGTACTTCCTACTGTCGAGCTTGCTTCACTGTTGCTTACTGCATTTTTTTGAATGTTCAAAAAATCATAACATTACTCCTCATTAAGCGATTTTCACAACTTTGATTATTAATTAATGATAGAAATTGCATCTATAAAATTATTGGACCCTGTACTTTAAAAAAAGTATAAAAGGGTCTATTACGTTTGTGCAAATGTGCGTAACACGCAGAAGGAGCCATGACAGACCCCATAAAGTATACATATTCTTAATCAGCATCAACAGCCGAGTCGATATAGCCATATCCGTCTCTCTGACCTATTTTTGAGTTCCTAAGTCTCAGAGACTATAGGAGCTAGAGACATCAAATTTAGCATGTACGTTCATCTATATCTTGCATTGAACGAATTTATTTTAGATGTTTGCCACGCCCCCCACCTTCGCCACCGGAAATTGAAATACAAAATTATTGCTAGCGGCTTGACATTTGGTACACTAATATACACTACAGTCTAAACCTATCTTGAAAATTCTTATCGGGTGATGAACGCGGAAGTTATTCAATTAACAATTTTATGGGCAAAAGAAAAAAGAGACGCTAGCGCCCCTGGTGTTTATGAACTGATAAATTCGTAATGGCGCCATCTATGGAAACAATTTTTAAGTTGAAACAATACATGGTAAACGCTTTTCACTCAAAAAGGACAGAGTCTCCTACTGTCAAGCTTTCTCCACCGTAGCTTAATGCATTTTCATACTAACTGTTGATTTTGAACAGATCATTCCTATGGCTTCAATATGTCATAGTGATCCGATCCGGTCGTCTCCGACATATGAACTGCGTATAGCAAAAAGACGAACCTGTACCAAGTTTCACTAAAAAGCTTCAAAACTGACAGATAAGTTTGCACAGAAGCAGACATACATACATGGCTATATCGACTCTGCTCGTCGCCCTGATCAAGAATATACATATCCACTTTATGGGGTCTGCAAGGCCTTCTTCAATGCGTTAAAAAAATTATAAAATTATAATATCCTCTGCAATGGTATAAAAATCAGGATATTGCAATGGCATAAAGAACATTATAAATAATTTTATTAATTAAATACAATAAATCGATAATTCGGGCAAGAGTCCGACATCAATAGATGTTGGCGTCCACGATATCGGAATCTCCCCAAAAAATGAAATAATTTTTGGATTTTCGACTCGGTACTCGAGATATTAGGACCGATAGGTGCCAATTCTTATACAAACTGGTTAGTGCGCCAGATTCTCTTTGTAATGTGTTAGAGCGAGACAGGAATAGCTCTGCCTAGAGTAGTGCTATAGAGTGACTAGAGTAGTGCTGTAAAGTGTCCGTTTCTAGTTTGTCTAGTTTGTAACTTGGCGTTCTCTTGTACTCATTTTTAAATGACTTTTAATGTTTTACTGTAAAACACACTATTTAACGGATTCACGCAGCGCATTTGATATGTTGTTGTTGTTGCAATTAATTTTTGTTTCTCTTCAGAGACATTAATATGTGTTGTGCGAAAAACTGTTGAAAGTATTATCAAATGAGCGCCACAGGCAAATATATTTTCTTAAAAAAATCTCAAAATCCATAATCAGAACTTGGCGCGTTTGATTTTGGACTCTCCTCCGGATATCAAATTGTTACGTGTTAATATGAATAACTATACCAGTTATACCAGGGGTGCGCAAAGCAGCCTTATGGATGTGCATGCACCAATACAAATAAAGGAAATCGCACGCACGCATGTAACGAACAGATTTTTTTATTTCAATGTGTACACTGAAAAAAAGGAACGTTGCATTTCATATTTAAAGTTTTCAGCGAAGAAAGCTTTTGCAAGTTCCATAAGACATTTTTTGGGCATCCCTGCTTTAAACTTTGCTTGTGTGCTAGTTAGATGAAAGTTGAATTTATTTTTAGACCCAGTACTTTAAAAAAGTACAAATGGGTCTATTACGTTTGTGCAAAAAAAATGTGCGTAACAGGCAGAAGGAGGCGTGGCAGACCCCATAAAGTATATATATTCTTGATCAGCATCAACAGCCGAGTCGATATAGCCATGTCCGTCTGTCACTTTTTTGAGTAACTAGATCTCAGAGACTATAAGAGCTAGAGACACCAAATTTGGCATGTATGTACATCTATATCTTGCATTGAACGAGTTTGTTTTATATTTTTGCCACGCCCCCTCCGCCCCCGCAAATCAAAATACAAAATTTTCAAGTCGAATTACAAGAGCACCTTTAATGCTAGCGCCTTGATTTTTGGTATGTATAATACAGACTATAGTTCCAACCTATCCAGTAAAAATCGTTGAGTACTCGGCGTGCGAGGCAAAGTCTTAGTCGAATAAAAAAAAATGCATTAAGCTACGGTGGAGCAAGCTCGACAGTAGGAGACCCAGTACTTTTTGAGTGTAATGCGATTGCTACAGATTATTTCAGTTTCAAAAACATTGTTAGTTGAATAACTTCCGCGTTTATCATCCGATTTGGACGAAATTTGCTGGATAGGTTGAAACTATAGTCTGTATTATACATACTAAAAATCAAGGCGCTAGCATTAAAGGTGCTCTTGTAATTCGACTTGGAAATTTTGTATTTTGATTTGCGGGGGCGGAGGGGGGCGTGGTAAAAATATAAAACAAACTCGTTCAATGCAAGATATAGATGTACATACATGCCAAATTTGGTGTCTCTAGCTCTTATAGTCTCTGAGATCTAGTTACTCAAAAAAGGGACAGACGGACAGACAGACAGACGGGCAGACGGACAGACAGACAGACAGACGGACATGGCTATATCGACTCGGCTGTTGATGCTGATCAAGAATATATATACTTTATGGGGTCTGCCACGCCTCCTTCTGCCTGTTACGCACATTTTTTTTGCACAAACGTAATAGACCCATTTGTACTTTTTTAAAGTACTGGGTCTAAAAAATGTTTGTGCAATTTGCAATGTGTAAAATATCATTACCAGTGTGCAAACTCACACACTCCCCATATGATATGTGCAATACAAAAACAATTTTGATTTTCGATATCAGTTCGAATCCAGAAAAAACACGAAAAATCAACGGACTGAAATATTATTTTATTGTATTTGAGTTGGTTTGGTTTTCATTGTTTACCTTGGACAACAACAGCTTTTTTTCTGGTCCTCGGCCAAATGTGGCTTTTTATGATAGATATTGACCCAATGATTAAATGTATCCCCTTTGTTTTATTTTAAAATTATAGTCACTAAGTAGAGCTATCGTAAATTTTGGTACTTCTTTAATCGATAGTTAGGAAAACTGACATGATAACTTATATCAGTTAGCAGAAGCCATCGGCAGTTCTTTAAAGAATCCTTTCTCTTGTGTTTTTTCAATCTTTTCTGTTAGCCAATGCCTTCTCTTTTATCGTTGATGTCGTCGTTTTTTCTTTAAAAGAATAACAATGGCGGCAGAAGCAGATATTTTTGTTGGAAACTCATTTTTGATTGTTATCATTTGTATTATTTATTTATCACCAACAAAAAAAGTAGACTGAGAGCTCTACCGTAGTTCTCTACCATTCTCTACAGTAGAGAAAAAAACTGTACAGTTTAAACAGGCTGTAAAGCAAATGGTAGAGCTCTTCTCAAATTCTCAAACTCTCTTGTGTATTCGAGCCTTAAATGTTGATTTCGAACCGATCGTAAAGTAGTCCGCTTTGAACCAAGTTTAGAAAGGATGTATAAAAATGTACCAAAAAAACAATATGTGAGTTTGGTTAAGATATCTTAAAAAACAAAAAAGTTTTTCGTACTAAATGTTGATTCCGAACCGATAGCTCCATTAGCAGCTATATGATATGTTTTTTCACAAAATTTTGAATTTCGTTGCAGAAAATCCGACCCGAATTCATCTTTCTAACTGTTTGACATTAATATTACATGCATTTATGATTCAAGACTCTCGCAAAGCATTAATCATTAAAAAAAATTCAGAAACGACCAATTTATACGATGCAACACTCCGTGCAGAGAATAAAATTCACTTTTTGACAGATCACACCAAACATACAATTTGTGAGTTTGGTTGAGTAACCTTGAGAAACAAAAAGTTTTTCATACTAAATGTTGATTTAGAACCGATTGTTTCTATGGCAGCTATATGATATAGTAGTAGAGTCATAAATTTTTACAAAAAAACATACCTAGCTATAAAATATTGTTACGATTTCCTACGATTTCCAAGAGTGATACCTTAAACGACGCCTAATTAATGTCTCTATAGGCATTTTTTTATTTTTAAAGGAAATAATTTTTCTTATTTTCCTTGAATTTGAAAGTAAACATTTCGTGAAGCACAAAAAAAAAATATATCATTCAGTCGGGTGATCCCTACAGTAGCATACCCAGGGGTAGTAGAGAACGCCACACAAATTTTCTTCTAAACATAAAAAAAATTTTTAAATGTATGACAAAAATTAAAAAAAAAATGCATTAAGCTACGGAGGAGCAAGCTCGACAGTAGGAGACCCAGTACTTTTTGAGTGAAATGCGATTACTACAGATTGTTTCAGTTTCAAAAAATTTCCATAGATGGCGCCACTTCAGAGATTGATTTTGCCCGTAACATTGTTAGTTGAATAACTTCCGCGTTTATCAGCCGATTTGGACGAAATTTGCTGGATACGTTTGGACCATAGTCTGTATTATACATACTTAAAATCAAGGTGCTAGCTTTAAAGGTGCTCTTGTAATTCGACTTGGAAATTTTGTATTTTAATTTGCGGGGGCGAAGGGGGGCGTGGCAAAAATCTAAAACAAACTCGTTCAACTTGAGATATAGATGTACATACATGCCAAATTTGGTGTCTCTAGCTCTTATAGTCTCTGAGATCTAGTTACTCAAAAAAGGGACAGACAGACAGACGGACAGACAGACAGACGGACATGGCTATATCGACTCGGCTTTTGATGCTGATCAAGAATATATATACTTTATGGGGTCTGCCACGCCTCCTTCTGCCTGTTACGCACATTTGCACAAACGTAATAGACCCATTTGTACTTTTTTAAAGTACTGGGTCTAAAAATTAAAGATTTTAAGCATACTTTTACTGGGATTCGAACCCAGATCTCCAGTCTGCCTACGTGGCATCTCTACCACTTGATAACTTGAACGAGAGAGGGCAAAAACTCACTCTAACACAGCGCGTGCTTTCAGGCATATGTATATATGTATATGTAAATGCTTCAACGAATGAGCTAATAAGAGAGAGCGTAATTGCGGAAATCTTCCGTGTTTATTATCCGATCTTGATCAAATTTTCACAATGCATTATTCAAGTATTGTTCGTGCCGAAGCTAGCTTGTAAATTGCCAGTGCTATCCGTTTTTTTTACTTTGTGGGCGAAGGGGGCGTGGTATCCAAAATTTGAAATAAACTTGATCTGCTTGCAAATATAAGAAGTCTTCACACCAAATTTGGTGCTTCTAGGTCTTACCATTTCTGAGATCGTTTCGTTCATACAGACGGACAGACGGACATGGCTATATCGACTCAGCTTCTCGCCCTGATCAAGAATATATATACTTCATGGGGTATCCCACGCCTTCTTATGCCTGTTAAACACTTTTTTTTAACAAACTTAATAAACCCCCGGGTTATAAAAACAGAACTCCGATTTATTATTGATTCTGGTGCAACTGATCATCTTATTAACTATGAGTCGCTCTTTACTGATTGCGTGGAGCTGGAGCAAACAGTAAAAATTGCTCTGGCTAAGGAAGGCGAATTCATATTCGCTATAAAATGTGTAATTGTGCGCCTACACAACGGCCACAACATCACCCTGGAGAATGTCTTTTACAGTAAAGAGACATCAGAAAACTTGATATCTGTGCGGCGCCTGCAACAAGCCGGGATGTCAGCTCATTTTGACCTTGATGGTGTGTAAATCAAGAAGGTTGGAATTGTCTTGATGAAAGATTAAAGTGAGTTAAATTCTATACCTGTTGTCAAATTCCAAGCATACAGTATACATGCAAGGAATAATAATTATATTATAAAAAACAATAACTTGTTTATTGATAGCAGCCTTCTAAATAATTAAAAAATGTCCGATGAATTTTGTGAGTCATGCTTAAATAGGAAACAGGCTAGGTTGCCATTCAATTTAAAGACAAATATATCATTCAGTCGGGAGATCCCGACAGTAGCATACCCTGGGGTAGTAGAGAACGCCACACAAATTTTCTTCTAAACAAAAAAAAAGATTTTTAAATGTATAAACAAAATTAAAAAATTTAAGAATTTAAGCATGCTTTTACTGGGATTCGAACCCAGATCTCCCGTCTGACTACGCGGCACCTCTACCACTTGATAACTTACAAGTAGTATCCAAAATTTGAAATAAACTTGATCTGCCTGCAAAAATAAGAAGTCTTCACACCAAATCTGGTGTTCCCTGGTCTTACCATCTCTGAGATCTCGTTGTTCACACGGACGGACAGACAGACGGACTTGGCTATATCGACTCAGGTTCTCGCCCTGATCAAGAATATATATATTTTATGGGGTCTGCCACGCCTCCTTTTGCCTGTTACATACTTTTTATTAAATAATCGTAATATACCCCCAGGGTTCAAAAATCATAATTTTCTAAATTTAACGAGTTATCATTCAGTCGGGAGTGCCCGACTGTAGAATACCCAGGGGTAGTAGAGAACGCCACACAAATTTTCTATTATCTATAATTTATATTTCTGTTTCGTATTTGTGCTGTCTGTTTTGTATTTAAAAACAATTAATTATTAAAAATTTTAGTAATAAATATTATAAAAAATTTTAATAATTACTTATTATTAATATTAAGAATTTTACTTATTAATATAAATAAATTATTTTTAGGAAAACTCACAGATTTGGATATTAATTGTAATTGGTGTGAGTCGCAAAAAACGCGAGCGACTTTGAAAACGCTGCCAAAACAAACGATCGCGATTTCGCAGCCAACGTACGAGTCACAAAAGACGCGAGCGACTTGGAAAACGCTTCCAAAACTGACGCACGCGATTTCGCAGCCAACGTACGCAAACAAGTCCTAAATGAGAGCAAAAGAGCAATGCATTGTGTTTCAGTGCTGCCTTGTTTGCTATTTTGTAGGTAGATCTAGCTAATTTGAAATTGCAATAGCTATAACATATCATGAAATGCTATTAGCTAAAATTCTAGCTATGGTTAAGCCTATGGGTGTTTAGCCAAATGCACAGCACTGTGCTTTGCATGCCTTCATATGTGAAATAGATACCAATACATGTAAGATTGTGCGTATTTTTGTTGTCTGCTTTGACTCTTTGCAAACCAACAACAACAAGCGCCCCAACAACAACAATAATATTGGCGTAATAAATATCTTTATATCTTCCGTGTTTATTATCCGATCTTGATGAAACTTTCACGATGCATCCATTTATATCCAAGTATTGTTCATACCGAAGCTCAAATCTCTAGCTTGATTATAACTAGTGTTATGGATTTGTGATAATTGTGGGCGAAGGGGGCATGGCATCCAAAATTTAAAATAAACTTGATCTGCGTGCAAGTATAAGAAGTCTTCACACCAAATTTGGGGCTTCTAGGTCTTACCATCTCTGAGATCTCGTTGTTCATACGGACGGACAGACAGACGGACATGGCTATATCGACTCAGCTTGTCGCCCTGATCAAGAATATATATACTTTATGGGGTCTGCCACGCCTCCTTCTGCCTGTTACATAGTTTTATTTTTTTAACAAACTTAATATACCCCCCTGGGTATAAAAATATGTATATATTTGTATAACTACACCAGTTTACAGCCATTTTTCCGCAGAGCCAAAATTATTTTCCCCCTACAGATTTTGACCTCTTAAACATGAAAAAATAACTTAAAAATTTTGCTATGGAGTAGTTATAAAGATATATTATTTTAAATTTTGTTCATAAATGACTGTTTTTTTTTTTGAGTATAAATCTTAGTCGCGATTGCTGATTTTAACAAAGTTAGTCTTTAACTATAAAAACAAACTTAATATACCCACAGAGTATAAAAAGACTACTCGAAAAAGCTGAGTCATCTATGCAAAAAATATATATATTGAAAACTACTCCATAGAAAAATTTGTAAGTTACTTTTTCATGATTAGGAGGTGAAAATACTTTTGGCACTGCGGGAGACACAAAAATTTTATTTGTAAACTCGAGAGTAATGATTTACTTTAAAAACAATGTACAAATGATTAGTAGATACATTCTACCGTTCTCGAGATATGATGTAAAATGTAAAAGTCCCAAAAATAGCGATATAAAAAAGCCTCTGAGCTTTAATATATTTAAAAAAAAAAAAAAAAAACTAAACTTAGGAAAATATTTTAAAGTCGATGTTGGGTATCAGAGGACCATATGTATCAGAAAATAAGATTTAACTGTGTTATTGTTACCAATTACGCTTTGTTCAGCGAAGTGGATTTTTAGCTTTGCGTGGCAAAGTTAAAAGATATGGATATATATTCTTTAAAAACTGCCAGTGCGGCACCTCAGGATGGACTCCAAAAAAGTTGATTTTTTGCACACATCATTATTTTATAGCAGGTCAACGATTCCGCACCCGAGAAATCGAAAAATAAAAAAAAGTGTTTTTCGCTCCGGCCTAATGTACGTATATATTTGTAAGTATATGGCAAATATATGAACAGTATATATACATGTATACATATATGTTTCTGTTCAACCAAAGGGGGAGGCAAGTCTACCGATCGTTTATTGAGTTGTTGCGTAATTTAAGAATTTAAATTTTAGTTGGGTGCTTGTTTAAAATCTGCTAATACACTATTAGTGTTTGCGTCTGCTTTGTTGTCGTTGTCGAGGCACCAGAAATAAATAATAACTAATCAAAATAATATTTAAAAAACGTACAAATGTTTGCATATATTTGCGATATATTTTAAATATATTACATATATAATTTATTTTTATAAATTTTTTTTTTTGAAAAACGTGATTGCTTTTTTCTTACCTTCTTTCGCTTTTAAAAATTACTTTTAAAATCAAATAAAGTATTATAAACATAATTATGTGTAATTATAAAAACTAGGTAAAATAGTGTTTTACTCTGTGTTGTTGTTAACTGAATATGTAAATCTTATAAAACAGTATTGTATTTAAATTAGATTATATAAAAAAACCATACTTATATTAAGTTTTTACACAATTAATTTATGCTCTCTATATATGTAGCTTAAGTTATTTATGTTTCTTTAACTTATATACAAAAAATTATTTTATTGAGACGCATTAAACACTTTGGCCAGCTAGAATATGTTAAAATTGCAAAACGATAAAAAAAGAGATTTAACTAACGTAAATGTTAAGAAGCCATGTTTTAAACAAAAAACAAAATTTAACTACAAGTTTAAATGGCGCCAGTAGAGGGAATAATATTTACTTATAATCTATCAAACATATAGATAAAAATATGTGAAGTAATATCAATTCAAGCTAGACATAAATATGAAGCTTAAAATTCTTATAACGTATAACTAATTGACAATTGAGCATAAGGAAAATAAGTATGTGGTGTGTATAATATATATATATTTAATAATAAAAGTAACTATGTATTTATTTAATAACAATCATTGTTATTGCCGTGGTTTTTGCTGTTCCTCCGGAAGGTTTTTTAAATTAAACAGCTAAATTGGTTGTAAATAATTCTAATAATAGTTGCTTATTTGGCCTGACTTTCATTTAGACATGTTTGGTAGTGATGCTGATGATATTGTTTTTGATTTAGTTTTTCTAGTTGCTAAACTCAATGTTGTTATTATCTATTGTGACTGTGGATAGGAGACTGAATCGCGTAGGGTCTTTAGACCCGCTTGCACATAACGAAACACCTCATGCATGGTGCTATGTAGCGTCAGCGGTCCATTCTCATGATCCAATTTCCGAATAAAATCTGCAAATATGATAATGATTATTTATTAGAATTATAATGGATACATATATAAATATAGTTTGTTTTCTTAATTTAAGAGTTTTTTTATGACAAGTTTGAGACAAACTTTTTAAATAACTCAGTGTTTCACAAGGGAACTAAATTAAACTTTTCTTATAATGCATGGAACTTGAGATCGGTCTACTGGTCCCCCATATGCTATGTGGAGTCTTTGATGCTATAGCTGTCATAGGAACGATCTGTTTGAAATCAACATTTAACAAATTTTGTAAAAAATCTGACGGCCTATGCAAGGCACTGCAAAGGTATCCAAAACTTTGGTGCCCCAAAGTTAGCTTGCGAAATATTTATTTTATTAATAAAGGGTGTTTTTTAAGTTATAGAACTTTGAATTGAAATAAAACACAAGAAAATCGTTTTATTGTCCATCAATTTGGCTTTATTGGAAGGATAAATTTGGGCCAATAATGTTTAAATATTATTTCGGGCATGTGGCCGCCGCGACTGGCTCGAATATGGCTAAGCCTAGAGTTCCAATTTTCAAGCACTTTCTCGAGCAATTGAGGCTATATGTTGGCGTAGGCGAGATTCTTCACATATTTCCAAGGAAAATAATCCAATCGTGTCAAATCAAGCGCGCGTGGTGGCCAATTGATAGGTGCATTTCGAGAAGCTATGCGCTCATCGAATGTTTCCTTCAATAAATCGTCTGTGACGTGCGCTGTGTGGCATGTAGCGTCGCCTTGTTGGAACCATATCTTATCCACATTCATGCCATCCAATTCGGGAACAAAATAGTCGGTTATCTTAACATTATACCGGTTTCCATTAACGGTAAATGACTCTCCAGCATCGTTTCGGAGAAAGTATGGTCCAATGACTCCACCAGCCCCTAGAGTACACACCAGTGTCAGTTTTTGTAGATGCAATGGCGTCTCAAGGGCCTCATGTGGATTATCTTTACTTCAAATGTGGCAATTTTGCTTATTGACGTAGCCATTCAACCAAAAATGAGCCTCATAACTGAACAAAATTTTGTTCGAAACTTCGCGAACTGAACCATTATTTTCAAAATAAATTTGCACGATTTGAAAGCGCTGATCCTTTGTCAACCTGTTCATGGTAAAATGGCTAGCCGAACTGAACATAAATGATATTAGAGTTGCCAGACTTTACAAAAATTGTCAGCTTTATCTCTACTCAAAACCAACCTCTAAAAAATCACCCTTTTTTGTACGATTTTCTTGAAGTTATGCTGTATGAATCTTTTTTAGTTTTTTTTTATGATAAATCTATAAGAAAACTCGGAGACCGCGGGTTGGGGTATGTAGCCCTTTTAAAAGGTAAAGCCTTGCATTTTGTATACAAACTTTTGACCACCTCTGTAAGTGTTTGATCTTACCTATATGATTTCCGGAGCGCACCAGTCTGTCGGCTTGATCCCATAGCTCATGCGCGCTATTTACATATGTGAGATACTCATTCTGCTTGCACAGCTGATTGTGTATGTCTTGAGGCACTATTTTGCCCGGCGGCGTATTAGAACCGGAGCCCTAAAAGCATCGAAATTAAAATCGTTTAAATTTATAGATCTAATTATTACACTAGGCAACAGCCAAAACTCCTCTTGGTTAAAAACACATTTTCTGATATCTATTAATGTTGCTGAAATTAGGCTTCGTTTAAGGTATTACTTATTCGTAGGTAAGAAAGCGAAGTAAAAACACTTTAGAGCTAGGTATGATTTCTTTTGAAAATGTATGACTCCATTGTCAAATGACTCCATTCTATGCAAACTAGTCTCTTAGTTTTGAAGATATCTTGATGATCCGTTTTATTGTTGCATGCAGTACAAGGGTGGACAAAAGTATGTACACAAAAGTAAAGTTAAATCTACTCATAATTTAAAGTTACTTCATGTACATTTTGCTATTAATGGAAAGGGGTTTTAAATGCTGTTTGAATGCTACAAAATTTTTCCTTACTCATTAAGCCCTCATTGAAGCTTTCGAATTTTTAAAATTCTCGAAAAACTGGTGAAAAAAGTAGATTTTACAAAATTTCGAAAATTATAATGGGTACTCAATTACAAACGTATCAAAATGTACATGAAGTAACTTTAAATTATGAGTATATTAAACTTTAGTTTTATGTAAATACATTTGACCACACCTGTATGTGGAAACTAACCGGATCGGATCACTATATCATATTATGACACTATAGCTACCATAGGAACGATCGCTTATGAATTAACATTTAGTAAGAAAAATTTGTTGGTTCCTTAAGATATATTAACCAAACTCACAGATTATGTGTTCGGTACAGTTGCATACATTCTAACCAATTTTAATTCAAATCAGACTATTATATCATGTAGCTACCATAGGAACGATCGGTCAAAAGCCGAATTTTACTCTTTGCACAGAGTATTGTATCAAATAAAATGGACGACTCTTAATTTATTTTAATGATCAATACTTTGCGAGAGTCTTAAACAACAGATCCGCGTGATTTTAAAGTCTAGAAAATTGAATTCTGGCCGGTTCTGCTGGACTTAAACATTCCGCAAGGAAATTACAATTTGTGCTGCTACTTCCTTTTTTACCTACAATTTCAATGAGTAAACGACGCCTAATTAATGTGTCTAGCCATCTATTTTTTTAAATAAAAGGAACTCAATTTTCATTTAATTTTCCTTGAATTTTAAAATCAAGAAATCGAAAAAAAAATATTTTTTTTAAATTTAAATATATATAAATATTTGTTATACCACAGATTTACATTAAAAAAATTTATTTATTAGTAAGTAGTAGATATATTCATTAGTTTTCGGGGCTGCCGTTTTCGAGAAATTATTTAAAATGTAAAAAAAATTAAAAAAAAAACAATCTACAGCATTACCTGTGAGCAAACTGAATTCGATGGTGATATGGAGGATGGCGTATTTCCATTTAAAATATCTCCCCTGCCCAATCGAAAGAATTCCGAGCAACTAGCAATGGTAACGCGACAATTGGCACGTCGCAGCTTGTAAAGCTTTAGCGATATCAATGATTGGCACCGCAAACTAAGATCAAAATTATAGTTAATATAAATATTTAAATAAATATACTTTAATTTGCAAACTCACCTTAGTATGCCCACAATATTATGCGATTCGTGCCTGCCATTTGTTGCTTGCTGATAAGGTCTATTTTTTGAGGAAATGTATCTATAAATAGAAAAAAATTATAGACTATATAAATGGAGTAAATAAAACTTACTTTATTAGTGATAGTGTATCCTTGTACAGTGTCCAGGTGGCCTCACTGTTTCCACGTTCCATTGCATCAGCGGTTAGCAAAAAATAAACTATAGCCTCCAAGTACAGCGTCATCTGCATGAAGGAATCACGTTCCGAGTCTGCTGCACGTTTTCGTTTAATTGCCTCCTGCAGCAGCAGTTCGTTTTTCCTACGGGAAACAAAAGAAATTGTAATTATTAACACTAGTTTACAAATGAATTATTTTGGTCCGCCACAGAGCCCAAAGTATTTTTCTCCTATAGATTATAGAAAAGTATTTTAAAATATTTTTCTTTGATTAGTTTTCAATATAAATTTCTTCATAGATTAACTCAGCTTATTCGAGTATAAATCGTTAACCGTTTTCAACAAAATTAATTTTTAACTAAAGGTACTGAAATTTCCCTAAACTTTTTCTTTAAAAGTTTTAAAATCAGCTCGATCGTTATAATGTTAGAGACTCTTAAAGTTAAAAAATTCCATTTTTTTTACAAAAAATTACGAGAGTAGAAACAACGAGTTATCATTCAGTCGGGAGTGCCCGACTGTAGAATACCCAGGGGTAGTAGAGAACGCCACACAAATTTTCTATTATCTATAATTTATATTTCTGTTTCGTATTTGTGCTGTCTGTTTTGTATTTAAAAACAATTAATTATTAAAAATTTTAGTAATAAATATTATAAAAAATTTTAATAATTACTTATTATTAATATTAAGAATTTTACTTATTAATATAAATAAATTATTTTTAGGAAAACTCACAGAATTAGATATTAATTGTAATTGGTGTGAGTCGCAAAAAACGCGAGCGACTTTGAAAACGCTGCCAAAACAAACGATCGCGATTTCGCAGCCAACGTACGAGTCACAAAAGACGCAAGCGACTTGGAAAACGCTTCCAAAACTGACGCACGCGATTTCGCAGCCAACGTACGCAAACAAGTCCTAAATGAGAGCAAAAGAGCAATGCATTGTGTTTCAGTGCTGCCTTGTTTGCTATTTTGTAGGTAGATCTAGCTAATTTGAAATTGCAATAGCTATAACATATCATGAAATGCTATTAGCTAAAATTCTAGCTATGGTTAAGCCTATGGGTGTTTAGCCAAATGCACAGCACTGTGCTTTGCATGCCTTCATATGTGAAATAGATACCAATACATGTAAGATTGTGCGTATGTATGTAAATATGTGCGTGTAATCGAATGTTTCCTTCAATAAATCGTCTGTGACGTGCGCTGTGTGGCATGTAGCGTCGCCTTGTTGGAACCATATCTTATCCACATTCATGCCATCCAATTCGGGAACAAAATAGTCGGTTATCTTAACATTATACCGGTTTCCATTAACGGTAAATGACTCTCCAGCATCGTTTCGGAGAAAGTATGGTCCAATGACTCCACCAGCCCCTAGAGTACACACCAGTGTCAGTTTTTGTAGATGCAATGGCGTCTCAAGGGCCTCATGTGGATTATCTTTACTTCAAATGTGGCAATTTTGCTTATTGACGTAGCCATTCAACCAAAAATGAGCCTCATAACTGAACAAAATTTTGTTCGAAACTTCGCGAACTGAACCATTATTTTCAGTGCTGCCTTGTTTGCTATTTTGTAGGTAGATCTAGCTAATTTGAAATTGCAATAGCTATAACATATCATGAAATGCTATTAGCTAAAATTCTAGCTATGGTTAAGCCTATGGGTGTTTAGCCAAATGCACAGCACTGTGCTTTGCATGCCTTCATATGTGAAATAGATACCAATACATGTAAGATTGTGCGTATGTATGTAAATATGTGCGTGTAAAGCGTAACGTATTTTTGTTGTCTGCTTTGACTCTTTGCAAACCAACAACAACAAGCGCCCCAACAACAACAATAATATTGGCGTAATAAATATCTTTATATCTTCCGTGTTTATTATCCGATCTTGATGAAACTTTCACGATGCATCCATTTATATCCAAGTATTGTTCATACCAAAGTTCAAATCTCTAGCTTGATTATAACTAGTGTTATGGATTTGTGATAATTGTGGGCGAAGGGGGCATGGCATCCAAAATTTAAAATAAACTTGATCTGCGTGCAAGTATAAGAAGTCTTCACACCAAATTTGGGGCTTCTAGGTCTTACCATCTCTGAGATCTCGTTGTTCATACGGACGGACAGACAGACGGACATGGCTATATCGACTCAGCTTGTCGCCCTGATCAAGAATATATATACTTTATGGGGTCTGCCACGCCTCCTTCTGCCTGTTACATACTTTTATTTTTTTAACAAACTTAATATACCCCCCTGGGTATAAAAATTCAAAAAATTATTTTAATCGCAAAAATAAAAAAATTCATTAAGCTACGGTGGAGCAAGCTAGCAGTAGAAGACCCTGTACATTTGAGTGCAAAGCGATCATTACAGATTGTTTCAGTTACAAAAATATGAAATTTTTACTACGAAGATGTAAGTTGATTTTGCCCGTAACATTGTTAGTTGAATAACTTCCGCGTTTTTCATCCAATTTGAATGAAATTTGCAGAATAGGTTTGGACAATAGTCTGTATAATACATACTAAAAATCAAGGTGCTAGCATCAAAGGTGCTCTTGTAATTCGACTTGGAAATTTTGTATTTTAATTTGCGGGGACGGAGGGGGCGTGACAAAAATCTAAAACAAACAATCTTGCATTGCATATAGATGTACATACATGCCAAATTTGGTCCCTCTACCTCTTATAGTCTCTGAGATCTAGTTACTCCAAAAAGGGACAGACAGACAGACGGACATAGAATATATATACTTCATGTGGTCTGCCTCGCCTTCTTCTGCCTGTTGCGCGAATTTGCACAAACGTAATAGACCCTTTTGTATTTTTTTAAAGTACAGGTTTAAACATAATTAAATTGAGAATAGAGTTTGGACTTTCCCGATTAAAAAAAACCATCGTTCATAAAAATCGGCTAGAGTAGTACGGTTTTTAAGAAACAGAAAAGATTTTCATATATGTTCCGACAAAATTACTGCGTGCAGCAAAACGACGGACCTGTACCATGTTTCATCAAGATAGCTTCAAAACTGAGAGACTAGTTTGCATAGAAACAGACGGACAGCTAAATCGACTTCGCTCAACGCCCTGATCAAGAATATACATATATACTTTATGGGGTCTGTGAGGTCTGTTTGAACCCGTTACAAACTTCGTGACAAAAATATTATACCCTTTGCAGGGGTATAAATATCGCTACAGTGACGCAAGCTCGACTTATGTGTACTTATGGGAAAGAGCAAAAAGTATTAAAAAACGAACCCATTTTCTGAAATTGTGAATGCAACGCGTTCTCTAAATAATTTTCTTCAAAAGAAGGGCGCCACTAGATATCAGCCGATATGCACAGAGGTCTTCTTCCTATTACCCTACGCTGTGTAACACTGTTATTTGAATAGCTTCCGCGTTTATTTTCCGATTGAAATTAAATTTAAGGTAGATTTGGACAATAGTATAATTGTAAGTATCAATGTGCTAGCATTAAAGCTGCTCTTGTAGTTGAACTTCGAAATTTTGATTTTCGGGTAACAAAGGCGGAAAGATGCAGGGCAAAATTCTGAAACAAATTTGATCCAGGCCAAAAATACCAAGTTGTGTCTCTAGGTGTTCATATTATCGAAATTTCAAACAGCCGTAAACTGTTCGTTTATGGTCCGATCAGGACCTGATTGGATTATAAAGATTATCACGTCTGCCGAAGATCATATCGCTAGCATTAAACATGCTATTGTAATTCAACTTTTAAATTTGCCTTTTAATTTTCGCGGCCGAAAGAGGCGTGACAAAGTTCTAAAACAAACTAGATTAATGCAAGAAATAAATTAACTGGATGCTGCCAAATTTGGTATATCTAGCTCTTATAACAATTTCTAGATCTAGGTGACATGAAAAGGGACAGACAGACGAACATGGCTATATCGACTCGGCTGTTAATGCTGATATATATATATATTAATAGTCACCAGCGTGCTAATTATCTTGCTGTTTATTGAACCAAACATAGTTTTCACAATCTAAATGTTACTTATCGACTTACATTGGGTCATTACTGGCAGGCTCTTCTTCGTTGTCAAAGTGGGAGCGGTAAATTAGACGCGGTGCTGGCGGAAGTTCGACGAGGGGTGATGTCGTTTGCACCGCTTCAGTGCAGGTGGCTGGCAGTTGTGTGGTCTGCACATCTGTCTGTACAGCAGCAACATTGGGCGAAGCAACATATGTTGCTGCTGTGGGATGTAGCTGCTGTGACTGCAACTGTTGCTGATGCTGTGTTTGCTGTTGTCGTGGTAACTGCTGCACCTTGTTGGGACTACCTTTGGCTATTGAAGTGTCCTGATGCAGCAATTCGAGCTTATCGCGGGATATCCGCTCATGATTGTTGGCGGGCATTATCACTGGCACTGGCAAGAAATCTTTGCTCTGCTGATCTGTTTTCTCCTTTTTTCGTTTCTTCTCTTTGTAGGGACTTGAGCTGGAGCTGGAGTTTCGTTTGCGTCTTTTTTCAGCGATAGGCAGCTCCTGTTTTAGCATAAATTCTTGTTTGACGCTATTGTTGTTGTTTGTCAGTTTATATTTCGCTTCGGAGCCGGCATCCAGCTCCGGCTCCGGTTTCAGACCACGCTCAAACTTTACGCTACTAACAAGCAAGTTTCCTCCGCTTCCTGCAGCGTAACCATTGGGGATATAGGATAGTTGATCTTTTGGGGTGCGTGCTCCATCCGCAGAACGACTGCTAAGATGTCCATTTGATTGTAACTTCCTCTCTTGTTGGTGGTGCTGCTGTTGTGTTTGCTGCTGTTGTGTTTGCTGCTGCTGATGATTCTCTGTTGTTTCATGTCGATAACTATTTTTATACCATTCCGGAAGCACTCTAGCTAATTTTGTGAGCGAGATTTTACACATCAGGGAGGTGAGATGCGGGGTTGTGGTGCGTGCGGGAGATGCTAAGTTTACGCCCAATACCTGTATGGGCGTTGCACGCGACTTCGGCTGCTGTTGTTCTTGTTGCTGCTGTTGCTCCTCAGATTGATCAATAATTACAACTTGTCCTTGCTTTTTGGCACCACCTTCTTTGGGGTTGAAGATGCGCGTCAGTGTGCAGATCTTCTTCTTATCACTCTTACGCTTGCTACATCCACGATGTGTCTCATCCTCATCGCTGCTGCTGCCGCTGCTGCTATTGCTGCTGCTAACACCGCTTCCAGAACTGCTGCAATCACTGCTGCTCAATCGCTGGCTGTTGTGTGGTTGCTGTGGATGTTGATGTATCTGTGATGTAGATTGCTTGTGTGGGTGCAACACAAATGATTGCTGCTGTAGCAGATGTTGCTGTTGCTGCTGTACTAGCAACAGTTGCTCTTTTTGTTGTTGTTGCTCCTCTGTCTCACTGCTGCTGGTATTGCTGATGCTGGCGGCGCTATAGCGTTGCTTTGTTTTGTGGCTCCTACAGAGCTTATTGATTTTGACTATTCGCTTTTTGGCAGGATTATGTGTTGGTGACACAACATTTGTTTCTGCTTCTGCAGATGGTGCAACTGTTGTTGTTATTTCTGCAGCAGTTTCGGTTTTACTGCCGCTGCTGCTGCTGGACTTTGTGCTACAACTGCTGCTGCTGCTGCTTTCGTAATCGCTGCTCTCCATTGCAGACAGAGATGGCGGTAACAATGTTGTTGTTGCAACTGTTGCTGATGGTAGTGTCATAGCATGCGATTTCTTGGGGGGTATTGCCATTGCTGCTGCTGTTACTGGAGTGCTCGCGCTTTCGACTGGCAGCAGCGACTGTTACTAGTGGCGTGCAGCACGTTGATTTGGACAACGGTTTCTTGGCCGCTGTCAACGTTGGTCCTTTTGCTTGCGAACTGCTGACCGAAGCGCTGCTTAAGTTGCCACTTTGTTGCAGCTGAGGCTGTGCTTGCTTTCTAGGCCTGCCACGTCCCTTCTTGATGGCAGGCAACGCAGCATCAATAGGCAAAGTTGTATCAGTAGCTGTGCCTGCTGCAGCGGCAACTATTCCTGACAGTTCCAGGGCATACTTCTTGCTACTGCTCATAGATTCATCCTCATCGCTAGAGTCCATAGTTGGAGACGTTGCCACCGATACTTTTTTCCTGCGTGAACGTTTCTGTCGCGGCTTTGGGGACGCGGGCAGTGGGCCAATTGGCGTTAATGTCAGGCTATTTGGTGGTGCCCTGTGTTGCGGTGTTTGCGGCACACGCATAACGGTTGTAATTGCTGCGGGAACACCAGGTAATTGCAGAGTTTCTCCAGGTCCTGGAAGGGGCAATACTTCGCTGCTGCCGCAAGCGCTGTCAGAACTGGTGCTTCCGCTATTGCTGCCAGTGTTGCTTCCACTTCCGGTGCTCCCCGTGTCCGACAAACGCGACTCGCGTTTAATTTGGTTTTTTGACAAGGCGCCCAACTGTTGCTCCTGCTCAAAGGTTTCCTTCTTCACCGTTACACTGAGCCCAACTCCATAACGTTGTTGTTGCTGCTGTTGCTCCTCGTTATCCTCGTCATTCTCAACGTCGAGATGACGCGTCGCATCGGTCAATTTCTCGTTCTTGACAATTGCCGTCGTCACCTCAATGGACTCGGGTATGATTTGTGCTCCCCCAGGCAATATGCCTGGCACCTTCATGCTTACATTTCCCATTGTATTTGCCCCTCCTGGAGAGACGCTTTCCGTTGGCGCTTGATTTGCGGGCTTTGGAAAGAATCTACTCAACGTCCAACGATTGCTGTCTGTCGGTGAAGGAGTTTTGTTTGAGGAACTCGAACTACTCATTGTGCCCATGCCAGAACTGCTTGAGCCTCCACCTCCTACACCACTAATTGTATTCCCTGCTGCAACACTTGAGCCACCTAATCCACTGGAGGTCAGCAACCCACTGATGGTATTCGGGCCACTAGCAATTATCGTCTGACTGTACTTCTTCTTGTTTCCATTTACCGACCCTGTTTGTTGTCGCTGTTGTTGCTGGTGCTGTTGTTGTTGACGAAGCATCAGCTGCTGCTGCTCTTGATTTTGCTGCAGCGCCTGCTGTTGATGTAGATCTCCTTTACTGCTGGCCTCGCTGCCAGATTCACTGGAATCCGATTCGGAGCTGTTGCTGCTGTTGCCCGCCGATCGACTACGCAGAGTGAAAAAAAAAATTACTTTACCAGGTTTCACCAAACGGCTACCAGCCAACTTACCTATCCTTTTTACGCTCATCATCCGATTCAGAGAGTTCCAAATCGTTTTCGAGACTGCAATAAATTGAAAGAAAAAAGAGCGCATCGTTATTACAGTATTATAATAACTAGACCTTGGATTTGGCACGTTTTCATATTGTTGAAGGATTAAAAAAAGTAAATTCCGAAAACACATATGTTCGTTTTATTGAAAATAGAGTTGAGAACAATATGCATATTGTTAAATATTTTGCAAATATTATGCGAAATATGCAAGCCTAGGGAGCTGACACCCTGATCGCAACGCTTGCTGAAATTTCGTCGAGAAATGTTGAGTGAAAATAGCAGAGGGCAAGCCATGAGATAGCTCAAAAATCAGCAAAGCTCTTCAAATAAAATATTAATCTGCATTTATGGCAGCCGTATAATATACTCATCCGATTGTAACCAAGTTTTCACAGAATGTAACAGTGAGTAAAACAAAATTTCATACCAAGCAATTTTGACCTTTGACCCCCAATTTAACCCCTTCCGGGAGAAATAATAAATATATATTATTTTGAACTTACATTTTAGGTTCATAAAACACTGTACCCTAAAGATGTTGAATTTATAAAGTTAGCAAAAGATCTGATAAAAAATCCCTATCTATATAAGAATATATATACAATATATACATATATATATATACAATCCAATTTTATTAAATTTGCCGAAATCATAAATTCCTTGGAATCGATGGGTCACCCATAAGCAAAGACAATGAATTTATTTAGGGAAGCTGAAAATATTATTTGTAACAAAACTGCTGATTTTGGAACAGATTTAAAAGAGAAATTTGAAGTTATTTTGAAAAGAAATCTAGAGTTGAATATCATTTGAAAAAAAAATGATATTCTTAGTCTAAGGGCCGATTTTTTAATGTTCATATAAAGTGATACATAGCTATGTTTCAAATAAAATTATTCATTGAATAAAGTGACACATAGGAAACTTCAATTTTTCAATCTACTCATAAAATTATGTGTCACTTTGAGTTGTGAATGGCAAATATGGACAAAAAGTGGCAGCATTTTAAACAAAACAGCTGATTATTGATGACGGGTGGCAACATCAAATATTTTAACGGAAATTTTCTAATTTTTACCAAAATGAGTAAGCGTGCACGTTGCAAAAATCTTACTGCGACGAAGTATTGGAGCTTATTGCTCTAGTAAGAGCCAACCAGACTTGGAAGCAGAAGGGCTTAGGATAGGAGAAGTTGGCAGTGGAGTTTTGGAGTAGAACTGGCAGCAAACGCACGGCACACTCAGCTGTTTTCATTTACGTGCTACATAGTGATTATATGTCACATAGCGTTATTGAAAATTTGAAATTGGCCTTATATGTCAATTTATCCTAAGCATAAATCGGCCTTAAGTTCAAAATTTGGAAGAGATTTAAAGGAGAAATTTTAAGACATTTTGAAAAGAAATCTAGACTTTAATATAATTTTAAAAATATATCATTCAGTCAGGAAAGTCCGACAGTAAAATACCCTGTGGGAGTATAGTGCGCCGCTCGAATTTGCTTGCGATTATATTATTATTTTAATTATACACAAACGCACAATCAGAATAAATTTATAAGATCGGCAGCGGCATAGTCAATAATGATCAAGAGGATGCATTCCTCTATGAAAATTAAAATTGCTGACTAGGCTTTTGTATTGGCTCGTGGCAGAATAAGAACGCGAGAGCGAAGAAAGAGAGAACAAGTGCAAAATGAGAGCAGTAGCATTTATATATGAAATAGATACCAATATGTCCGATTGTGCGTTTGTATGTAAATATGTGCGTGAAAAGAATGAATTGGAAAACCTACAAAAACAAGCGCATTTTGCTGTTGTAAAAATATTCGCGCAATAAATATTTTTATATCTTCCGTGTTTATTATCCGAGCTTGATCAAAATTTCACGAAGCATCTATACTCATTCAAGTATTGTTTATGTTTTATTTTAATACATTCAGAGTTTATGCTAAGAAATTGTTTCAAATAATAAGTATAACAATGTACAAACATAATTTTCGCTAAATCAGTAATTAAGTGGCTTTGACGGTTGTCTTAAAAAATCATTTTGTAAGCGGAAAAGCTTCTTTCCAAGTCACAGGAAGTAAATTTAATAATATTTATTGATTTTTCCTTTAAACCTGGTTAAAGGCCAGACTTTTTTGAATCTAGATTTAGAATATTATTTATTTTTAAAATTATAATAAAGTCTATATTTATTTTCAAAAGACTTAATATATCTCTTTTTCCAAAATCACCAGTTTTGCTATAAATAATATTTTTAACTTCCCCAAATAAATACATTATCTTTGCTAATGGTAGACCCTTAAATTCCAAGGAATTTATGATTTCGGTAAATTTAAAAAATGGATTGTATATATATGCCGATATAGCTAGGGATTTTTTCATCAGATCTTTTGCAAAATTTATAAATTTAGCATCTTTAGGGTACAGAATTTGATGAACCTAAAATGCAAATTCAAATTCAAAAATTCAAATTCATTTACCTATATTTAAAGTGTGGTTTTCAGATAAAAATTACCATATTTCCTACTGATGTTCCCTTCATGTTATCTGCATTAAATGATGTCTTCAAACATGTACAACATCTGGTTATAATCGGTTCTGGTGGTAACTCCTTATTTAATATTTGCTTGTAGCGTTGTAGCGGATCTGAGCGGATCTTTTATGAAAATGATTTTTAGACAGTATATTAACTAGTTAGTGACAGGAAACGATCTTTGTACTTTTCCAGCAATTATATTAAAATTTTAAAATTTTTGCCGGCTTGGTCATATACTATATACCACAGCATCCGTTAAAAGCAATAAAACTCTTGACTCATACCTGTGTGGCCACACTATACGAATGCTGTCGTTTACAAATCGATAAAAATTTAAATTATTTTCTTCTTCCAACTGTTTACACGTCACTAAAAACACCAGTTTACAGCCAGATTTCCACAGAGCCAAAAGTATTTTTTCCCTATAGTCTTTGACCTCCTAAACATGAAAAAGTAGCTTAAAAAATTTTCCATGGAGTAGTTTTCAAGATATATTTTTTTAAACTTTTCCATAGGTGAGTTAGCTTTTTCGAGTTTAAAGTTTCATTCAAAGTTTGGGAATCAGCTCGATCGTTAAAAAGTTAGAGCCTGTTAAAGTTGAAAAATACCTTTTTTTGCTTAAAAACACAAAAATTTGTATAAACAAATTTATTATTTTACAACTTGTGTTTGAAATACTACATACTATTGAATATGTAGCATGAAGATTCATTCTCATTCAATAGTACTCAAATCAAATACGCGACATGACTGTCCTTTGCGTCGTCCACTGATATCCGAACGCTTTGGTCTTTGATAGTGTCGCGGATTATTAGGATTGATTGTTGATAACATTTGTCGAAGTAACTCTTTCTGAGAGTCAACAGGAATTTGTTAACGTGTACATTAGACTGATCCTTATTAATACAAAATTTTTCAAAATTAAAAGCCCCGAGAAATTGTCTAAAATATGAAAGTTGCAAATTAATAAGCCAAGAGTAAATGCCTTTATTATCAATTGAAATGCGGTTAAATCTGTGCATGTTATTGATATGGTAGAGCATATCAATCATACCAATAGTAAATATTTAGACAAAGAAGACTTAATACACGAAAATACACGCGAGGAAAGAAACATTGTATTACACCACGTCTAGCTGGTACTTTTGATAATGCAAAATTATTAGATCGAAAACGGAGTAGCTCATTATAAATAGAACGTCACCCCACAGCTCCCGAGAACAGTACCGTGCTCTCGCTTCTTAAAATATAATAACTAATATTAGTGAGTTAAGTTTGCTTTTTATCCCAAATATTTATTTATCAAGCTTATTTTCTTTTTAGATTAGCAATGTACGTTCGTTCATTGGCTGTCCATTGGGCCGGAAAAATAATGGATGTTATTGTTGGCTCAATAAAAGTAGATCGTTTTGCAGTTCTCGTGAGCTATGATGGAACATCAAAACTTTTTTCTGCTGCAATAGTAGAACCGTCCACGGGAGAAAATATAGCAGGAGCCGTTCGAGACGCATTGATTAGCTAGGATATTGTTAATAGAAGTGGTGCATTAAGCTTCGATACCATGTGCTTAACTACTCGATCAAAGATAGGTGCAACGGGCTTTCTTTTAAAATATTTAAACCGGAAGCTGGTTCAACTCCCTTGTCGCCATCATATTTACGAAATCGTCCTAAAAAGTGTTTTCGACCTAAAATATTTTACAGCCGGCGAACCCGAAGTTACATCGTTCAATTGCTTAGCAGCTACATGGGAAAAATCAATCAACACAGCTTCCAATCTAAATTAGATGATCCTTATGTGCGTAAAATTATAAGCAGCAATCACGAAACAGCTATTAAACGCTTTCTAAGGGAAAGCTGTAATTTTCGCACTTGTAGCTCAACTTCAAATGCAAGGTTCACGTCAAAAGCAATTTACAGCGTAAATATATTTCTTTTTCGAAGTCAATTCCGAATTACGTCGCGTGAAATAAATGCACTAGGAGATGTATGCAGTTATCTCATAATGTTATATATTAAAGTGTGGTATCGGTGTACGAGTGCAATTTCTGCTCCAAGTCTTGGGAATTTGTTAAGGATTCAATTTCATACAAAAGTATCGTCAAGCAAGTTTCGAAAAGTATTATTTTTAAAAAAATAAAAAATCATTTGTGGTATCTATCTCCAGATGCAATGGCCTTGGGATTTTTTGACCCCACCTTATATATAGTTGAAAAAAGAAAAATGCTCCGATGCTTGCAGTCAAGAGATCCAAAAATATGTTTGGAAGAGAATAGACGTACATATTTTGAATATAGATGACTACAAGATTGTACTTTAAGCGGCTTCGTATCGTACCAAACCAGCAACTTTTTTCATTCCCTTAACTTGTCTGCAGATTTTCTATCACTTTCTTGATTACGACACTGCTGAGCGTGGTAAAAGGTTTATGAAAGACTACAATTACGCTTTAACGAAAAGTGTAGCTTATTTTGCAGTTTGTCGAAGGTGACAAAAAAAAAATATAGTGCAAGCAAACTGGCGCGCCAAAGTTTGGATACCCTGTATTACAACTAAATATCGAAATTCTCCGCTCATTTTTCTCAAATACCTCACTGAAATAAGTAAATGTTCATTTTTATATTTGGCTGTATTTTCTACAAATTTACCAATACTTTTTTTTTAAGGTATGCAACTTTTTGTAGTCATATATTTCAAGATTCCTCTCCAAGATTCCTCTTTGGGCTTCATTTTGCAAACTAATGTTATTGCTAATTTTTGTGTAAATAGTACAGGAAGAGCAGATTTCAATGCCACTGTGATAGTTTATTCAAAAAATAAGACTTGACCGGACTTAACGGTTTCCTCTTATTTAGCGTCCCAGAAATCGAAGCACATCATTTCTTTTGTCAGTTATGCTTTTATACAAAATTTTTTCGAGAAGTTTTGAAAAAATGCATTAAGCTCAAGAGGAGCACGGTCGACAGCAGGACCCCCTGCACATTTTGAGTGCAATACGACCACCACAGAATGCTTCAGTTTCAAAAAATTTCCATAGATGGCGCCACTACAAAGATATTAGTTGATTTTGCCCGTAATATTGTTGGTTGAATAACTTCCGCGTTTATTATCCGATTTGGACGAAATTTGCAGGATAGGTTTGGACTATAGTCTGTAAAAATAAAGCATCAAAGGTGCTCTTGAAATTCGACTTGGAAGTTTTGAATTTAATTTGCGGGGGTGGAGGGGGGCGTTTCAAAAATCTAAAATAAACTTGATCAACTTGAGATATAGATGTACATACATGCCAAATTTGATGTCTCTAGCTTTTATGGTCTCTGAGGTCTAGGTGACACAAAAAGGGACAGAAAGACGGACGGACGGACATGGCTATATCGACTCGGCTGTTGATGCTGATCAAGAATATACATACTTTATGGGGTCTGCAACGCCTCCTCTGCCTCTATGGCATCCAAAATTTGAAATAAACTTGATCTGCGTGCAAATATAAGAAGTCTTCACCCCAAATTTGGTGCTTCTAGGTCTTACCATCTCTGAGATCTCGTTGTTCATACGGACGAACAGATCGACGGACATGGCTATATCGACTCAGCTTGTCGTCCTGATCAAGAATATATATACTTTATGGGGTCTGCCACGCCTCCTTCTGCCTGTTACTTTTTTTTAACATATTAATATATACCCCCCTCACCCCACCGGGTATAATAAATAGTAAATGAAGACTTACCTATTTTTTAAGTTAAATATAAATGTTATGAATATAAACCACTTTTTCTTAGATTAAAATACACATAAATAATATTCATTTTCCATCATTATACTCTTGCAGAGAGTACTACAATTTTTTCACGAAGTTTGTAACGTCTTAAGGGATGCGTGTCAGACCCCATAAAGCATATATATTCTTGATCAGAACGACGAGCTGAGTCGATATAGCCATGTCCGTCTGTCTGTCTGTTTCTATGCAAACTAATCTCTCAGCTTTGAAGCTATTTGAATAAAAATTGGTACAGACCTGTCATTTTGCTTCACGCAGTACATATGTCGGAACCGGCCTGATCGGATCACTGTATAATATAGCTGCCATATAAACGATCGGTTCGGAATCAACATTCAGTACGAAAATCTTTTTAGTTTCTCAAGATATCTCAACCAAACTTACATATTGTGTATTTGGTACAGCTTTATACATACAAATTTGGTTTAAGTCGAACAGTTATATCGTATAGTTGTCCGATCGTTCCGGAACGAAATCAACTTTTAGCATGAGAAACTTTTTTGTTTCTTACGATATCTTAACCAAACACACAGATTTGGTAGTCTCAAACAGACTGAATAAATTTGGTGCAAATCGGATTACTATATCATATAGCTGTCATATGAACGATCGGTTCGAAATCCACATTATGCAAAGCTCTGCAAGGGTATCCAAATTTTGGCGCGCAAATAGAAAGCTGTGCAGACTTAAACCTAAAACGCACCTATCGGAATAGAGATATCGCTATTCTATCTGATAGGCAAACATAATTGAAATCAATCAGCAAAACGAAACTAACAGCGTAAGTAGTTCGGGAAGACTGGCGCCGTTAGCGTTGGTCGAGTGGTTCTCAAACTGTCCTTCCTTGTCCGCAACGGGAAACACAGCTTTGCAGTTCGCATATATCGAATCAGTCGTTGCCAAAACGCTAGGCGTGGTTTGGGTACCGAAGGAAGATTACTTTCAAATTCCAATTGAATTACTCTTTTCTAGATCTAAAAGCGACTAAAGGAAACATACTAACGGCGAGATCCCGGCTCTCTGATCCTCTCTGCCTATTGTGTCCCCCAATCAGAATGGGTAAAATGCTATTGCAAGAGCTGTGGCTTTAATTGGATTGGGACGAATCAAATCCTTTACGACTGCAAACCATCTGGGAAGCGTACCAACTCGATAGGTCGCAGGTAAGCAAATTAAAAGTTCCGAGATTCGTTCACACCGATCCGAAGGTCCCGATACAGATACATGGGCTCGCTGATGCCTCCATGCGAGCATAAGGCGCATGTATCTACATTCGCACTTGTACTGCCGAAGGTCTAAGGGTTTCTAAGGCTAAGACAAAAGTAGCGCCGCCCAAAACGAAAACCTTGCCTGGTGTGGAGTTGTGCGTCGCTCACCTTCTGGCAGACTTGTATCGTCTTAGCAGCCTCATGTTGAACTGCCCAACAGAAAGTATTACTTTCTGAACGGATTAGGAAATCACTCTTAACTGGATAAAGAAGCCCTTCACCGAAGTCAGTTTTCGTTTCTAACAGCGGGTCTGACACTCATGTGCCCTCAAAAGTAAACCCACCAGAGGATGTTCTGTTGAGAAGCTGACCAGTTTCATTTGGTTAGCTCCCAGTTCCTGCTTAAACCAAATTGCAGTTGGCCTGCGAATCAACACTTCGAGCTATCTGCCCTTCACCGAAGTCAGTTTTCGTTTCTAACAGCGGGTCTGACACTCATGTGCCCTCAAAAGTAAACCCACCAGAGGATGTTCTGTTGAGAAGCTGACCAGTTTCATTTGGTTAGCTCCCAGTTCCTGCTTAAACCAAATTGCAGTTGGCCTGCGAATCAACACTTCGAGCTATCTGCCGATATGACATCTCTTGAGACTCGCAAGTGGCTCTTTTTGTAGACCCGCAGGTAAGCTCATTGGTAACGAAGATTGAGGAATTTTCGGTCTTTCGGTTTATCCATCGATGCAAATAGATAACCGGATCATACGCCAAGATTGTCAAACCAAGCGAACTGAATTTCGTGTTTAACAAATTTGTTGAACTTCTCCAAGTCCATGAATTCTACGATAGTATCGACAAACTCAAAGGACGAGTCACACTTTGCCCAAACCTACAAAGATTAAGTCCCTTTCTTCACACTTATACAGAGAACTCGTGTTCCTTTTCGTTGCTGAGAGTAAAGGGTAGAATATTGAATGCTCCTATACCGTATCAAGCCAAATTTCCGTTATTGCTGTCGAAAGGCTCTCCATTTGTTAAGCCAAATGTGTCTCATTTGCATGCCTCGAACTGTCATGCTGACCCTCGAGCTCTCGTAGGCTGAGCTGTGCGTTCGTGCATTACTTATTTCAGGTTCAAACCAAAAGTGCTCACTTAGATTAGGGGAAATCTGCCAGCAGACAGACTACAGGCTCTCCGCCCATTCATAATCTGTACAAGTCGTACGTGGCTCTTTTCGTTATTTTGCCTCAAAAGCAGTTCATCTAGAATTGGTTTCAGACTTAACCACTGATGCATTTCTCTTGGCTTTTCAAAGGTTCATCGCTAGTCGCGGGATTCCGGTTCACTGCGACACTCGTAGGAGCGAATTGCTAAATGAGGGAGCTCCGAGCACGTCTAGAAAAACAAGCGGTATAAGCGACCTCGCATCAAGAAGAGGGTGCGAGTTTGCGTGAAGGCTTCTCACCTCGGCGGCCTATGGGAAGTAGGTGTCAAGTCTGCAAAGCACCTGTTTCTTCGGACGGTCGTCACTCCTGACCGCGGAAGAGCTCGCGACTTTCCTCGCCAGTGTTGAGACAATCCTCAACTCGAGACTACCACGAAGCGTGGGAGGTTCACTCCTGGCCCCACCATCGGTGAAAGTCTCTGACCGAGCCAGCATAACCTGCTTGCGGCGATGACGCAATGCCTCGTTTCTAAGGCACAGATTTTGACAGCGATGATCCCGGGCGTACATCTCCAGCCTGCAGGAGCCAAGTGAAACAAGGAGCAGCCAATTCTCGCCTTCCCCCGCAGAGCTGGACGGCAAAGTTCGGGTCGCAGACGTCGCCACCATTAACGGGCGATACACGAGGGCAGTTCACCGGCTGGCGGTGTTTCCAGTGGACGAAAGGACGCTGTCCGTTCAGAGGGGCCGGTGTTGGCGCATACTGAGCATAGGTAGTTTTAGAAATTAATATACCCACAGGGTATAAAAACCTTCATGTTTCGTAAAATATCTCAACCAAATTTACAAATTATATGTTGGTTTGGTATCGGCTTATACAACCAAACCAAATTTGGTTAAACTCGGATTAATATATCTTATAACTGCCATCGGAAAGGTTTTACTGCTCTTAACACGTCGTATAATTTCTAGAACGATGCCTAATTAAACTTTTTACCTCTAGATGTCAAAGTCCTGCCTAGAGGCAGCTAGATCTTTGTGTATTAGTTAATGGAATAATTAAGTGCATATTTTGAAAATATGCGAAAAACCTTTTTAAAATAATTATATGTCAGAAACTATTTTGATCTACTCTGCGTTTTAGGTAACTGCACTTTGTTTCTGAGAATGCAGTCTGTTTTGATAATCTCTTCTTATGTGTGCACAACCAAAATTTTCTTGTTATTCTCATAATCGGTATACTATTAGCTGAAAAAGTGCGCTTACCTTTGGCATTTGGTTATAAAGAATTCTACGTGTCTTTTACAATTCACTCGCTGCTCCGCTGTGCTTTTTGAGTGCAAAACGTTCACTATAGATAGTTCTTTAACATTGCCTACCAGAAATTTCAGTAGATGGCGCCACTACGAATGATCAATGCAAGATATAGATGACCATACATGCCAAGTTTGGTGAGTCTAGCTCTTATAGCCCCTTAGATCTAGGTGTTCAAAAATAACAAACAGACGGACATGGCTATATCGACTTGGCTGTTGATGCTGATCAAGAAAATATATACTTATCGCACATTTTCACAAACGTAATAACTTTTTAAAAGTACAGCTAAGAAAAATGTATCTAGTTTTTAGAAAGGGAAAAATATTAAATAAATAATAAAATAAATAAGTTAACACACGGAACTAAGTTTTGCTGCCTTATTGTCTGGTCATACTTTCTTCTCTTAAGCCTAGTCACACTTACCACGAATCTTGTTTCTCCAGCGTGTAATTTTTCTCTGCTTTTAAAGGTTTTATCGCTGGCGACAAGTGTTGGACAGGTGCCACAGTAGAGCTCAAGGTCAGGGATGGCAGCAGAGTTGTGCTACCTGGCAGGGGCGCCACAAGAGGCAGCTGACTTGCCTGTGGAGGTGTTCTCAGCAGCGGTGCAATAGGCGAAGTGATCGGCGCGATAGGCGCCAGCAGAGGCGTTATTAGAGAAGAGGCACTGGAAGTGGCCGGCGGGGAGTTAAGTGGCCCAATTGGATCCACTGCATCAAAAGCATACTTAAACTTATTGGGCCCATTCAAGTTGTAGTTCTCGCGCATTGGCGCATGCGGAGTCGCCGCAATCGAGGTTAACGGCGTTACGCGATAGTTGTTCGTCATCTCGCTGATCATTTTACTAATATCCTTCTGCCAGTTGAAAACGTTTAAAAAAGAAGAGAATATGTGGATAGTAGTTAATATAAACAGTTAATTTTTAATAATAGTTTACGCAATACGATCTCAATAACTTTAATATTCAAAAGCTGCACGAGGACTGTCCCAAAAGTAGCCGACCCGAAATATTACCCTGCCGCAATTTTGTCCCCAAGAATCAAAACCAATTAGTTTTATAATTATTTAGGAGTCAACTAGTATAAGAAACAAAAAGTTTAAGAACTAGTTAAATGAAAACGTGAATTTGAATCGAGTTGATCTAGGCTAGTTAATCAAAAACTGTCTATTACAACTATCGTACCAGTAGTTCAAATGAGATGAGATTTTATTTGGAAGATGTGCTTAAAACTGGTATAACAAACAAATAGTTATATTTATAATTGGCATGAACGCAACTTTAATTTGACTGGGTTGTTAATAAATAACAAATATTAGCACTCCCATTAACCGTCTCTCAAGGACTGATTTAAGAGTAGGTAAAATGTTAAACGTTGACTGGTTATATAGGGGTTAGATTTGGGTGATATTATCAAAAATTAAATTCAATTTCAGCATGTTTTTCAGTTTATAAAATATTATATATCTATTTTAGCATAAGAGCAAATGTTTTTTAAGAATCCCACCGAATAGAATACCCGACTCTGAAAATAAATATTGAAATATAAAAAAAAACGCTAATGTAAATAAATTTATATTTATGGAGTAATTAATAAAACAACACAGAAATAAATATATCAGTAAAACGACAGTAAAATATCAAGTGGAAGTCTTGGTGATTTTAAATTCCACATGCATGCAAACAGAGTTAACCTGCTCACGTATACTTATACATATAGTATGTAGTATATGTAAGCACAATAACATGCATACACAGTCACACATATAAAATAGTAGTTTTGAATATCTTCCGTGTTTGCTATTTGATTGCGATCAAATGGTGGCTTAACATCATCCTAAGTAGCATTCACGCCGAATCTCAAATCTCCAGCTTGATACCAGAGTTATAAAAGATAATCATGTTTTTTGGGTTGATGGCACATTTTGAAAATTTTTTCAGGAACGGTACATAGATTTTAAAAAGCTTTACCTAAGTAGCATTCACTCCGAATCTCAAATCTCCAGCTTGATACCAGAGTTATATGAGATAATCATGTTTTTTGGGTTGATGGCACATTTTGAAAATTTTTTCAGGAGCGGCACATAGATTTTAAAAAGCTTTACAGTAAATTTTTTTAACTTTAAATCAATAGTTTAACAAATATATATTTTTAAATCTAGACATATTCTTTTACGATTTTTTGACTTATAAATTTAAGGCATATTAGAAAAAAAATATTCTTAATTCCTTTTAGAGGCATTATTTGACAAAAAATTCAAAACGTGTTCCTGTTAGCTCAATGTATCCACAGTCACTGTTTTAATATATAAAAGAATTCTTAATATTCATCCTTGAAGGACATATGATATATTATATGATATCTATTAAAACATAGATTAGGAAAAGTTTTAAATTTTGCCAATGCGCTTCCTAGTTCAAAAGATATTTGAGTTTAACTTTTATTTTTTGATATTTGAAATATAAGTTTCTGAATAACTCTAACTTTTTCAAAAAACATCAGAAGTAACTGTTATTTTGTAACTTTTAAATTGAAATTTAGAAATTATTGTTATATTCTAATTTTTTTCCTAAAAGTTATAACAGTTACGGTCCCGGTAAGAAAGTATAAAGCTATTAACAAATTTTCTGAAAATTCGGAAACCCTAAAAACTTTGTCAACGGTAGGAAACTTTGGCACAAGAAAATCTGCGTAAAAGTTTTATTCGGCAATGACAAGACCAATTGAAAAATATTTAATTTTACTGAAATAAACATTTTGGAGTGAAATTACATATAGTTCCAGATGATCTACGACAAGACATGATACAGCCATGAATTATTAAAAATGCATTAAGCTACGGTGGGGAAAGCTCGACAGTAGAATACCCTGTACTTTTTAAGTGCAAAGCGATCACTAGATTGTTTTAATTTTAAAAAAAATTCATAGATGGCGAATGACTACGAAGATATAAGTTGATTTTGCCCGCAACATTGTTAGCTGAATAACTTCCGCGTTTAGCATCCGATTGGGATGAAATTGGCAGGATAGGTTCGGACCATAGTCTGTATTATACATACTTAAGGCGCTAGCATCAAACGTGCTCTTGTATTTTGCGGGGGCGGAGGGGGGCGTGGCAAAAATATAAAAAACTCGTTCAATGCAAGATATAGATGAACGTACATGCCAAATTTGGTGTTTCTAGCTCTTATAGTCTCAGATCTAGGAACTCAAAAAAGGGACAGACAGACAGACGGACATGGCTATATCGACTCGGCTGTTGATACTTTTTAAGTGCAAAGTGTTTACAACAGATTCTTTCAATTTCAATAAATTTCAATAGATGACGCCATATCAGTTGATAAACGATAGCGTCTCTTCTTCTTCCTTTTGCCCGTAACATTGTTAGTTGAATAACTTCCACGAATATCCTCCTACTCAATTTAGGATAGGTTCGGACCATAGTGTATATTATATTTACAAAAAATCAAGGCGGTAGCATTAAACGGGATCTTGTAAGTCGACTTTTAAATTTGATTTTTTATTTTCGGAGGCGTGGTTTAATTCTAAAATAAACTTAATCAATGCAAGATATAGATGAACGTACATGCCAAATTTGGTGGCTCTAGCGCTTATACGTAGTCTCTGAGATTTAGGTGACTCAAAAAGGACAGACACACGGACATGGCTATTAGGCTAAAGCGAAAAACTATTTTTGTTTGTTTTTTTTTTTTCGATTTCTTAGGTGCGGAATCGTTTACCCGCTATAAAATAATGTGTGCAGAAGATCAGCTTTTTTGGAGCCCAACCTGAGGTGTGACACCCTTCTCTTTTTAAAAAATCAACCAAAAATAAACATTTACAAAAATATGTCACATTTTGTAAACTGTATTAACTATTAAGATCGGTCCAAAATTATAAGAGCTAGAATTTTATATGGTTAGAAAATTGAGTAAATTGAATTACTGAGATCTAGGTGTTCAAAAAAGGTCAGACGGACGGATATGTTTATATCGCCAAGGCTGTTAGTGATGACCACACTTTATGGGGCTGCCACGCCTCCTTTGCACAAACTTAATAGAACCTTTTATACTTTTTAAATTACAGGATCTAAAAAGTGTAATGTAAAATAAAATTGACGACTCGTTAAGAAACTGTTAACAAATACCTTCATATAAATATGCTCGTAATGTAAATGTATGAATACTATATATACATATGTATGTATTAATGTTTTTCAATTCTCCCTAATGAAGGAAATACAATTTCCGAAACGCGAAGTATAGTTTTTTAATAATGATTAAAATAAATTGTTATAAAAATGATAAAATATATTTTTGATTTTTCATCATCAATAAAAAGTTTATGAAGTTATAACATTATCCCTCATTGAGACATTTTCATAATTGTGTGTTTTTTGTATTATTTTTTGTTAATTGCTATCTTTAAAAAACAATCAAATTTTTGAAAATAGCTTTAATAATTAAAATATTTGCTTCTACGTTCTAAATTTTGTTGCTTGTCAATTTTCTCAAAATGTAAACGAAAAGGTAAAATGGATTTTTTATGTCTTTTTTTCCACATTATTTATTTATAAATTTATAGGACTTATGCATGTCCACGCAAAATATGTTATAATTAATTTTAAATACTCGACCATAAAATATCTCACTTTTAAATATATAATTAATACTATTACTGGTTTATAATGCTAATATCAGTTCACTATGTCTACTTTACGGCTACAATCAAATCAGTGTATCCTTCAATACGTGTGCTATATAAATATTCTGTCAAACAAATTTTTTATAAAAATTTATTTAAATCGATTAATCGGCTAATTATAGATTGAGTTAAACACTCGAAAATTGGTTAGGCAAAAATCAATAAACCTATGTTTCGATGTTATTTTACAACACTGATATATATAGATATGTTTTTATTTTTTTAACTGGTATCTTAAAAATACAATCAAATTTTTGAAAATTGTTGAAAGTTATGTTTTTTGAACTTTATTTGATAATAAAAGCCTAATATACGATTATCTTAAAAACGCGAGTTCATGGAAAAAAGCAGATTAGATTTGAAATCAGCGACCTCAAACTAGTAAAACACAGGTAAAAATTTTCAATCAACACAAAAGAGTTAAACTTTCCCTTGTGAAATATTTTTACTTCTATATTCTTAATTGTTCTGCTTGTCAATTTTTGACTCAAATGTAAGTGATAAAGAAAAATGGATTTTTCATGTATTTTTTGCATACTATTTAATTATAAATTTGTAGGACTTGTGCATGTCACGCAAAATATGTTATAAACAATTTAAAATAGTCGACCATAAAATACCTCACATGTAAATATATAATTAATGCTATTACTGGTTAATAATGCTTATATCAGTTCACTATGTCTATTTCTTGGCTAGTATCAAATCAGTACACCCTGTTTTTTTTATTTCAATACGTACGTTGTATTACTTATCTGTCAAACAATTATTGTCCCTATTCATAACACACTTTTCATTAGTTCGTCATTCTATTCATAACACACTTTTCATTAGTTCGTCAAACTGTTTTAACCATGTCACGGGAGTTCTTCAGTCATTGGAAATATCCAAGATCGGTGTTTAATTTTATTGCTCTGTATTTGAACAATTGTTGCATTCATGGATTTCGGTACATTGTACAGAACATATTTCTTTTGTTCGAAAGGTAATAGCTATTTATTTAATATATATTCTAATACTACATAGGTTAGGTATTAAATTTGTGCGAAATAAGTAAGACTAACATCTTTTGTCTTTGCTGTGGATTTTAGAAATTAATTTTATGTAGACCACTTTAAATAGCAGTGTGGACGGTTGTCCACGCTAGTTACTGTTTACAGAGCTGCAGCCCACTAGTCAAATGCAAATGTATGTATATAAGAAACTTCGAAGTTTCGAAGATTTTAACATATTTTTAATGTAGATCAAATCTTGGGAAGAAATGTGGAGTGAAAATGACACAGCTGTAACCGGACTTTCTGTAATTTTTATCAATGTGAATTCCTTGCAATTGAAGTTTAAATAATAGTACTTTATATAATATGGAGATTTTACATTTTCGCTGTTTTAAAGTTTTCGCTGCAATTGGATTATAACAGTAAGAGCGAGTAACAGTGTCATATGCTTCAAATTTCTTTTTATAGTAATAAGAGCGAGTAACAGTGTCATATGCTGCGAATTTATTTTGAAAATCGCAGCGCTAATGAATCGTACCCCATCCGCCACTGCATTAAAAGTCATTGTTCCTATGAAAGCTATATGATATAATCATCTGATCTTAACTTAATTTTTTCAGAATGTAACAGTGAGTAAGAAATACTTTATCCGTGAGTTAAGTTGAGAGAGCAAAAACAACAAAGCTCGTCATACAAAATATTAATTTGCATCTGATTGTTTCTATGGCACCTATATGATATAGTCATCCGATCTTGATCAAATTTTCATAATACATGATCTGTGAGTTTGGAATAGATATTTAAAGAAACAAAACAGTTTTTCATACTAAATGTAGATTTTGAACCGATCGTTACTTTGCATCCGAACTTGACCAAATTTTCACAGAATGTAACAATAAAAAAGAAATAGATAATCTGAGTTTGATTGAGATAGTTAGCCCCTTCCAGTGAGAATATAAAAAATTCTCGTCTTATTGCACGATAATTCTGTCTCAGCTATGTTGTATGAATATATTGACTTGATATCTTAAGCCGTGTGGCCTACAGCATGTGACTCAGTGTATCGATGAGGACAGAGTTTTATATATGTATAAAGATAGTAAAGCAAAAACACATAATGCAAACCACACTGATTTGAACTAAATGCAATTTTTTTTTCTTTAGATATCTCAACTATACTCACAAATAAGGTTTTTTTTTACCGTTTTATACAACGTGGCCAATTTTGTAAATACTGCTTATAATAGCAAAATCACGCCATAGAGATTATATGTTTGGTATCGCTTTCTACAGCCTGACCAAATTTGGTTGAAATCGAAATAATAAAACATATAGCTGCCATAGGAACGAATACATTGCGCTCTTCGCACAACAAAATTTCTGAAATCATGTCTTTTAACTCTTTTACCTCTAAAAGTCAAGCGGGCGCCGAGGGCAGCTGGTGACGGAAAATCAAAGAACATATTTTACATATTACATCTCTTTTATTCTCTTTCGAAGTTGAAAATTAGTGAAAGCAAGCACCTTTGACTCCCCATTTTAAACCCTTCCAGTCGGAATAACAAAAAATCCCGTCTTATTGCTCGATAATTATTCCTCAGTTATGTTGTGTTAAAATTTCAGTTCGATATCTTCAAAATTGCTAAGTATAATTTTTATACCCTTGCAGAGGGTATTATAATTTTGCCACGAAGTTTGTAACGCATTGAAGGAAGCCTCACAGAGCCCATAAGTATATATATTCTTGATCAGGGCGACGAGCCGAGTCGATGTAGCCATGTCCGTCTGTCCGTCCGTAAGAACGAAAGGATCTCTGAGATGGTAAGACCAAGGAACACCAAATTTGGTATGAAGACTTCATATTCTTGCACGCAACTTGAAAAAAACGTTCTCATTGTTGCTACAACTTTTAAATACAAATTAACCATAGCTAGGTTCGAGTGAACAATCGGATGGCGTCGACTTTGTTGCGACACTTTGCTGCAGAAGTACTAACTTTGCATTATCGGTTGGCAAGCACAGTAGGGAAATATGATCCCTTTGATATGCGCGCTAAGTGGCCGCTGAAGAACGGCACGAGGCGCGGTGTCAGCATTCTGTCATCGTCGCTGCAGGGCAGCCGCGTTTAAATGTAAGCTTAAGAAATCTATGTAAATTAGTCTTATAAGAACCCGCACTTAAATCAGTTCATTCAATTAAAAAAATATATCATTCAGTCGGGAGAGTCCGACAGTAGAATACCTCGGAGTAGTAGAGAACGCCACTCAAATTTTTTATTAATTATATTTGTGTTTCGTATTTGTGCTGTCTGTTTTGTATTCAAAAGTCTAAGCAAAGTCTACAACAAATATAAAAAAAAAAATTTAAGAATTTAAGCCTGTTTTTACTGGGATTCGAACCACGATCTCCCGTTTACCTACGTGGCAGCTCTACCACTCTACTTGAAAGAGAGAGGGAGAGAGGGCGAATACTCACACACAGCGCGCGCTTTCTTGCATATGTAATTGCTTCAACGAATGAGCACATAAGAGAGAGGGCGAAAACTCACAGCAACAACACATTAAATTAAAGAATTAAATAATTGCGGATATCTTCCGTGTTTATTATCCGATCTTGATCAAATTTTCACGATGCATCCATATAAGTACAAGTATTGTTCCTGCCGAAGCTCATGTCTTAAGCTTGTTAATTGCCAGTACTATCCTTTTTTTTTACTTTGTGGGTGAAAAGGGCGTGGCATTCAAAATTTGAAACAAACTTGATCTGCGTGCAAGTACAAGAAGTCTTCATACCAAATTTGGTGTTCCTAGGTCTTACCATCTCTGAGATCTCGTTGTTACTTACACGGACAGACGGACCGACGGACATGGCTATATCAACTCAGCTTCTCGCCCTGATCAAGAATATATGTACTTTATGGGGTCTGCCACGCCTCCTTCTGCCTGTTACATACCTGTTACTTTAATGCTAGCCCCTTGATTCTTGGTACGTATAATGTACGCTATGATCTAAACCTATTCTGTAAATTTCATTCAAATCGGATGATAAACGCGCAAGTTATTCAACTAACAATTTTTACGCACAAAAAGAAGAAGACATCCTAGCGCCGTCTATGTTTATCATAAGAATCATCTTCGTAGTGGCGCCATCTTTTTGTTGAAATTGAAATAATCTATATTGAACGCCTTGCACAAAAAAAGTACAGGGTCTCCTACTATCGAGCTTGCTCCACCGTAGCTTAATGCTTTATTTTTTTAATTTTGGATACCACGCCCCCTTTGACCACAAATTAAAAAATGATTTATTGAAGCCATGTTACAGCTACAGCATTGAGACTTGTATTGGTTAGAAGAGTCCGGAAGAGTCCTCCGCTGAAAATTTTATCAAGATTGGATAATAATCAAAGAAGATATAAAGATATCTGCTACGCCAATATGCCAAAATACGTTACGCCTTACATACGCACAATTGTACATGTATTAATATATATTTCATACATGAAGACATGCAAAACACACATACATTGCTTTATTTCTCTATTGCTCTCATTTGCACTCAACCTCTCTTTTTTCGCTCAATATTGATGCTCGCGTTCTTATTCTGAGTCGCCTGCCACGCGCCAATACAAAGGCTGAGTCAGCAATTTTAATTAGGGGATTTTAATGTTCATAGAGGAATGCATGCTCGTGATCATTATTGGGTACGCCTATGTAGATTTGTCAATTTTTCCACGCTTCTTTGTGACTCTTTAGTTCGTTGCGAGAGCTTCGAATGCACTGGCGTGTTATTTTAATTGTAGCGATTAGCTACAAAATAAAATAATATAAAACGAAATTATCATTACGATCTTCTAAATTTATTTTGATTGTGCGTGTGAGCGTTTAGCGCTACATATTAGCAGAGGGACGTCTAGGAATATAATTAAAATAATAATATAATCGGAAGCTAATTCGCACTGTACTTTCACACTGTACTTTCACACTGTACTTTCACACTGTACTTTCACAGGGTATTTTACTGTCGCTCCATACTGATTGATATATGTTTTTTATAACCTGAGGGTATATTAAGTTTTTTTAAAAAAAAAAAAAAGTATGTAACAGGCAGAAGAAGGCGTGGCCCCATAAAGTATATATATTCTTGATTAGGGCGACAAGCTGAGTCGATATAGCCTAGTCCGTCTGTCCGTCCGTATGAACAACGAGATCTCACAGATGGTAAGACCTAGAACCACCAAATTTGGTGTCAAGACTTCTTATATTTGCACGCAGATCAGGTTTTTTTCAAATTTTTGATACCCCGCCCCCTTCGCCCGCAAAGTAAAAAAAGGATAGCATTGGCAATTAACAAGCTAGAGATTTGAGCTTCGGCAGGAACAATACTTGTACTTATATGGATGCATCGTGAAAATTTGATCAAGACCGGATAATAATCACGGAAGATATCCGCAATAATTTAATTCTTTAATTTAATGTGTTGTTGCTGTGAGTTTTTGCCCTCTCTCCTTCTCCATTTTCTTGTTCGTATAGGCATACATATATACATATGCATGTACGTGCGCGCTGTGTTAGAGTGAGTTAGTTTGGAGTCTGCTTTCGTCCCTGGCGTGGACTACCGTGCACATAGCTAAATAATTATTAAGTATAAATTATGAAGGTACATAGAAACAAAAAAGAAAGTGTTGGTCGTTTTAATTATTTTTTCAATCACTATATCTGTGTTTTGTTAAGTTTGCTATAAAAAATTATCGTATTTTTTCTATTATTAATTGCAGGTTATTGTGGTTAATACTATTAATTATATCTATATATTTCTGCATTGTTTCCTGTTTATCCTCTGTGAATCGATTTAATTCTAAGAGTACACACATTGGCATTGAGCGTAACCCTTACAAATGGAATGTTTCCTTGCCCAGCATAACAATGTGAATATTTTCAAGTAAAAAATAAATAAATAAATAATTAAACTTCTTTATGAATTTTTTTTAGTTGTCCAATGCAACGGCTAAATGACTCTCGATTTGTAGCCTATTCTGAGTAATATTTGTTTCACTGACTTATGTTTATTTCATTAAATGATTCATAAATTTTAGTACAATTTTGTTATAAATTTTAGTGCGAACAAAATCTTCGGAAAGGATCGCATCGAGTTCAGAGACTTTCTTGAAAATTTGGCCAACTCGACCTATACAAACTTTGAAAATATTCCAGAGTACGAAAGTGTTGACCAAACTTTGAGAAATTTGCATATTGAACCCGAAAATTATATGGAACTGATATACAATCTATCGTGGGATGCAACACACAATGCAGAAGAAGGGCGTGTACGTTGCACAGATGGCAGCTATGAAATCCGTGTAACACAAGTTCTTACCGAGTTCGGACTGTGTTACGTCTGTAACTCTTTCCTGGGATTAGAGTACAGCTCAAGCTATATGTTATTCGGCGAGTATCCAAAACTTAACCAAATCTTAAATGAAAGCATGATGCAACGTATTAAACATGGAGCTTTCTTTGAAAAGGACACAGGTTTCACTTTGATTGGATTTCAAAGTAAAGCTATAGACGTAAATACCATCTGACTAACTAATTTAAATGGGATTCAAAAAAAACATAATTTTTAACTTTCTTAAATTTTAAAGACATATCTACATTCTCCCCATGATGTTATGAGGTTGGACAGCAATTTTGGTTATACGGAAGAAGGCTCGGCATACGAACTTGAGATTGAACATATAACAACTGATAAAAATTTAGAGAAGTAATTTCATTAAAAAGTTTATCCATCAATAATTGTAAATTTGTCTTAAATTTTAGCTGCGCGCGTTCATTCATATGTATATACATATGTATATGTAAATGCTTCAACGAATAAGCAAATAAGAGAGAGGGCGAAAACTCACAACAACAACACATTAAACTAAAGAGTTAAATAATTGCTGATATCTTCCGTGTTTATTATCCGATCTTCATCAAATTTTCACAATGCATCCTTTCTCATTCAAGTATTGTTCGTGCCAAAGCTCAAGTCTCTAGCTTGATAATTACCAGAGTTAGGTATTGTGGGCGAAGGGGGCGTGGCATCCAAAATTTGAAATAAACTTGATCTGCGTGCAAATGTAAGAAGTCTTCATACCAAATTTGGTGCTTCTAGGTCTTACCATCTCTGAGATCCTTTCGTTCATACGGACAGACGGACAGACAGACAGACATGGCTATATCGACTCAGCTTGTCGCCCTGATCAAGAATATATATACTTTATGGGGTCTGCCACGCCTACTTCTGCCTGATACATACTTTTATTTTTTTAACAAACTTAATATACCTCAGGGTATAAAAAAGTGCTGTGCCCGCTAATTTTATTCCCTTGCTTTTGCTTGTTAAGATATCTAAGAAATTTTAGAAAATTATACGTCTTTTATCATTTTATACTATTGACTTAAATTCAAACTTAATCGCTAATGGAAATGTCGGTTGATCGAAACATTGATATACCTATAAATACACAGAAAAGTACATGAACACTTTTAGCATTTTATCTATTTTGTAGCATTCGCTAGAGATGGTCAGAGTCAGATTTTCATAAAAATCGTTTAATTATTGTGATCTAGTTAAAAACTCAAAATCGAGAATGCAATAATTTCGATAAAATCGGACAAACAAGCTGTCATGCAGAGACCTATCTGATGCGATCTTTCACGCTTCAAGGATAGCCCTGTTTTGTATATTGTTTTTTTAAAATGAATTTTTGAATAGTTTAATGAAATTCTAGTTTATTTTTATAATGACGAGAAATCAAACAATTTAATTTGGCTAAGTTTAATCTTTCTTTAATTTATAGAACAACTTCTGTGTCACAAAGAAAATGCCGCTTCTTTCATGAATCGAATCTGATACATTATCCGTTTTATACAAAAAATTCTTGCTCTCAAGAGTGTCGATTGAATCTGGCATATAGAACTTGCAAATGTATACCACATTTTTACCCCAATCGAAGAGGTAAGTCTTTCAAAATCAATATCGATAATTTTGTCCACAAAATCAATTTCAGTTTCTAAGCCAAAGCGCGTGTGCTCCTACAAAATATTGAAATCATGTTTTCCCAGACATGCTGGTAAATTTCTGTATAGCTAATAACAAAAAAAGTAACCCTAATATCAATAACAACTTTAATTTCAAGGCCTATTTATGAAATTTTATGAAGCGAACGGACATCATGATAAAGTGCCAGATTGTTTATGTGAACAGAATTGTCAGGACTCTGTGATCAAGCTCACAAAAGCTAGCGTAAATAATTATATAATAATTTTACACTTATAACTTATTTCCAACTATCTTTTAAGGTCATGAGAGGTTCTCAGATGTTATTAAGAAGTCTGGGAAGTTCAGTTCTTATAAAATTTTGGCCCAAAAATCAATTTAGACGACAAGTAATATTTTCCTTTACCGATTTCTTAGGTAAGCATTCGACAATTTATTAAGTAATTAATAATAATAATTTATATTTTACGTACACTATTTAATACGAAACAGTTTCCTTAGGCGGCACTGCCGGTCTTTATCTTGGATTTAGTGTTCTTGGCCTAATTGAACTCATCTATTATTTTACAATGCGACTATTTTGGCATACTTTTGGATACGAAATTTAATCTCAAAATCAATAAATATGCAATTAAATAAAATAGATAAATATTTCATAGTTCAAATATATTTATACAGGGTCTAAAAAATAATTTGTCCTACAGCAATTTTAACGTCTTTACTACCATAAAAAAAATTTTGGAAAATTACATCTGTAGTCATGTCTAAGGAACTTAACAGCGTCCTTGACTTCCACGGTGTATTTTACTGTCGGGCCCTCCCAACTAAATGTTATGTTTGTAATGAAATTAAATCTTAAATGTGGACCTACCTCTGGCGGCGGTGGCTGCAGCCCTGATCCTCCTGAGCTGCTGGGTCGCTTCGCGCTGGCCGAGGGCGGAGCAAAGCGACCGCCGTTGGTCAACGCCGGCGCCGGAGGCCCCAGGTAGGATTTTTCGCGGCCATTGGGCATCTGCGTGGATACGGGCGGACCAAGAGGCGATGATGATGTTAATGCAGATGTAACTGAAGCTGCGGCAATAATTGGAGCGCTGGACGCGTTGTTGTTGTTGATGCTGGAAGATGACGACGACGAGGATCTGGGTGGGCCCCGAGGAGGAGCCATGCCACTACTTGATGGTATGTCATTCTTCATCGGCTGACCAGGATATCCGCCTCGCCCATTGTAGGGAGGTTTATTATCTGCTTGCTTCAGATAGGTGGGCACTCTCTGTTGTTGTTGATAATGTTGTTGCTGTGGTTGTTGCTGTGGTTGTTGCTGCTGTTGCTGTAATGTTGGCAATTGGCCAGGCACCGAGATGGATGATGAGGATAGTGATGAGGAGGAGGCGGTGGAACTGTTGACGCCGACGACAAAACCCTTTGAAAGAGCCTGGAGTCGCGCATTTGAGGCACATGGAGCCTGACGATAGATTCCCACTGTGGAATTATTCATGTGGTCCCGGGCATCAATGAACTCACCAAGGGCCGCGGTTATTTCCGCGTCCGCCTCGCCTGGCTTCAAACGACGTGGTTCTCCAAATAGACTAGTCTCCCTATCGTCACTTTGTATACCCTGTTGTCGTTCATATTTTTCTCTTTCTCGCCTTTTTCGCCGCTCAGGATCCTCCATGCTGTAAAAGGTACAAAAAATTGGTGGAAGATGGATACATTAGGTGACTTGTTGAGTTCCTTGAGTTCCTTAGTCGGCAACAACAACAAATATAAATATAATGACAAGTAATCATGACAGCCAACAATATGAACAAGAAAAACAACAAGAAGCAATGCATGACGTGTTCTGTTAACAAGAGAAGCAAATTACTTGACGGCTTCGCATGCATTGTGCTCATAGCACAGAATATGTAATACGTAATAAAAACATATATTGTATTTTGCCTGATTTTAAATTTTAGCTGAATAAAGTCAATCAGTACGAAGTATTTGCATAGCTTTAAACTGCAGCGAACGAGTTTAACAGTTTCAACAAGACGCAACCATAGATTGATAAGCAGGTAAAAAAAACTTCGGCTTGTGGATTGTGTGGAAACAAGAAAAAGCAGATATCACTAAGGATAGCGGGATGTGTAGTGCAAATTGCACGGATGATTAATATAAATACTTCAATAAGGAATTTCATATTTTGCATGTGTTTTCAACACAGAGACATAAGACACAAATGCATATGTAGATAAACAAACAAAAAACGAAAGGGAGAGATAGAAAGAGAAGAAAAACGATGACAAAGCGAGATAAGGAGAAGAAGAGAGACATAACGAGAGAAGGAGAAAGAAAAGATAAAGACAGCGGAGTTTTGAAAACGCATGACGCAACGCAATGGCTCTAAAAAAACTTACTTATAATTTAGGTTGAACAAATTATTGTACTGCAGTAATTCTTGTTGATATTGCAGCTGCTTTTGTTGCTGTTGTTGTTGCTGCTGGTGTTGTTGTTGGGCCATAACGCAAATTTAGTACATAATATAATAATATTTGTTTAATTAGTTTCGGTGGCACCATTCACAACACACTCAAACAAGCAAATTATTAAAAACACATTCAGAGACACCAAAACAAACGTAAACTATGTGTGTGGGGTAAAAAAAAAGTGTTTGTGTTAGTTTCGCACTTTGTCTCTTCTCCCTCTTTGTTCTCTTTGCTATTACGCCGGCTCAGAGCGCTTATGCTATAAATTTGCTTCTATGATGAAAGCAGCGGCGTTTTCGAGTTGTTTTTGTTTTCTTGGATCTCGGCTTAATTGCTTTCTTCTTTTTCTGTTGCTGCTGCGTCTGTATGTGTCGTAACATTTTCGATGACGTTTGGTGTGGTCCGCTTCTTCTCCCGTTTCTTTACCGGCACTTAAAACAGTCTAGGAAGTGCTGAGAACATATAGTATGCCTTTTTAGCTCAGTTCGTTGTTAATTTTGTTATTCTTTCAATAGTTGGAAAACTATAAATCGAATATATCAATGCCCGATTGGCATGTTGTTGTTTTTGTTGTTGCAGTAGTATGTTACTGTAGTATGTTGCTGTTCTTGCATTATTTTTCAAGTGTTTGATATAGCTTTGTGTGATTTCTATATATGGGTATGTATGTGTGTGTTTTAGTGTGTGTAAATGTTGTTTATTTTCAAGTAGCAGTACCTAAAAAGAGCAGAGCAAAATATTGCAAAGGCACAAATTAGTTGCGTTATTCAAGTCGAAAGCTAAAAAGACTAAAACAAAGGTAGATAAATTACACTAGGCAAACATGTTTAGCTTTTCTTATGGCCCTCGGCCAATTTTTTATGATAAATATTGATTCAAAAGTTTATTACATCAAGCTTTATTTGAGAAAATAACGTCAGCGCCGAAAATTATCTATTCAGGAGACGGATTTTTTAACTGATGAAGTATTTTGGAAAGTAGAACAAATTTGTATTATTTTCATATATTCAATCTGCAAAAGTACGAAGAAGCACTAGTTAGTGTCACTCGATATTTCCGAAAAATAATCACTAGCAAATCTTATCCAATTCATTAACTTATAAAGCGCATGCTAAATTTGGAGCGCCAAAGTTTGGATACGCTTGCAGTGCTTGTATAAGCCGTCCGATTTTTTATAAAATTTGTTCAATGTTGATTTCGAACCGATTGTTCCTATGGCAGCTGTATGACATAGCAGTCCGATTAGTACAAAATTTTGTAAGGATGTATGAAACTATACCAATTACACAATCTTTGAGTTTGGTTAAGATATCTTAAGAAACAAAAAAGTTTTTTATACTAAATGTTGATTTCGAACCGATCGTTCCCATCCCAGCTATATGCTATAGTTGTCCAATTTGAACCAAATTTGGTAAGGATGTATAAGGCTGTGTCAAACACACAATGTGTGAGTTTGGTTAAGCTATATGATACAGTGATCCGATCCGGCCGGATCTGGCATATGTTCTGCGTACAGCAAAAGACGGGCCTGTACCAAAATTCATCAAAATAGCTCCAAAACTGAGAGACTAGCTTGCATATAAGCAGACGGACATGGCTATATCGACTCAGCTCGTCGCCCTGATCAAGAATATATATATATTTCGTGAAAAAATTTATAAAACCCTCTGCAAGGATATACAAAAATACACCCAGGATCATAAGTATCAGAAAATGAGATTTTCGGCCCAGGTGGGTTTTGGCTGTTATATAGGGTAATAAGACTATTCCTGTAAGTGGTTTTGTTTCGATTTGTTTAAAATTTGATCAATTTTAAGGAAATCATAATCATTTGCAGACACAACCCGTTTTCGCCGATTAAAATCATTTTTTAAAAATAAAATCTTATCTAAGTTTGTTTGAATGCTTATAAGCGAAACTAACGTCAGAGCAAGTTCAGGGATTAAAGGTGGAGCAAGCTCGAGTAGGAGACCCTGTTCTTTTTGAGTGCAATGCGATCACTACAGATTGTTTCAGTTTCAAAAAAATTCCATAGATGGCGCCACTACAAAGATATCAGTTGATTTGGCCCGTAACATTGTTGGTTGAATAGCTTCCGGGTTTATCATCCGATTTGGACGAAATTTGCAGGATAGGTTCGGACCATTGTCTGGAGGCGGAGGGGGGAGTGGCAAAAACCTGATGCTGTTCAAGAATATACAGTAGGGAGCAGAAGTGTTTTTATAGTTGACACTTTGAACTTTGTGAGTCAATAATATCCAAACGAATGAAGCAAGTCAAAAAAACTTTTTTTCCAATAATATGTATTTAATTCTTAACAAATACCCGTATATAACAATAAAAATAATAAATCAGCAATATATCAAAAAAATCAATCAAAATATTCAAACAAAAATATATCATTCAGTCGGGAGAGCCCGACAGTAGAATACCCCGGGGTAGTAGAGAATGCACTCAAATTTTCTATTAAATTTAGATGAAATTTGCAGGATAAGTACGGACCATAGTCTGTATTATACACACTTAATATTAAAGCGCTAGCATCAAAGGTGCTCTTGTAACGCGACTTGGAAATTTTGTATTTTAATTTGCGGGGGCGGAGGGGGGCATGGCAAAAATCTAAAACAAACTCGTTCAATGCAAGATATTGATGAACATACATGCCAAATTTGGTGTCTCTAGCTCTTATAGTCTCCGCTGATCAAGAATATATATAAAAATATAGGGTCTGCCACGCCTCCTTCTGCCTGTTACGCACATTTGCACAAACGTTATAGACCCATTTGTACTTTTTTAAAGTACAGGGTCTAATAAAAGGTATCACTTTTTATACCCTTGCAGAGGATATTATAATTAATTTACGAAGTGTGTAACGCATTGAAGGAGGCCTCACAGATCCCATTTAAAATACATATATTTTGATCAGGGCGACAGCTGAGTCGATATAGCCATGTCCGTCTGTCTGTCCGTGTGAACAACGAGATCTCAGAGGTGGTAAGACCTAGAAGCACCAAATTTGGTATGAAGACTTCTTATACTTGCACGCAGATCAAGTTTATTTCACATTTTGGTTGCCACGCCCCCTTCGCCCACAAAATAAAAAAAAGGATACCGCTGGCAATTAACAAGCTAGAGATTTGAGCTTCGGCACGAACAATACTTGAATAAATATGGATACATTGTGAAAATTGATAGATCAAGATCGGATAATAAACACGGAAGATATCCGCAATTATTAAATCCTTAAATTTAATGTGTTGTTGTTGTTGTGAGTTTTCGCCCTCTCTGTTTCTCCCTTTCAAGTTATCAAGTGATAGAGGTGCCGCCAGATAGTCAAACGGGAGACCTGGGTTCGAATCCCAGTAAAAGCATGCTTAAATTCTTGAATTTTTTTGTTTAATTTTTGTTATACATTTAGAACTGTTTTTTTTTTATTTATTTCGTTATTTTGAAAATAACGTGCTCATTGTTGCTTAGACTTTTAAATACACAACAGACAGCACAAATTCGAAACACAAAATAAAATTTGATTGGCGTTCACTGCTACCTGTCGGGATCTCCCGACTGAATGATATATTTACATTTAATATTGTCACGAAATGTGTAAGGCATTGAAGGAGACCTCACACACCCCATAGAGTATATAATAAATGTATATAATAAATACATGTATTTAGACCCTGTACTTTAAAAAAGTACAAATGGGTCTATTACGTTTGTGCAAATGTGCGTAGCAATCAGAAGGAGGCGTGGCAGACCCCATAATGTACAGTAGCGGACAAAGAAATCCGGACACTTGATTAGCGCTTGCATATGCGAACTTTGAAGTCGCGTGAGTGCCGCAAAAATGTTTCGATCGACTTCATTTTTTTAAAATCGTATTTGTGTATTATTTAGCTTTAAATATGCGATACGTTTTTTGATCTTAAAGCGTTTTGGAAAGTGAAAAATTATTTTATAGTGAGCTATGTCACAAATGACAGATTTGCACAAATGATCTATATGGGCTCTGCGGTCTGAAAACTTGAGTCTTCCTGTTGTAAGTGCTTAACTTGGATTCAGAAAATGTTCTATAGGCCAATTTCTTCCGAATAACGATAAAACCGACATTTGAAAGCGACACCCTGGCGCGGGTAGGAAGAAGAAGACTACCAACCACGAAAATCTAATATTGAAGCATAGAATCAAATATTTAGTCGTGAAAAATCGTTCAAAACTATTGAAGACATTAGAACGGGACTTGCTCAATCGAGATGAGTCCACATTAGAACAAGGACTGTGCAAAGAAGCCTCGTGGAGGAAGAATTTAATGCTCATCGGCCTGAAAAAAGACCGGTGTTAGCATTAAAAATGCTTCAAAAAAAGGCTAAAATCGGCTAAAACCCACGAGTCTTGGACCTTAATCGATTGGAGAAATGCCATAGTTTCTGATGAATCCAAAAAAAACCTACTTGGTTCACATGGGATGTCGTACAAACGCCGTAAAGTCTAACAACGGTTTAAGAATAAGTGCCTCAGAAGAACTGGAAGGCACGGAGGATCCCGAATGGTCTGGGGATGTTTCTTCTTCTATGGATTTGAGGATCTGGGCCTGTTTAATGAAACTGTTAACGGAGAAACGTATTAACTCATTTTGGACCAACATCTTATACGATCAATTGAGGAGCATTTTTCATATTGCAAGGATTAAATCTTTCAGGACCGTTCTACTCCTTGCCATCGTGTAAAAACGGAAAGTCATATTTTTATTTAAATTGTCTATTTATTCTCTAATAAATTGCTAAGCTTTTACATTTCTACGATTTTTATTTTTTTTTAGATAATTAATTATTTAAAGAAGGTGGGCATATCTATGTTGGACTTTGACACATTTTTGACACATTTCAAAGGTTAAAATAGCGAAGCCGAATCCCAAAAGGTTAAAAGAGTTGCATTGGATTTGGGAAAATGTGTGTTAAAAGGACACAGTCTTAAAAAGAATCAAAAATTTGTTTGATTTTATGCCGACACGCAAAAATCGGTCAAAAAAAATATTGGGTGACCAACAAAATATTAAAAGTTGTAATTTAAATGTGGTATACATCATACTAAATAAAAATTATTAACTTAAAATTTTAACTCAGTTCTAAGCAAAAATAAATTTTTTTAACATGGTCGCAAGGCTTTTTTTGCTTCCCTATGCAGATCACTCATTTTTGACACAGTTCACTATTTACCTTATACTTTTTACAGAAATTTTTTTGAGAAAAAATCTTTTCGGCTTATGAAAGTAAAATAAATAACCTACACAATAAAAAAAAATCCCAGTCGGTATAAGTTTTTTTACATTGCTCACGCCGGCTCAAAGTTCACGCATGCAAGTCAAAACGAAGTGTCCGGATTTCTTTGTCCGCTACTGTATATATATTCTTGATCAGCATCAACAGCCGAGTCGATATAGCCATGTGCGTCTGTCTGTCACTTTTTGTGTCGCCTAGATCTCAGACACTGTAAGAGCTAGAGACACCAAATTTGACATGTAGGCTCATCTATATATCCTATTGATCAACTTTGTTTTAGATTTTTTCCACGTCTCTCTCCGCCCCCGGAAATGGAAATACAAAATATCGATGACAAATTACAAGACCACCTTTAGTGTTAGCATCTTTATTCTTTGTACATATAATATACACTATAATCCAAACCTATCCTGAAAATTTCATTTAAATCGAATGGTAAACACGGAAGCTATTCAACTAACAATGTTACGGGCAAAAGAAAGAAGAAGAGACGCTAGCGCCTTCTGTGCTCATCATTTGAACCATCTTCGTAGTGGCGCCATCTATTGAAATTTATTGAAATTAAAACAATCTACAGTTAACGCTTTGCATTCAAAAAGTACAGGGTCTTCTACTGTCGAGCTTGCTCCACCGTAGCTTACCGCATTTTTTATCTTGGTTTTAAATGAAACAATAAGGAATGTGTCACTTACGTTATTCTGCGACATGTTACCTCTACCCGTTTTTATTGTTGTGGTTACTTGTACATTTATTTTTGAGTGATTTCATTTCTAAAGGTTTATTTTAATGGTATTAGACTGTTAAAATACTATATACTTTGTTAATTCATAAGATCTGTTTCAAATTTCTTAAATTGGAAATTGCTTTCTGATGTGCTCACACCAAAGGGAGTTAAAATAAATTTAACTTTGCTGCGGTCCGCTTATTTCGACAAGAATAACTTCAAGCTCATATACGGGTATTTCGAGAAAATCCTCAGTCCTGGTCTCTCAGTTTTTAAGCTATCATGATGAAACTTAGTACAGGTCCGTATTTTTTCTGTACGCAGTACATATGTCGAAGCCGCCCGGATTGCATTACTATATCATATAGCTGCCACGGGAACGATCGATTAAAAATCATTCCTTATTTATTTTTTTCTAAAGATTTTTAAGCGAAACTTACAGAGTATGTGTGTGGTACAATTCCACACATTCTCACCAAATTAAATTGGAATCAGACTACTATATCATATAACTGCACGGACTATTGCGTCGCATCGCTTATGATTTTATTTTACTGATCATGTGCTGTGATTTTAAAGTCAAACAGACCGAAAAAAGAATTTGGGACGGATTTTCTGCAAGGAAATTAAATAAGTTTTTATTTACCTATAAAAGACCGTTACTTCGCTTTTTTACCTACGATTTCAATGTTTAACACCTTAAACGACGCCTAACTAATGCCCTTAGCCACTTTAACAAAAGGACCTAATTTTTTTTTCATTTTTAATTGATTAACACAGAGGTCGCTAGCGTCTCTTCTTTTTCCTTTTGCCGGTAAGTTTGTTAGTTCTTTCAAATCAGATGATAAACGTGGCCATTTTGTCTGGAACTTTATTGCAGTTTTATTTTGCTAATTTGAGGTCGCTGTAAATTTACATTTCTTACAATCGCGACCTAATGGAAAAAAATGCCTTAAGCTACAGTGGAGCAAGCTCGACAGTAGGAGACCCTGTACTTTTTGAGTGCAAAGCGATCACTACAGTTTGGTTCAGTCTCAAAAAATTCCATAGATGGCGCCACTACGAAGATATCAGTTGATTTTGCCCGTAATATTGTGAGTTGAATAACTTCCGCGTTTATCAACCGATTTGGATAAAATATAGAAAATATAGATTTTCAAAGTTGACTTTTGATTTGATTTTTAGGTAATTTGGTCAACTTGCAGGTACAATACCCCAAAAACTAGGTAACGAATCGTCCTTTTTTTGGTTTCATATGATTGGTGTATTCATTTACTGTATAAACATAAAGAGAAAAGTACAGTTTACTTTGTGTTTCTACAGGTAAAACGCTTATTAAAAACTGTCTATTTATCACTATTTTTCAACTTTGATAAAAAATAAAAAAATATAAATTTTTTTCTATCTGCCAAATTTTAATATTATGTTCTTTATTTATTGCTTTACCTAATCCCAAAATGCCAGTTGCCTTCACGTGCCGCTACGGCTGTTATATGCAAAATAGGTAAAAAAGTCATGATTCAGAAATTGCATGGCGCGCATACCAGGCAAATTCATATCACAGGGTGTCCGTAAAACCGCGTTACTATTTATATGGTTTTCAGATATATTATTTATAATTTTCATTATGTAATTTTTGACTAACAATTGTTTCATCTATGGGTTAAATTTCACTTTAAGTCTGTTTACTTAAGAGACTCTGTCAAAGGCTGCTTCCAGTATTGAGGTACAGATACAGCTCATTGAAATTAGCAAATCAGCAAAGAAAAAAATACAGGATGGGTTTTTTAAAGGAGTTGCACTAAGAGTGGACTGGAGTGAAAATAAAATTAAAAAATTAATAAAAAAAGATTTTATTTTGAATTTTTATTTTTTGGGTCATAATTTTTAAATATACATATACATATATTTTTAAATATATGTATAAAATAAAAAAATTTAAAAAAAAAATTTTTTTAGTTACTTTTTTTTTAATTTTTTCACATTTCCCCACTTCAGAGACTCATAGGTAAGCACCTAGAAGGACTTGCACGCTTTTTAAAAATTTTTTTATAGGTAAAGCAGTTCTCTTTCGTATGCCGTTTAAATTATGTGAATATCTTATTTGGTTCAAAAGTAATTATTTTGCAACGGAAAAACTCAAACGGCGTCACTGTGCATCGTTGCACAGCGAGTGTAAATATTGCTTAAGATAGAAAGCAGCAGGAGAGGGATATGCAAAAAGAGAACTGACAATCAGTTAGGCTTCTACTAAGCCGACCTCCATCACAATCGTTTCAAAACAATTTACTTATTTTTTCAAATATTATAAGTATCATTCAATTAGTGTTTGAATTGGTAAGGGGTGTTCCATAAAGAATTTTTTATTGCTTGAATTGGGTGTGTCATGAATTGAATGTGTACTATTTTAATACACTAGCAGAGGACACAATTCAGGGAACGTAATCATTATAAGTGAGATATTATTTTTCAATTATATTTTACTTTTTATGATTTTGTTCAATAATAATTATTTTGGAGTAATTTAATCAAACTTAGATATGTGCAATCACTATTTTTGACAAATAAAAATAAAGCTCAAAAATAATGATTATTAATATTTTTTTAGATCAACATAAAGCGCAAAAGTTCTTTACCGCTTCTAATTAGACATTTCACCAACATCTTGTAAAGGGACCACAGAGCCACCCTCAGCACCAAACAATTTTTTTAGTTTTTTTTTTAATTAATTAGTTAATAATTACACTGTGCAAAAGTCAAAAAATACCTAGGAAATGATGCTGATTTTTTGGCTGTGCTAGTCGAGTACAATAAAACTGCATAGTTTCCTTTTGGCGAAAAAAAAATATCATCAATAACACTAGTTTACAGCCGCAGAGTCAAAATCTATAGGGGAAAAATACTTAGAGCTCTGTGCCAAGCCCAAATGATTCATTTGTAAACTAGAGTAATAATTATTTTTGATCAATAACATAAATCTTAAATATAGCGCAAGCTAACTTTGGCCTGTCAAAGTTTGGATATCTCTGCAGTGCCCTGTAAAGGCCGTGAGATTTTTTACAAAATTTGTTAAATGTTGATATCGAACCGATCGTTCGTATGAGAGCTAAATGATATTGTAGTCCGAAATTGGGTGAGCCTGTTTAAGACTCTACCAAACACAAATTGTGTACATTTGAGATAAAAAATACCGTTTAAGCAAATGCTTGGCTTTAGAACTATATCGGCCCTGCTAGACGGGAGAGATTTAAAGCAGATAAAGAAGTGATCGCTGAAAGAGGCTAATAAGAAAAAAAAAGATAAAAAGCTTGAGTCCGGGGTATACAGAAACAATAATTGATCTACGTTTTTTGCGAGGCATGGGAAAAACACAATCAGAATAAAAATCACAGTAGATGTATATATAAAAATTATTTATTGTTTATTTAACTCACAAAGCAGGCTAAAGAAAATATATCATTAATTCGGGAGAGCCTGACAGTAGAATTCCCTGTGGTAGTTGAGAACGCCACCCAAATTTTTAGACCCTGTACTTTAAAAAAGTACAAATGGGTTCATTACGTTTGTGCAAATGTGCGTAACAGGCAGAAGGAGGCGTGGCAGACCCCATAAAGTATATATATTCTTATTATATATTTTTACCCCGCCCGTCCTCCGCCAATGCAAATTAAAATACAATATTTCCCAGTCGAATTACAAGAGCACCTTTAACGCTAGCGCCTTAACTTTTAGTATGTATAATATAGACTATGGTTTTAACCTATCCTGCAAATTTCATTCAAATCGGATGATAAACGCGGAAGTTATTCAACTAACAATGTTACAGACAAAATCAACTGATATCTCCGTCGTGGCGCCATCTATGGGAATTTTTGAAACTGAAACAATCTGTAGTGATCGCTTTGCACTCAAAAGTGCTCCACAGAAGCTTAATGCATTTTTTTCTAATTGTATTTGTGTTTTGTATTTGTACTATCTGTTATGTATTTAAAAGTCTAAGCAACAATGAGCACGTTATTTTCAAACTAACTAAATAAAAATATAAAAAATTATTTTGAAATGTTTACCAAAAATTTTAAAAACAAATAAATAAAGAATTTAAACGCTCTATTACTATTAAGAGCACCCATAAAATAAATTAAAACGTTGGATTGAAAATCACAAGATTCTGAGCGAATACCAGACTGCGAAAAGTCCAAGGTAATGATAATAAAAGACGGCCGAGGGCGCAGTGCAAGGGTGGTTCTTAAATAGCTTACAACCGAACGTGCCTAAGGTGTTTAAATACCTTGGAGTTTTACTGCCGTCAAACATGTGTTTTAAAAAACACGAAAAGCTAAAGTTAAAAGACTCAAGGGCAGCGCTCAACAGCATTTGAAATCAGATCTTGGGAAGAAGACCAATTAATCATAGTCTAATATATAAAATATTTCTTGCGACATCAAGGGCAATCATGTGCTATGCTACACAGGTATGACGGTATATGGAATCAAAACATAGTAAACCAACTGATCCGCTACTATATCAAAAAAAACGTTTCGACTACCGTCGCACATACCCGACTATACAATGCACCAAGAAGCAGGATTATCAGCTATGTACATCTACATACTCAACCTGCAGATAAAGTACATCAGCAAAGTCATGCAAATGTCAAGGGAACGTCTCCTCAGAGTTCTTGTGGATCACCAAGTGGGAAACTTTAGCATCACAGTTGGATGTCAACCTTGATATCGAGGATCTTTACACGTCGGACCGTGATCACAGGATTATGAAAACCAGGCCAGAAGTAGCACCTCAAGGCTAACGTATAGACAGCAAAGTACGACCTTTGGGAGCAAAACTACGTCAAAGATGATCACACTACACCAACCATATCAATCATATGCAAGGCTAGGACAGAAGTTTTGAAACTAAATTTAATAATACCCAGAAATGGGAAGACGTATTCCACTTTATTGGGCAATGCCCCATACTCAGGGAAATTAAAATCCAACACTGAAACACCGCACATTTGGCAACTCATGAGTGCGTCAACCTGCTCAATGGTTCACCTAACTGGCGAGCACTAGCCTATTTTCTATGAAAGCATCATCAATACCGGCGCGAAATCAAATAAATTTAGATAACTTTTTTACAACCGTTTACACACAAAATGCAAGCTACAGGCACAAGCCAAGCCTAACAAACATGCTTAATTTAATTTACAACTTTTAGAACTTTTATTGTTAAACTTGTGTTAATGGAAAATGAAGAAAAAAATACAAAGTAATTAAATTAAACTACTACTACTATTACTAAATGTTGAATTATAACCAATCGTTCTTATGGCAGCTATAGTCTGATTTTAATTATATTTGGTCAGAATGTGTGGAACTCTATTAAACACATAAGTCTTCGGGAACAAAAAAGTTTTTCATACTAAGGGATAATTATATAGCGATCCGACGCTAACCAAATTTTGTCTGGACCATAGTGTATATTATATGTACCAAGATTCAAGGCGCTAGCATTAAAGGTGTTCTTGTAATTTGACTTCAAATTTTGTATTTCGAATTTCGGGGGCGGAGGGGGCGTGGCAAAAATCTTCAATAAACTTCAATGGGAGATATAGTTGAACCTATATGCCAAATTTGTTGTCTTTAGCTCTTTTAGTCCCTGGGATCTAGGTGACACAAAAAGGGACGGACTATATCGACTCGGCTGTTGGTGCTAATCAACAATATATACTTTATGAGGTCTGCCACGACTCCTTCTGCCTGTTACATACTTTAACATTTTGAACAAACTTTATATACCCACAGGGTATAAACATATGTACCTAGCTATAAAATATTGTTACTTTACTTTCTTATTTAAGAAGATTTAATGGGTAATACCTTAAAAGTCACCTAATTAATGCTTTTAGCCATTTAAGATTTAAAAGAACGAAGACCTAATTCTTTTTTATTTTCTTGAATTTTGAAGTCAAATAATTGAAATAAATCATAATTATCTTAATTAAAAATATATATTTGTTAAACTATAGATATAATTAAAAACAATGTAGGAATGATTAGTAAGTACATTCATTATCTTTTGGAATCTGATTTTTAAGATTGGTTGCATTGTTTTCGAGATATGATGGAAACAGTAAGAACACAAAATAAGTCGCTAAAAAACCGCTAAACTTTAAACAAATTAAAAATATAGCGCCAGCAAACTTTGGCGCGCCAAAGTTTGGATACCCTTGCAGAACTCTGCATAAGCCGTCAGATTTTTTACAAAATTTGTTAAATGTTGATTTCGAACCGATCGTTCCCATCCCAGCTATATGCTTTAGTTGTCCGATTTGAACCAAATCGTGTGTCAAACAAATTGTGTGTCAAACACACAATGTGTGAGTTTGGTTAAGCTATATGATACAGTAATCCGATCCGGCCGGATTTTCTGCGTACAGCAAAAAACGGGCCTGTACCAAATTTCATCAAAATAGCTTTAAAACTGAGAGACTAGTTTGCATATAAGCAGACGGACATGGCTATATCGACTCAGCTCGTCGCCTGATATATACATATACTTTATGGGGTCTCTGAGGCCTCCTTCAATGCGTTGCACATTTCGTGACAAAATTTATAATACCCTCTGCAAGGATATACAAAAATACACCCAGGATCATAAGTATCAGAAAATGAGATTTTCGGCCCAGGTGGGTTTTGGCTGTTATATAGGGTAATAAGTCTATTCCTGTAACTGGTTTTGTTTCGATTTGTTTAAAATTAGATTATTTTTAAGCAAATCATAATCAGTTGCAGGCACAACCCGTTTTGTACACTGATTTGATTTCGCCGATTGAAAATTTACGCAAAATTCCGAAAAAAAGAGTAATACAATATAAATAAACCAATTGTACGAGAATTTGCTTGATGAATATATTCTCACTGAGTGTTCGCATGTTTTCAATGGTGATTTATATTAATTATTGGTTTATGATCACGTAAAATTGCTTTGGAATTTTGCAGCGCATAAGAGGAAGAGGTATGATGAAATTGTGGACGAATTGTTCTGTTATTGTTCAACATTCTGGCAGAGCTGTACCGATATGGAGTCTCCAATATCAAGCACTCTTTCCCAAAGTGCACCCAATTTACAAGGCTCCCAAATCTGGATAAAGGAATTTTCGAGCAGCACATTATAGTAAACTGGTAGAGCTTCGACATAATATTTGAACTAGAGATGGCCGCGGGCCTCATTTTTCATGCCTGGCCCGACCCGAGCCCGAAATTGCCGATGAAAGAAAGGCCCGAGCCCACCCGGCCCGACCCGGTCTAACCCAAAAAAAATTGAAAAGAGTTTAAGTTTGTAATTAGTGAAAATCATCACTTAAAAATAAAATCTTATCTAGGTTTGTTTGAATGCCTATAAGCGGAACTAACGTCTAAGCAAGTTCAGAAATTAAATAAAAAAATTTATAGTAATAACAGAATTTTTGTGTAGTGGTCGAATTGTGGTAGCAAAAAAATGAAAGGAACTTTGTTGTGTTTCGGGCTTTAAAGTTAGGCCCGAGCGAAATAAGACCGAAATAAGATTTTCCGGCCCGACCCATGACAATATTTAATTGGATCTGATAAAAAGGTTTGAAGTTTTAACGGTCCACCGAGCGAAAAGCTCTTTCTGTTAAGTTGCCTGAGTCTACGGATACGTCGCCCGAATTGAACTTTCAGAGAAGAGATCCGGAATCTTACTTCTCAAAAAGCAGCAGAACAGCCGGAAACAACAGGCTACATGTGACCGGAAAATAATTATTCGACACTTGGTTGTTGGTTGACCGGGAAGTGTTTACGACAGCAGCATTTTCAAGAACTGTCTACTTTATACACGGCATCAGTCATTTTTTGATAGTTAGCAGTGAATAACAGGAGTCAGTGCTTATAATCCGGCACCACAATTAAAAACCCCATTCCGATCAAGCTCAGACGAGCAGACATCGAGCTCCAGAAAGATGTTCAAACGTACGTTTACCAGTAACATGATTCTAACCGAATCTATGGGCTGCACAATATCATATTCGAGCAATCCAGTGATGTTTTCATCCTTTTTAACTTCTATTAATTACCATAATGTCCTAGCTTATATTTCCTTATCAAGCATTTCGTATTCTATGTTACGTTTTTCTTTTTGTCTTTCATTCCATCTTGCCATCAGCTACTAGTCCGGCTCCAGTGTTGCTCCTTCACTGTACCGGACTTACATACATACATTTTGTCAAGAAACCGTTTACACACTGAAAATTAATTTTATTTTTTTAGTTTCGATACGAAAATAACAGCCTTTTATTCCATTTATTCAATATTTTTTAATGCATAACGATTTAATAATAAGTATTAAGTGAATCTATGGAAAAAAATACTAGAACTATGAATAGGTAACTTAAAAAAACAAATGCATTAAGCTACGGTGGAGTAAGCTCGACAGTATGAGACCCTGTACTTTTGAGTGCAAAGCGATCACTACAAATTGTTTCACTTTCAAAAAATTCACATAGATGGCGCCACTCAGTTGATTTTGTCCGTAACATTGTGAGTTGAATAACTTCCGCGTTTATCATCCGATTTGGATGAAATTTGCAGGATCGGTTAGGACTATAGTCTGTATTATACATACTACAAATTAAGGCGCTAGCATCAAAGGTGCTCTTGTAATTCGACTTGAACATTTTGTATTTTAATTTGCGGGGGCGGAAGGGGCGTGGCAAAAATATAAAGCAAACTCGTTCAATGCAAGATATAGATATAAATGCCAAATTTGGTGTCTATAGCTCTTATAGACTCTGAGATCTAGGAACTCAAAAAAGGGACAGACGGACAGACAGACAGACGGACATGGCTATATCGACTCGGCTGTTGATGCTGATCAAGAATATATATACTTTATGGGGTCTGACACGCCTCCTTCTGCCTGTTACGCACATTTTTTTGCACAAACGTAATAGACGCATTTGTACTTTTTTAAAGTACAGGGTCTAATAAACACTATGAATACTCATTTTTGACACTGTCAATAAACTCTTTACACTATGAAAAACCGTATGGAAAAAATGGCCAAAAATATAGAAAAATATTAATATAAAATATAAAACGCACAATTAACTCCAGTTTTATAAATTAATCATAAAGTTGGGGACTTTGTCTAGAAAACACGCCATCGTTCAAAAGAATAGACGAAGAACTGGCCAATGACGAAGTTATGGATAGGGCATATTTTCAAGGCTGCACACTTGTTATCTTTTTCATACTATGTATGCAATGTTTTTGTAGCATGGTTAGGTTAAAATGTGTCCTATCCATAATTTCATCATCCGTCAGCCAATTCTTTTGAACGATGGCGTGTTTTCTAGACAAAGTCCCCAACTTTATGATTAATTCATAAAATTGGAGTTAATTTTGCGTTTTATATTTTAGATTAATTTTTTCTATATTTTTGACAATTTTTCCCATTTTTACCATACGATTTGTGCATAGTGTAAAGAGTTTATTGACAGTGTCAAAAATGAGTTTTCATAGTTTTTCTTTTTTTTTTTAGGTTACCTATTCATAGTTCTAGTATTTTTTTTCCACAGATTCACTAAATGCTTATTATTAAATCGTTATGCATTAAAAAATATTGAATAAATGGAATAAAAGGCTGTAATTTTCATATCGAAACTAAAAAAATAAAATTAATTTTCAGTGTGTAAAGGGTTTTTTGACAAACTGTATTTACTTTGATCAGAGCGTTCCCATTTTATTTTTTAGTACTAAATGGTTCACTTATTTAAATGACATTGTAAATTGTAATTTATTTCACATCTTTTACTAAGTCCAGAACGTGCTCTAAGAACTCGCATATTTTGGCCTCCGTTCGCTTAATGCTGATGTTTCATGTTTTTTTTTATAGAGGCACGTATGCATTCTAATAAATATACAGTGGTTCACAGCTTATTTCAACCAGCACCTTAACAGAAGTTTGTTGGGCTATAAAATCTAAACTATGGGTGATATCCAAAAAATTTAAACGCAGGCTGTTAGTTTGATGTTTAAACTATTGCAAAATTATTTCATTTATTTTTTAAATTTTTTTTCAATATTTAATAATGCTTAAAAACTAAAAAATGAGAAAAAAAAATTCCACAGCTTATTTCAACCACTTTATAAGTGGTGGTATAATAACATTATTAAAGCTTAAATATCAAAAAATTTATATTTGGTATGACCACCCTATTGGTTAACTACCATTTTAGGACATTTTGGGATGGATTCCACCAACTTTTTGGTGACTTCTGGAGTAATTTCTTCCCATTCCTCAATTAACGCAGCTTTTGGGTTCGATTTGTTCGATATTTTGTGTTTGCGAATGTTTGTTTCCAAAATCGACCACAAATTTTCAATTACATTTAAATCTGGTGACTGGGCTGGTAGTTTCATAACGTGCGGACAGTTCTAGAACCCACGATAAAGGTAGAAATGCTCCGGACAACATTTTTAATTCCACGGACGAGCGCTACATTGTGAGAAAAATCCGGGTCAACCCAAGGCTATCGGCTCGACAAGTGGCCAACGATGTTAAGGAGGAGTTGGGCAAGTCATGCCACCCAGAAACTATTCGCCGTGTGCTTCGGGAACATGACTTTAATGCCAGAGTACCACGCAATAAGAATTTTATAAGTGAGAAAACCAGAAGTGTCGCCTAGAATGTGCCCAGGAGCACTTTCACAAGGACATTGGATTCTGGAACACTGTTATATTTTATTATGAGTCCAAATTTAATTGATTTGGGTCGAATGGTCCCTCATATGTGTGGCGTAAGCCTTACACAGAGCTTGACGCAAAAAATTTGAAAGCATGGCGGAGGCAACGTTATGGTTTGGGCCTGTATGTCAGCAGCCGAAGCACACGGCGAATAGTTTCTGGGTGGCATGACTTGCCCAACTCCTCCTTAACATCGTTGGCCACTTGTCGAGCCGATAGCCTTGGGTTGACCCGGATTTTTCTCACAATGTAGCGCTCGTCCGTGGAATTAAAAATTTTGTCCGGAGCATTTCTACCTTTATCGTGGGTTCTAGAACTGTCCGCACGTTATGAAACTACCAGCCCAGTCACCAGATTTAAATGTAATTGAAAATTTGTGGTCGATTTTGGAAACAAACATTCGCAAACACAAAATATCGAACAAATCGAACCCAAAAGCTGCGTTAATTGAGGAATGGGAAGAAATTACTCCAGAAGTCACCAAAAAGTTGGTGGAATCCATCCCAAAATGTCCTAAAATGGTAGTTAACCAATAGGGTGGTCATACCAAATATAAATTTTTTGATATTTAAGCTTTAATAATGTTATTATACCACCACTTATAAAGTGGTTGAAATAAGCTGTGGAATTTTTTTTTCTCATTTTTTAGTTTTTAAGCATTATTAAATATTGAAAAAAAATTTAAAAAATAAATGAAATAATTTTGCAATAGTTTAAACATCAAACTAACAGCCTGCGTTTAAATTTTTGGATATCACCCATAGTTTAGATTTTATAGCCCAACAAACTTCTGTTAAGGTGCTGGTTGAAATAAGCTGTGAACCACTGTATAAATATGTTAATCACCAAAACTTCATATGCAAAATACTTACAATGTTTTTCATATTGCAATAGCAGCAGAATGCAAACAAGCTCCAAATGTGACCAAGTCATTTTTTTCGCGGAGAATGTTCACAAAGATAATAAAAAAAAAAATTTTTAAACTTCTAGTGTCTCAAAATGTTCATGTCTGACCATGTCTGAGCAAAACACACATTGCAGTACACGTTTTTAGATGCCACGCCCCCTTTGCCCACCATTACATAACACTGGTAATAATCAATCTAGAGACTTGAGCTTCGGTACGCACAATACTTGAATAAATATGGATGCATCGTGAAAATTTGATCAAGATCGGATAATAAACACGGAAGATATAAAGACATTTATTACGCCGAAATTTTTACAAAAAAATGCGCTTCATTCATTCTTTTTACGCACATATTCACGTACATACGCACAATCGGACATGTATTGGTATCTATTCCATATATGTATGCTTGCATTTTGCACTTGTTTTCTCTTTCTTCGCTCTCGCGTTCTTTTTCTGCCACGTGCCAATACAAAGGCCTCGTCAGCAATTTTAATTAGTAAATTTTAATGTTCATAGAGGAATGCATCCCCTTGATCATTATTGGCTACACCGCTGCAGATTTGTCAATTTTCCCACGCATCTTTGCGAGGGTTTCGAATGCGCTGGCGTGATATTTTAGTTGTAAAGATTTGCTACAATATAAATTAATATAAAACGTAATTTTCATTACGATCTTATAAATTTATTCCAATTGTGGAAATTATGTGTATATTTAAAATAATAATATAATCGCAAGCAAATTCGTTCGGCGCACTATACTTCCACAGGGTATTTTACTGTAAGGCCCTCCCGACTGAATGATATATTTATAGTTAAAACAATACATTTCGATCGGTACATAACTCGATCTCATCATATCAGGATTTTCCAATAGGATTAAATATTATTATTCATTTGGCTTTTTCTTAAATCTATAACTCACCGTGGTTTCGTTATTTTTTTCATATGAATATCCATGTCCCGTTGCTGTTAAAGTTGTTGTTGTTATTGTTGCCGTGATTTCTAATATTTGATCTACATAACAACCCAGCGAAAGGTGGGGGACTAATCCAATGATAGTGCAAAAACAACTCCTGAGAAGTTTGTGTGAGCGTTGGCGAGAAACGCCACTGCCCTCTTTCACTTTTTGCTGCTGTTTTTGTTGCTTTTGGTGCTGTTGTGCTCCTGTTGCAAGGGGGTTAAGGTTGTCGATGGATTTTGAGCACAGCATGAGTTGTTGTTGTTGTCTTTGTGGTTGTTGTATATATTCTAGATGATTTTACTTTTTTATTGGCAGGTGGCTGGCGTTGTCACTGTGTTTCTGTAGTTATTTAATTAACATTAACATTTCATTTGAATAATTTCTTGGAGTAACATTGCTCTATTTTACTGTGTTGATTGAGGTTTTTGTTGTATTTACATTGCTGTTGTTATTGGGATATTTACATATATGTCACCTATGATCATTGTTGCTTTAGCTTTTTGGGCGCATACATAATTTTTTTTCTTTAAAAGAAAAAATTTTTCGTTATATACATATGCATGTATATGTATCATATATATATATATATACATATGTATGTATATATATCATATATATATACATATATATATATAAATATAAAAAATTCATTTATATTATAAAATTATATATATACATATATACAGCCCTGCTCATACAATTGGCACAATAAAAATATACAATTTTGAGATGATTTTTTTTATCAAATACTTATATAAGGGAATAAAAGAATCCTGCTCAGATAGTTGACACACTTTTAAACAAATCCATTTTTAAAATAAATGAGTAATGGTTTCGAAAGAAGAATAATCCTCGGTTTTAGTATTCGGTACTATATTCACAATTATCAACATGTAACATGTGTTTTGAAAATCAACATTTTTGTGCCAATTATATGAGCAAGAAATTTTCGACTTTCTTATTTTTTAATATAATATTTCTATAACGGAATTTTAGGTTTTTTTTCATCATTTACTAGATAATATAATAAACTACGAAACACGACTAAACTTTTATTCCCTACTATAATTATTTATTACAAAAATTATCTCAAAGTTGTATATTTTTTGAGTGACAGTTGTATGACGAGTGCTGTACATATCTATAAAGAAAATATTTTCTAATATAAATTAATTTTTGATTATGGTGTTTTTAAAGTAAATTTGCTAAGGTAGTTACGTTGGGTTTTTCTTGTTGTAAGTAAGCCGATACATTTGACATTAGTTTTCGTTGTATAAAATGAATGTACATATGTATAAGCATTTACATATATACGATTTAATTAATGTTAATAAATTTATAAGTTAACAATTTGATTGCATCGTTTGATTTAACGTACAGCGTAAGTTATGCATTTATTTATGTTATGTATACATTATTAACTATTGGAAGGCGTATTTTTATAGGCTTTATAAGTTTTCTACTCATAAATGTTATGCGTTTGTTTTATTCGTTAAAGCTAATGTCTAGAATTACGTATTTAATATTTTAAAGGTATATTTTTTATTTTGTTCTTTTTTGTTTTATGTTATTTACTTAAAAGTGTTAAATATTTATTGCTTTTTTGTTGAGGCGCTTTTATAATTTCTTTTCTTTTGCTTCGTGTTAAATTTCGTTCGTGCTGTAAATTTAAATTAATGATTAAAAAATTATTTACCCAATCGACATAAATACAAGGTACATCCAGATGTAAAAACGACAACTACAACAATCCCACAGACAATGGCATTTAATTCTCTCTCTCTTCCAATTCGACAAATAAAAAACAGTTTACATAAGGAACAAAAACAAAAACAACACACAAGAATATATTACGATCTCGTTCTCGATTTACTCTTGCTTTCTCTCTCTCTCTCTCTCTCTCTCTCTCTCTTCTCTCTCTCTCTCTCTCTCTTGACTTTTACTTAACAGCTGTGGATCGAAAATGCATTAGCATTTACGGCAGAGTTGCCAACCACGGTAAGGGACGAGTGTGTTATAGTTCTGCGCAAGTAGCTGCGACTTAAGAGTGCGTGAAAAGCAGCAGGTGTTATTTAAAAATTAAAAAATCATAACACAAATGCACATCAATAAAACAACAACAGAAACAACGAAGATCAACACAAGTCAAACGTCACAACGTGCAATATACATACATATGTATGTTGTTCATACACTGGTTTCTTATGTGTTTATGCTTGTGTTCGTGAGTCTACGTGTGTGCGAAAGTTCAGAAAACTACCTTCGGTGTTTTTTTTGTAGTATTTCATTCATTTTGATTTGCCCTGTTCTTGTTGTGATTGATGTAGGCAAAAGGGCAACGCACGCACAACCGTTTTTGGCATTTGGTTTTGTGCCTGAGGCTTCCTAACAATAGCAACAATAATCATAATAATAACAACAATGGCAATAAGAGTGACTTGGCGGCAGTTCCGTTACGTGCGAGCGAGAGTGTGCGATTGTGCTCCCAAATGCCGTTTGAAACTTTACATCGAAAATCTGACTTTAAAGAAAATGCGCATTTCACTTTTCTGTTGTAGCCTTTTTCGAAAGCGAAATTTTCATGTTATGATATTGCGGCTGCTGTTGATTTCATTAATTGTCGTTGTTTCTGTGCTTTGATTAATCTGCTAACATTTGCAAGGCGCAATTGAGTGATAGTCTGTGAGAGCGAGCGCTATAATAATAAAAAAAATTCGTATTTATACATGTAATCAAAATTTGTGGGCATATGTATATATGTGGATGTTTCAGTGTGTAGTTGGTCTGTTGGTCAACAAGGGCGGCAGACGCCTCTAACGCGGTATTGCTCTACTTGCGACAACGGCAACAATTGTGAGGCTTTGTTTTTTATTGCTCTTTGTTATGTAAATAAATAATTAATAAAAACAGCTTACGTATTATATTTAACTTTGAATATGACTTTACTTTTGCATTTACAACTTCAATTGATGTGGCTATATCTTGCATTTTACTTTGTTTGAACTTAGCATTTATTGCACTAGCTTAACAATTGCCACACACTTATAATAATAATTAATAACGGATAAAAAAATTTCATGATTTTCGCTTATTTCACTTTTACGTTTTATGCCGCGCGACACCGTTCTGTTACTGTAGAAAAACATTTTTAACACTGGCGCCAACTGCTAACCGGGTCTGTTAAATATTTAGCCACAGAAAAGGTTGTCTCAAATTGGGCATGTTAAAGATATGTTAATTATTAGGTGTCACTCGCATTATACAGATTAAAAAAAAAACATAGTGCATTGTCTTATATTTCACATAGTTTAATTATTGTTTTAGTAATTTCAAAACTTTTTCTTTATATTTATTGTATTTAAACATACATACATGTGTACATAAGTAATACAATAACAATGTTTGCCGCGCATTCCGTTTTGTGTGCTCTTCCGCTCGCGGTGACATAAAATTGTGAATGAATGTTTGAGAGCGACAAACAGAGAAAGGCAGAAGGAGAGGACGCAACAGAAAAAGAGCATTAGAGAGGAAGAGCGTGCTTGACTCTTCGCTTGTTGTATTTCGCCATATGTGTGCGTGTGTTTGTGTTGATAGTTAATTTTAGTGTGGCCAATGCACTGGAATGCGATTAACAACATGAAATGCCCATGTTTCTTGCGACTTATTTTTTATTTTTGATTTGTTGTCTTAATCTATTGCGTGATTCGTTTTTCACTTATTACTGATACTTTCCATACTGAGCTTATGTGAGTTTTTGGCGCTTTTTATTTACAATCAAAATCATTGATAAAACTGCTTTTTATTTTAGATTATTACAATACATTTTCGAAATAAAAATGTGAAATATTTTCTAAAAATAAACCATTCAATACAAAAATTCGTTTAAAATCCTGTTTTTTTTTTTGTTGTCTTCTAGAATTTCTATGTGTGTGTGCGATAATAAGACAGTGCTAAAGCGAAAATACAAATAAAAGACCAGTAAATATAAAGAGTAAAACTGTAAATTGGGTTGATATTCGGGTTTGCAATTTTGGAGTTTGGACGTAAGTATTTAAAAAGAAAAAAGTCAAATCAACCTCATACACAAAAGAGAAATTCAAGAGAGAAGAGCGAGAGCGGCTTGTCTGACATTTGACGTTTGTTTGTGTGACGTTGTTTGTGCGCATTCACAATAAGCGTGCTAGTCGCGCATAGTAAATTAAAATATAGAAGGTAACTACAAAAATGACACTAAAATATTAAGCGCAATGAAATAACGAGCGAGAGTGTAAAAGCTGAGCAGACTGGGAGAGGGAGAGAAATAAACGAGTGTTGTCGAACTCTTGACATTGTAAAGATATTGTTTAAAACAATCCAATGATGTTACTTACCTTTTGTTAGAATGCAACGCATTAAACTTTTGTGTGAAATAAACCAAATTTTTAAACATTATAGAACACAAATACAAATCAACACATACGCACACATACACTTATAACTGACGAGACGATAACGACACACACGCATACATCGACATAATGCTTTTTTTCTCTTTTACCTTTAAATGTAGTGCTGTATATCACAAATTTTTGTTGTGATTAAGGCGGCTGCTGCCAACACATTTAATTACGGCACTTTTTATTACATTTTATTAACAAAAAAATAAACGTACGCAAACAGCAGTTAAAGTTAAAGCACCATTTTCACACGCATACATACGCACGTACGTACACAGAAACATACACACGTACACGAGTGGGGCACGCACACACAGCAACTAGTAAATTCTGCTACACTTACGAGAAATTTTTTTTATATGTAGCCTACATTAAACAATTAGTAATGCACTGCGCATAGCTTACACATGTTCGGCCAGTTAAGGCACTTATCTGGCAATCGTAGTTTGGTTTTAATTGCAATGCGTTTTGCTTTATATCAAATTAATATTAATTTATGTTGCGTGTTTTGCTGTAGTGACAGCAGTGTTGAGTTGTGTCGTATTTAACTTTCGCAAAACAGACAAAAGGTAGCGCCACAGTACTGATGCAGTTTTGAAACGAGTGGCAGCCTTGGTTTCACGAAATAAAAATAATTCCCGAACCACATTTTGAAACATAGTATACAGTAGACTAGAATATTTCGCTACAGGAGAGTACCCAATAATCCTGAACCTTGGTATCGGAATGTCGGAGTAGAAACACAACACCAAAGATCACAGAACATCTCAGAGAAGTTGAGTGATATAAGCGAACACCAGTTGAAACTGAAGAATTCATTAACAAAGATCTATCTTTGACATTATAATTTTAAATAATTATTAGGCAATTATGCTGTGCTGAAGGGATTTTTTTTTATTCATATGAGATTGGTCTTTGTGGCACCTCTCGGATAAGAAGAATTTATCCTCGTTGTCGAAAAGCTCAAAGCTATTTTATTTGGGTTGTTCTTGTTAAATGACATTTCACTTTACAAATATTCCTGTATGAGAAACACTGAAAGTCCGAAGTTTCGCGATCCTGCTTTAAATATATCAACTGTATGTCAACCAGTGCTAAAAAATACCAGTCATTTTCTGCAACTCCCCAATTCTGGTATACAGTATGACGCAAATTCCCTAAAGGCCCCGAATGATCGCTCAATGATAATGACGGCGAATTCCGATATTCGTTCTCAATCGGGCTTTCGAATTGCAGTACTTTATTACCGAAAGCTTATGATTGCACTTTTAAACGCAAGCAGAATTTTCTGGTGTGACTTTTCGCTGGTTCGATTCCCAGCCAAAATTCAAATAAATTTGAATAACACTAAATGTCGCGAATGTCATTGATCGTGAAAAGCGTGCATAAGCTTCGTAACTACAATGATGCATTTCTAGGTTGCTTGAGGGGTCACGCAAAAAATTCGAAAAGTGTTTCAATTGCGTTTGACGCATCCATAGTCAGCTGTCTGCATTGGTACTTACGCTCCCAGTACGAATACGAATATAATCCAGTGATGCTTGAACAAAGTCTAAAGGCAGAATGCAATAAGGAACAGTTGCAAAATTCAATAGTTCATTGTAAATTGTTGATATTAAAAATCGTTAATATTAAGCAAAAACAACTTCAAAAGGTATAAAGTCACTGCAGAACTCCATTTGAGTAACAGCTAAATTAAAAACAAATAATTTGAATGAAATTAATCAATTAATAATTTTTTCAAATTTTCTTTCACAGCTAGTTCTCAATCGGCTGTTTGTTGCCTACAAAAATCTCGATGAATGACAAACTTTTATCGATATTGTGAGACTATCGCACAAAAAACAAGGTGGTAGTCCCTACGTGAGCTAGCGACGCAGAATTTTCCCTCCCCTTCTCGACCACAAGTTGCCTATGATTTTGTACCCAGTCGATCCAGAGGGCCAAAGTCGCTACGGCCGCAATACCGAAATTGAAAACGAAGTATGGATCTGTCCCTGAAGCTGCAGGCTGTCAGCAGCGCATTCTGTAGTCGAGTTCGTAGCGGAACATGCCGTAGAATATTTAGGATCTCTACCGAATTACCCCGATCACGCTAATGTAAAAGCGAATGAGACTTTTACACGAACTCGGAGTGCAATCCTCTGAGTCGGTCTGCGGCAAATTTGTAATATTTCCTTCTGGGTATAGCATGTGACGTACTTCACCTCAATTTCCCAACTAGATCAAACGCATCCGCGTGTGTAAACGGACTTATCGATCGATTCGTCCACAACTGAACTAGAATGAACTAGTGATACATATCGATATGGTGATATCGGTAATGTATCGATTTCAAACACGATATTTAAGTAAAAAACGATATGACATTCAATGCGATAGAAACATATACCCTCTTTATACGGAGAGAGAAGCGTGAAAGCATGTGTCACGTATTTCTTTGAAAAAATGCGTGTATAAACACTATTACATGTATTTAAGCTACACAAAAAAGTTGACTATGAATTTAGCCAGGGTGCAGCCAACTTATTGCTTTTTTTTAAGTGTGTGGCAGCAGTAAAAATAAAAAAACCCCATTTAATTAATTAAATAGAAAAATAGAATTAGAAAATAAAAGAGCGTTATGGACTGAGAGTGAAGTGAATGAACTCCTGGGACTTCTGAAGGAGGACAACATCTTAAGCAAGCTGAATGGAAAAACAAAACGCAACAACAGAATTTACAAAGGAATTTCAGATGCCTTAAAAGCCAAATATATGTTCAAGAGAAAAGTAAATTAAGAATGTTAAAAAAAATTATTTTTAAGTAAAGAGGAGCAATGCGGTCAGCGCCGCTGCACGCAAATCATTGCGCCTTTGCCGATCCAGATGAAATAATTTTGCAGCTTTCATTTTATTATTTACACTCTTCTTTAAACAGCTGTTTACAAGCGGACTTTGCATTTTTAAAATTTTTCTCAAGTCTGGCAGCTCTGTTTGTCTTATTACGCAAAATGGTCGTGTGCCGTATAAGCGGAGGGTAATTTTCATTTCGCGAATATAGAAATACGTGAAATAGTACGTATAAACGTAGTATCTGTCTATCCCGTTTTTGAGTTTCTAGCTCTCAGAGACTATTACTACGTTTATCATCAAAAATTTTAAATTACCGATCCATATTATATCCTGAGGGGGTATATTAAGATTGTTAAAAAAAAGTATTTTTTTTAATTTTGTTTTTTTAATAAACTTAAATATACCCCAGAGGGCTTAAAAAAAGTAAAAAGGACTTAAAAGAGTCAGTCCTAACTTTCTGTAATTTTTGTTACCCTGTGGGGTATATTAAGTATGTTCAAAAAAAAAAGTATATAACAGGCAGAAGGCAGCGTGGCAGACCCTATAAAGTATATATAGATCAGCATCAAGATCAAGGTATGAAGACTTTTTATACTTGCACGCAAATGAAGTTTATTTCAAATTTTGGATGCCCCGCTAAACGATATAACTAAAGAATTGAGACTTGACACGTGTATGATTGCAAAAATTAAATGCGCTTGTTATGCCCTTGCAGAGGGTCACGAAGTCTGTAACGTATTGAAGGAGGCCTCGCAGACCTCATAAAGTATATATATTCTTGATCAGGGAGACAAGTTGAGTCGATATAGCCATGACCGTCTGTCCGTCCGTCTGCTTCTAAGCAAAGTAGTTTGCTGCACGCAGTACATATGTATGTCGGAACCGGCCGGATCAGATTACTTTATCATATAGCTGCCATAGGAACGATCGGCTCGAAATCAACATTTAACAAATTTTGAAAAAAAAATTGGACGGCTTATACTGGGCACTGCAAGGGCATCCAAACTTTGGTGCGCTAAAGTTAGCTTGAGCTATATATTTTATTACACTTTGGTTCACCCGAGAGCTATAAAGTTAAAAAAAAAAAACGAATATTGCGATATTTTAAAAAGCTTAAGCCTACAAGAAACGGTGTCGATTTTTCACGTAAGCCTATTGCTAAAAGTTCTTTTAACTCACTTAACTTGCAACTTTACAACGATTATTTGAGTCGATGTCGGCTGATATTGGTATTCTCCTCGACCATAACCTGAAGTTTAATACACATGTTGCTTTAACTGTCAGTAAGGCGACTCAAGTTCTTGGGTTCATCGAAAGATGGGCAAAAGAAAAAAATTACTTTATGTATCTCTTGTTAGTCTAATTCTGGAATATGGCTCGTGTGTTTGGTCTCCACAATTCTCTAACCACCGCAATCGTATTGAAACACATTAACTAACCGTCGCACAGTGGGGAAATTAGGGCGTGTCGCATTGCAAAAATTTGTTGATGCCAGCGATCATAATCATGTATGCATCCGATAAAGAACTCTCCACAGATTAAGAATCCAAAAGGATTTTAAAATCAGGTAAAAATTGTGGGCGGTACAGCCCCTCAAAGTTGACCTATTTTCGGGATCGTGCACAAATATGAACATTTGTAATAAAACTACCTACTTTGAAAGCAAATTGTAGACAAATTATGCAACCGATGTAAACAAATTTGGTGTCATCTGAAAAGTAGGTAATTTTTTAGGTAAATACAAGAAAAATTAAGTTCTTCGCCAATCTACTTTTCGTACCGGACAAGTCTGAAAAGTACACTAAAATAGGGCTATTTTTGACCTTTGGTAGCATATAACTTACAAGCTTTTACGAGCCAAATTTTGTAAACAGGTAGAGGGCGTCGTACGAGTATTATGCTTGGCGTCATGTTTATGATTAAATTAGTAACTGGTGAAATTGATTCTTCATATTTACTGAGTTTTCTCAGTTCCTGCCAGACATACCCGTAATATTGTACCACTATCCCTTAATCTCTGTACTAATAACTATTCCCTGCATGAACCCTTTCGAGTGATCTGTACGGATTATAATAGTCTTTACTATGTCTTCAACGCTGAGGTCTCAACTTTTACTATTAATAAATCTATCTTATTCACTCTATCTCATAAAAACTACCAATAAAACGATATCAGACCTGATTGGGGTTGTCTGGGGTTTTCTCCAATTCTCTCAACAAATGTTGGGTCTGAGTAATTGAGCTTAATTTACAACTTTCCCTTTTTATATTGTAAAATTGTAAAATAAATGAAGACTAATTTTTCGAATTTTGTTTTGCCAACATTTTTGTTTGTCATTTAACATTAAAATTAAACGTGTATCCATGTGCTTAGCAGACAACAATGCATAATATTCACACTATAAAAAAGTCACTGAATACCAGTTGTTCATGTTGCAATTTTAGTGCTGCTTTCATATCCGTCTTTGCATGCATGAAAACCCACCCCTAAATACATTTGGTTGTTTGTCTGTCTTCACAAAAAAAAAAAAATGCGAGAGCAAGCAATACAGAAACTGCTCTTCTGTTGCAAGGTCGATACGATACTGGTCTATTACGTTTGTGCAAATGTGCGTAACAGGCAGAAGGAGGCGTGACAGACCCCATAAAGTACATATATACTATTGATCAGCATCAACAGCTGAGTCGATATAGCCATGTCCGTCTGTCTGTCCCATATATAGCATATAGGCATATAGATTCATTTATATCTCAAGTTGATCAAGCTGGTTTTAGTTTTTGCCACGCCCCCCTCCGCCCCCGGAGATCGAACTGCAAAATTTCGAAGTCAAATTACAAGAACGCCTTTAATGTTAGCGTCTTGATTCTTTATACATATAATATACACTATCCGAACCTATCCTATTTCATTCAAATCGGATGGTAAATGCGGAAGCTATTCAACTAACAATGTTATGGGCAAAAGGAAGAAGAAGAGACGCTAGCGCCCTCTGTGCTTATCTCCACCGTAGCTTACTGCATATTTTATTTTTGCTATTTATTCAATTTATGAGTATTTTTCAAGTAAACTTCAGTATATAAATCAAAATGAAAATATATTTCATATATTAATTTCTTAAAATTACAAAAACAAAATAGTTAATCTTCAATATTCTTAACGTATACTCTTTAAACAACATGATGTTAGACACCGAATCAAATTCGAGCTTATTCCTTAATTCCTTAATTAATTGTTTTAATTAAGCTCATTGCAAAAAATTTACGATTTGGCAAAAAATCCATAAATGGCAGGTTATGCATCACCAAGAACATAATGAGCGCGTAATCCGCATTTTGCACATTTCTGTTATGTGTTGGCTTTTCCTTCTTGAAGGCGTCGATTTTGGCCTGATTTTCCTTGGGTTGCAGATTTCTAGTATGCACTGGCAGTTTTTCTTGCCTCTGAAGACTGCTCAAATGGTTTAATAGACTTTTGTCACAAGCCGCACAAAATGCCCGTCCGTCAACATTTCGTTGTCACTGAAACCTGTCCATCCATTCGGAGCGAAATTTTCTGTTAGTCGCAACAGCAGACTTAAGAAAAGAATCAAAATAATCCAACTGCTACTATACAATTTTATTTTTAAAACTTACTTTTTGCTTTCCTCCGGTGTGATCGTGGTCTCAGTTACTACGTTTATACGGACTAATTCACGTATTTCTAATTTCGCGAAATGAAACTTGCCCCCTGTTTATACGGCACACGACAGTTTCGTGTAATAAGACAAACAGAGCTGCCAGACTTGAGAAAATTATTAAAAATACAAAGTTTGCTTGTAAGCAGCTGTTTACAGAAGTGTGTAAAAAATATAATGGAAGCTGCAAACTTATTTCATCCGGATCGACAAAGGCGCAATGCGAAATTAATTTCCAATGAAATGGAGAGGAGGCACAGCTGCGTAATGGACCTAGTACAGGCAAAACAAAATTTAATGGTGAAATGTCTGAAGATGCTGATGGAGTTTTACTTAGCTGCAGCTGCTATGTTTAGTCAAAAGCCAAGATTGCGGAGATTTAAGAGTAGGCCCATAAGTACAGTATATTGGACACTGATGGAACATTCCACAAACGATAATTTGTTCTTTAAAAACCTCAGAATGTCAAAGAAATGGTTTTTCGAATTATGTCACCTTCTGCGTCAACATATTCCAAGGCAATCACACTTTTAACCAATTCCTGTGTCTTTGGAAAAGCAGATAGCAATCTGCATATATAAGCTGGCAACTTGCGCAGAGTGACGGGTAGAAGGGGATGTGTTTGGAGTGCACAAAAGCACAGTCCATAAATATTTTCATATATAAATGCTGTTATTGCGTTTTGTTTTTCCATCCAGCTTGCTTAAGATGTTGTTCTACTTAAGAAGTCTCAGGACTTCATTTACTTCACTCTCGGTCCATAACGCTCTTTTATTTTCTAATTCCATTTTTTAAATGGGCTTTTACTTTTCTCTTTATGACTGACGCAGCTGATTAATTATTTTTAGTGCTGCTACACACTTAAAAAAACGATAAGTTGGCTGCGCCTCATTACACGCATTTTGGCTGAATTCATAGTCAACTTTCGTGTGTAGCTCGAATACATGTAATAGTGGTTATACACGCATTTTTCAAAGATTTTCTTTCCGTATAAACAGGGTAAATGTTACTTGGCGTGGAATCAGAGCCAGTTGCCTTTTTTTTGTTAGGAACCTACACATTCATATGCGCAATAAGTTTATAAAGCACAAGCTATGTTAGTTTATTTTATTATTGACTTACTTGCCCATTTTCACTTACTATCATTTAATTTTAACATGGTCCACTGGGTAACAATTGCGTCTGGACCAGTCACACAAATAATCGAAATTTTTAATCAGAGGCATAATGTCTGACTCGTCGTTTAAAAGAAAATTTGCCGTTGTAATCATTATTAGTGAATTAATGTCCCCTCGACCAAAATCAAAGCACTGCACTTTTGCAGAACAAACAAAAAAACTTCTCCAAAATCACAAAAACCTCTCAAAACGGTAAAAATTGCAAAAAATTAAACATGAAATCTAGTATCATGAACATACAATAATCATGAAATCAAGTATCAAGAAATTGTATTACGTGGCAACGTGAGCAAATTGCCAAATTGACAAGAGTTGACAGTCCTGGGAACCCTTTGTCTTTATAGATTTGGCGCGAATTCTTAAAATAAAATGACAATTAAAATTAAATAAGATTTTTGTTTAACAATCTAATGAAATACGAAATTAGATAAATTCAAAAGGATTCTTTTTTTCGCATTTGTAGCCCTTCTAGGGGACTAGTTCCTTCAAATGAGGCGCAAAAAATCTGGAAAATTCAGGACAATTTAAAAAAGTTCTAAGAAAAATTCGTTCAAAATATTGATGGTCTTTTTTCTTTAAATTTGGGTAATTTTTTTGAGTCGCAACCCAAACAGAGAAACCCAGCGCTGTCAGGGTGTGTGAAAATTGTGTCTCTTGCTTGTTAGCGCCTCTTTTTCAGAACTACGCGTGTAAACTATTCGATTTTAAATCGATTAAATTCGTCTTCTTAAAATATGATAAGCATAACAAAACAAGCTCGTAGTAAAAATTCCGCACTGTTCCATAAATTGTGACTTCGATGATTTGGCTTATGCGACGATTATTTGCAGAGTTGGTTTTTTATTTTGGTAAGCCCATGTATCGATAATTTTCAGTGATATAATCGAAAATAAACAGATACAAATAGTGTTTGTTGAGTAATGTTCAAAATTAAATTTTCTGAAGTAGAAAAAAAGAGCCAATTTGAAAAAAAAACAGCCAGTTTTGGTGCAAAAACTCCAATTGTGGCAACCGTGGGTGTCCACCACTGCTCTAATCCAATTCAAATATCCATTTTTTTCGCTGGGTGTAAGATATTTTGTGATCTTCGCAGCAAACTCTGAGTACAATGTGCAACACACCCCTATGGCGGTTTGTAATGCTGGTTATTGATGTTGTTGTAGAGCTCACCAGTGGAATTAGGCTGGTCTAAATTTTTGGTCTAGACCCAAAAACATACCAAATTAAGGGCAAAAATATATCATTAGGTCGGGAGAGCCCGCAGTGAATACCCTGTGGTAGTAGAGAACTTTACTCAAATTGTCTTAGAATTATATTTGTGCTTTGTATTAGTACTGTCTGCTATCTATTTAAAAGTCTAAGCAACAATGAGCATGTTATTTTTAAACTAACTAAATAAAAACATAAAAAACAATTTTCAAATCTATAACAAAAAATTTAAAATATAAATAAGTATAGAATTTAAGCGCACTATTACTGGAATTCGAACCACAACCTCTGTCTGCCTACTCAACACCTCTTCCAACTACATCATCCCACTTTTTGCATAATATGAATATATGTATGTACGTGTATGAACATCCAAACAGAAATAACTCGAAAGAGAGAGGGCGAAAGCTCACTCTAACACAGCGCTCACTTACATGCTTATGTATAACTGTATGTATATAGTAAATGCAAGCAACAACAAAGACGTTGAATTAAAGAATTGAATAATTGCGTCTATCTTCCGTGTTTATTATCCGATTTTGATCAAATTTCACAAAGCATCCATATTTATTCAAGTATTGTTTGTGCCGAAGTGTCGTAATTATGGGCATAAGAGGCGTGGCATCCAAAAATTAAAATAATCTTGATCTGCGTGCAAGTATAAGAAGTCTTTATACCAAATTTGCTGCCCCTAGGTCATCCTAGGCCCGGCCATCTCTGAGATCCTTTCGTTCATACGGACGGACAGACAAACAGACGGACATGGCTATATCGACTCAGCTTGTCGCTGATCAAGAACATATGTACGTTCTTTAGGGGGTCTGCCATGCCTCCTTCTGTCTGTTACATACTTTTTTTAGGCAAACTTAATATGGAGCCAGCTCGATAGTAGGAGACCCTGTACTTTTTGAGTGCAAGCGTTTGCTATAGATTGTTCTTTAATGTTTCGTACCATGAAATTTCAATAGATGCCGCCACTACGAAAATTTCAGTTGATAAACAAAGAGGTTGCTAACCTCTGTTTTCCTTTGTCCTTAACATCCGTAACAAGACGCCAGAATAAAAGGTTCTCTTGTAATTCGACTTCAAAATTTTATTTTCCAATTTCTGGTGGCGGAGGAGGATATAGATGTATGTACATGCCAAATGTGGTGTCTCTAGCTCCTATATTCTCTGAGAACTAAATAGGAACTTAAAAAAGCGACAGACGGAATGACGGACATGGGTATATCGATTCGGCTGCTTATGCTGATCAGGAATATATGTACTTTATGGGGTCTGCCACGCCTCCTGCTTGTTACGCACATTTGCACAAAAATAATAGACCCTTTCACACTTTTTAAAAAAACAGGGTCTAACAACTGTATGCCATAAAATAAAAATTTTCTATTCTCAGGCACTAAGTACTTAAAATTTTAGTTTAATGTAAAAAATCCGGTGTCCTAATATTTTAGGCCAATATGAAGCCGCATTTTTTGTCGCATCATTAGTCAGCTGTTGGCCTGCCAATGTCAGATTTTTATTAAAATAAAGACAATTATAATTAATAAACTCGTAAATGTATATATTACTATTGCTCATCGATATTCGATAAAACTGCTGGCTGCTATCGATACCTCTTCGATACTCCGAAAAAAATGTGTATTAAAAAAATACTTACAGCACTTGCCAATGATGCGCCGTATTATTCAACATTGTCTTTCTCTATCCACAAGGCTCTTATGGGCATCATTCTTGCTTGTTCCGTTTAACGGCAAATTCCAATGATACGGCCCAGTGTAAGCACAGTATGAAATCCAGAGAAAGTTTGGTCATATAGCTGACTATATCATATAGGAACAATCGAATGCATCGAATTGAAGTTTTCGAAGCTATATCAACAAAATTAAGAAATGAGTTTTATTGTTATGGTAGCCCCTGGGTATCGAAATATCGATAACAGCTTAGCTTTTTCTAGCGCCACGTTATCCAGTGCGTGACGCACAGTGGGGAAATTAGGGCGTGTCACATTGCAAAAATCATTTTTTCGATGCCAGCAATCATAAAAGTAATTTATGCATTCGACAGAAAATTCTCCACAGATTAAGAATCCAAAAGGATTTTAAAATCAGGTAAAAATTGTGGGCGGTACAGCCTCTCAAAGTTGAAATATTTTCGAGATCGTGCACAAATATGAAAATTTTTACTAAAACTACCTATTTTGAAACCAAATTGTAGACAAACTATCCAACCGATGTAAACATTTTTGGTGTCATCTGAAAAGTAGGTAAATACAAGAAAAATTAAGTTCTTCGCCAATCTACTTTTCGTACCAGAGAAGTCTGAAAAGTACACTAAAATAGGGCTATTTTTGACTTTTGGTAGCATATAACTACAAGCTTTTACGAACTTTTGGGCCAGGTAAAAGGGAATATTCCTCTAACTAACTTATATAACCTTGGCTGCCCGGATTTGGCCGTTTACAAGTTAAATGAATGCATAAATGCAACATCGCAATAAAAGCGCGCGGCAGGCTAATGGATGAAGAAGAACGCAATTCAATGAAAATGCGCTCTCGCTGTGACTGTTTGTCAATATTGCGATATAATGAGTTATTTTAACCCGCACTTGTTTTATAACCTTAAAAAAGGTTATTATTAATAAGTTTTCTATCACTTTAGGGTACTATGGCAGGTAAAAGTACATGCAACATGAATGCACTTGGTATGAACTTGTAATTTGTCTTTGAATTGAAGTTACTTCCTATATATATAAAAATTACTACCTATATGAGTTAAAAATATTTGTGTTTTTGTGTTTTTTACCTAGACAGAAAAAGGATCTATATAATGGCTTACATTCAATGTTAGCTATCAGTTGATTTTTGACCTAGCCATTACATGTCGCAAGCCGCTTTTTTAGTGAACTGTATTTCTACATATATACCTATAATTCAGAAGAGTAAATTGTTCCTATGGCTTTAAAAAATTTAACATGTGTGGAGCTTTTCAATAGCAGTGATAACGCTGACGAATTTACGTTGAAAATGTAAATGAATTAGATGTTTAGATGAATTAGATAATTGAAATGTATCCCAAGAAGAAACTTAATCCTACGTTACATGGGATTTTGTCTCATGGCAAAGAATTAATTGAGTATCAATGTTTACCAATTTTAGAGCTGTCTGAAGAAGCCTAGGAATGCAAAAACAAAGACTACAATAAGTTAAGATACTCAAATGCTTGCAAGATATCCCGGATTAAACAGAATGAAGACCTCTTTAATATGCTGGCAGCCTCTTCAGATCCACTTGTTTCTGCGTTTAGACAAGTGAGATCGCGAAAGGATTTGGAAGAAAGAAATTATAGTTCCGAAATGTTAAGTTTATTGGATATTAATCCCAATGTTGAGGAATATTTTGGAGAAAATCAAAAACAAAAAATTAAGAAGCACCAAAAAAATTTTTTTTTTTAAATTATAATTGTGTTAATAAAACTATTTTAGAAATAAAAAACTGTTATTTTTAAATGTTAATTAGAATAAAAAAAACATATTTTGCACAAAAATAGTCATTTATTAAAGTTTAAAAGAGTTAAATACCCCAAGCAAAAGATAGTCCACTTTGACCACCGAGCATAAAGCACCCTGTAGGGCTATCACCCTGTATGGATATTCATTTTAAAGCTAAACACCTCTTCTATTAAAGGCTTTTTAAATTTTTGGAAACATCTAAAGTGGTTCAAAAGATATGATTTTTGCAATGCTAGCCGCCCTAATTTCCCCACTGTGCGACGTTTATAAATGTTCTCGTTATTATAGCATCATTTATTTATTTATTCCCCATTATTGGCTTAAATTATTTATTATATTTATTATGCACGTTTAAGATTTTTTCACTTACTATTTTCATCTCGCTCCCATATCTTGCTTCAGGGTTGCCAGAAGGTTCGATTTAGATTCGCTAAGTTTGTTAATAAATATTTGACTAAAAATATACATAATTGGCACGCCAAAGTTTGGATACCCTTGCAGAGCTCTGCATAAGCTGCCCGACTTTTTACAAAATTTGTTATATGTTAATTTGGAACCGATCGTTATCTACATTTGAATTTAATCCTATAGGGTTATTAGACCCCGTTTGATGTAAAAATAAAAGGTGAATTATTGTTATTGCAAGTACAATAAAAGGTAAAAGAAAATGAAAAGTAAAGATTCGAGTTAATGTCGCATTGTCAACTGCGAATCCTCCTCATACTCATTGTACCAAGTCAATCCCTAAATATGGGACGGCGGATAGCAGATTAGTAATTACAGTTGCTCCTCAAAAAGATATTTGTCCTCAAGGTAAAACGTATCCTATAAATGCTGTTCCTATTACTAAAAATAGGATAATAGCTCCTACTATTCATGTAGGGGTAAATAAATATGATCCATAATATATTCCTCGACCTACATGCAGATAAATACAAATAAAAAAAAAGATGCTCCGTTGGCATGTATAGTGCGAAGTAATCAACCAAAATTTACATCACGGCAAATATGATTTACTCTATAAAAAGCAAGATTTACATCTGCTGTGTAATGTATAGCTAAAAATAGTCCAGTTAAAATTTGAATGATTAAACATAGACCTAAAAGAGATCCAAAATTTCATCAACTTGAAATATTAATTGGGGCGGGTAAATCTACTAATGCGTTATTAGCAATTTTAAATAGGGGGTGTGAAGATCGTAAAGGTTTATTCATTAATTTATAAGTCGAAGAGGTCCCTTTTGTATGTTAGTAATTTTTACAACAACAATTAATGTAATTAGAAGATAATTTATTAATAGAATTGTAATTAAATTTGTAGGGAAATTATATAGTTTATTTAAAGATAAAGAATTTTCTATAATATAAGAATTTATACTAGAAATTCTTTCTATTTCATTATTTAAAAAAATTATTAATGAAGAATTTTTATCAATAATAAAAGAAATAATTAATAATAGAAATAAAGTAGTTAGTAAAAAAAGTGTTAATTTAATTGATAAATTAAATATTTCATTAGATGCTAAAGAGGTAACATAAATAAATAAAACTAGCATACCCCCTAAAAAAATTAAAAATAAAATATAACTGAATCAAAATGATTTAGTTATTAATCCAGTTAATAGACAAATTAAAATGGTTTGAATTATTAAGGTAAGTCCTATAGCTAAAGGGTGAATTATGTTAATAAAAATAATTGATGTAATAAAAATTAATGAATAAATAATTAATTGAATAATGTCAAGAGGTAGTTTATTTTAAAATATTAATTTTGGGGATTAATGAAAAAGAAATTCTTTTCTCTTGAAGTTTTAAAAGAATTTATCTTATTTTTGATTTACAAGACCAATGTTTTTATTAAACTATTAAAACTAATGATTATAATTTTGTATTGAAGTTTACCTATGATTTTATTTATTTTAGGTTTATTTTGTTTTGTCTCTAATCGTAAGCATTTACTCTCAATATTATTAAGTTTAGAATTTATTGTTTTAATTTTATTTTTATTATTATTTATTTATTTAAATATATTAAACTATGAAAATTATTTTAGAATAATATTTTTAACTTTTAGAGTATGTGAAGGAGCTTTGGGTTTATCAATTTTAGTTTCAATAATTCGTACTCATGGGAATGATTATTTTCAATCTTTTAGAATTATATAATATGTTAAAATTAGTATTTTTTTTATTGTTTTTATCACCTCTTTGTTTTATTAACAAAATTTATTGAATGGTACAAGTTTTAATATTTTTTATTAGATTTATTTTTTTATTAATAAATAATTTTACTAATTATTGAATAAATATTTCTTATTTTTTGGGTTGTGATATATTATCATATGGATTAATTTTATTAAGATTATGAATTTGTTCTTTAATATTATTAGCTAGAGAAAGAGTTAATAAATATAATAATTATAAAAATTTATTTTTATTAAATATTGTTATATTATTATTATTATTAGTTCTTACTTTTAGAAGTATGAGATTATTTATATTTTACTTATTTTTTGAAAGAAGATTAATTCCCACCTTATTTTTAATTTTAGGGTGAGGTTATCAGCCTGAACGTTTACAAGCAGGAATTTATTTATTATTTTACACTTTGTTAGTTTCTTTACCTATATTAATTGGTATTTTTTATTTAATAAATAAAATAGGGACTATAAACTTCTATTTAATAAACAATTTTATATTTAATTATGATTTATTATATTTTTGTATAATATGTGCATTTTTAGTTAAAATACCTATATTTTTAGTTCATTTATGGTTGCCCAAGGCCCATGTTGAAGCCCCAGTTTCAGGGTCAATAATTTTAGCGGGAATTATATTAAAATTAGGAGGGTATGGTATATTACGTGTTGTTTCTTTATTACAGTTAATAAATATAAAATATAGATTTATTTGAGTTAGAATTAGATTAGTGGGGGGTGTTTTAGTTAGATTTGTTTGTTTACGACAAACAGATTTAAAGGCATTAATTGCTTATTCATCTGTTGCTCATATAGGAATTGTTTTAGCTGGTTTATTAACAATAAGATACTGAGGGATATGCGGTTCTTATAGATTAATAATTGCTCATGGGTTGTGTTCTTCTGGGCTATTTTGTTTAGCAAATGTGTCTTATGAACGGTTAGGGAGACGAAGTTTATTAATTAATAAGGGCTTATTAAATTTTATACCTGCGATAGCTTTATGGTGATTTTTATTAAGATCTGCCAATATAGCAGCTCCTCCTACTTTAAATTTATTGGGGGAAATTTGTTTATTAAATAGAATTGTTTCATGATCATGAGTTTCTATAATTATATTATCTTTTTTATCTTTTTTTAGAGCTGCTTATACTTTATATCTTTATTCATTTAGTCAACATGGTAAAATTTTTTCAGGGGTTTATCCTTTTAGAAGAGGAAAAATTCGTGAGTATTTATTAATAATACTGCATTGATTACCATTAAATTTATTAATTATTAAAAGAGATACATGTTTACTTTGATTATATTTAAATAGTTTAAAAAAAATACTAATTTGTGGTGTTAGTGATATGAGTTATTCATTTTAGATCGTGAAATATTTATCAATTTGTAGAATTAGATTTGTTAATTTAATTTCTATTAGATTATCTTGTTTTATTATAAGTTTATATTTTTTATTAAATAATATTATTTATTTTATTGAATGAGAAGTAGTTTCTTTAAATTCTTTGTCAATTGTGATAACATTTTTATTTGATTGAATAAGTCTTTTATTTATATCTTTTGTATTAATAATTGCTTCATTAGTAATTTATTATAGAAAAGAATATATAAGAAGTGATGAAAATATTAATCGATTTATTATATTAGTATTAATGTTTGTGCTATCGATGATGTTACTAATTATTAGACCTAATTTAATCAGAATTTTATTAGGATGAGATGGGTTAGGATTAGTTTCGTATTGTTTAGTTATTTATTTTCAAAATGTAAAATCGTATAACGCGGGGATATTAACAGCTTTATCAAATCGAATTGGGGATGTTGCGTTATTATTAGCTATTGCTTGAATATTAAATTATGGAAGTTGAAATTATATTTTTTATTTAGAAATTATAAAAAATGAATTTGAAATAATAATAATTGGGTCATTAGTTATATTAGCTGCTATAACTAAAAGAGCTCAAATTCCTTTTTCATCTTGATTACCTGCTGCTATGGCTGCTCCTACCCCTGTTTCGGCTCTTGTTCATTCTTCAACTTTGGTAACTGCTGGAGTTTATTTATTAATTCGTTTTAATATTTTATTATCTAATTCTTTTTTAGGGCAATTATTACTTTTATTATCTGGGCTTACAATATTTATAGCTGGGTTAGGGGCTAATTTTGAGTTTGATTTAAAAAAAATTATTGCTTTATCTACATTAAGTCAATTAGGGTTAATGATAAGAATTTTATCTATAGGGTTTTATAAATTAGCCATATTTCATTTGTTAACTCATGCTTTATTTAAAGCATTATTGTTTATATGTGCTGGGGCTATTATTCATAATATAAATAATTCTCAAGATATTCGGTTAATGGGGGGTTTAAGAATCCATATGCCTCTAACTTCTGCATGTTTTAACGTTTCTAATTTAGCTTTATGTGGGATGCCTTTTTTAGCGGGGTTTTATTCTAAGGATATAATTTTAGAAATTGTAATGATTAGAAATATTAATATATTTTCTTTTTTCCTTTTCTTTTTTTCTACAGGATTAACTGTATGTTATTCATTTCGTTTAGTTTATTATTCTATAACTGGGGATTTAAATTGTAGAAGATTAAATGTATTAAATGATGAAGGTTGAATTATATTACGAGGTATAATGGGTTTATTAATTATAAGAATTATTGGTGGGAGAATATTAAATTGGTTAATTTTTCCTTCTCCTTTTATAATTTGTTTACCAATTTTTATAAAGTTATTAACTTTATATGTTTGTTTGGCAGGGGGAGCTTTCGGGTATTTAATTTCTTTAACTACTAAATTATATAATTTAAATAAATCTTTTCAAAATTATAATTTAACTTATTTTTGAGGTTCAATATGATTTATACCTTATATTAGAACTTATGGTATAATTTTTTACCCTTTAAATTATGGACAAATTGTTGTTAAAAGATTCGATCAAGGTTGATCAGAATATTTTGGGGGTCAACAGTTATATCAAAAATTAGTAAATTATTCACAAATTTTATTTTTTATACACAATAATAATTTAAAGATTTATTTATTATTATTTGTATTTTGGGTTTTAATTTTATTTAATTTTTTAATATTTATATATTCAAATAGCTTATATTTAGAGTATGACACTGAAGATGTTATGGAGGTTATTTAATCTTTGAATATAATGAATTATTTTTAGTAATTTATAAAAAAAGATTTTTATTTTTACAATGAAAATGTAAAGTTTTATTTAAACTATATAAATTAGTAAGAAGTATAAATGGAATTTAACCATTAAAAGAAAAAAGTTAGCAGCTTTTACTTGATCACCATACTTCCTTAATTGGAGTTAAATTCTCAATTCTATCATTAACAGTGATAAGCCTCTAATTTGGCTTCAATTAAAGAATAAGGGTAAATATACCTAAGATTAGGTCGAAACTAATTGCAATTTATCGCTTCATATTCTTATTTGTATAATTTTAATAATAAGGTTAAGGTAGATTGGTTATCCAATACTTTTTGAATGCAAATCAAATGTTATAATTAACTACGACCCTGGTTTATTAATTTGATCAATTTAATATTCCTTGGTTTCATTCGTGGTATAGCCCAATTAATAAAATTATGATAAAAATAATTGAAGTAATTGTTCAAATTATTAAATTAGAGAATTTAAAAATTAAAATTATTGGGAGAATTAGGGCGATTTCAACATCAAAAATTAAAAAAATAATTGTAATTAAAAAAAACCGTAAAGAAAAGGGGAGACGAGAAGAAGATTTTGGGTCAAATCCACATTCAAATGGGGATCTTTTTTCTCGGTCAACCAAAGTTTTTTTGGAAAGAATTGAGGCTAGAATTATTACAATAAATGAAATTATTATAATAATTGAGGCAATAAAAATTAATGAAAAAATTATCTATACTATTATTAATAGACCTTATGATTGGAAGTCAAATATACTTTTATACTATATAGATATTTTGTTTGTAGAAAATTTATAAAAGGTTTAACCTCCTCATCAGTAAATTGTAATATATAAAAATAATCATACTACATCTACAAAATGTCAGTATCATGCAGCTGCTTCGAATCCAAAATGGTGATTTTTTGAAAAATGATTATTTAAATGTCGTAATAAACAAACTAATAAAAATGTTGTTCCAATAAGAACGTGGACCCCATGAAAACCTGTTGCCATATAAAATGTTGAGCCATAAACTGAATCTGCAATTGTAAAAGGAGCTTCAATATATTCATATGCTTGTAGTATAGTAAAATAAACCCCTAATAATACTGTAAAAAATAATCCTTGAGTGGTTTGAGAGTGGTTATTTTCTATTAATCTATGGTGAGCTCAAGTTACAGTAACACCTGATGCTAGTAAAATAGCTGTATTTAGAAGAGGAATTTGGAAAGGATTAAATGAAATAATTCCCGCAGGTGGTCAAGAAGCTCCTAATTCAATAGCTGGGGATAATCTTCTATGAAAAAAAGCTCAAAAAAATCTTACAAAGAATAAAATTTCTGATACAATAAATAAAATTATACCTCATCGTAAACCAATTGTTACTATATAAGTATGTAGCCCTTGGTAAGTTCCTTCACGAGATACATCTCGTCATCATTGATATACTGTTAAAATTGTAATTAAGTTTCCTAGAAAAAATAAAGAAGTATCATATTGATGAAATCATTTAATTATTCCTGAAACTGTTGTTATAGCTCCGATAGCCCCCGTTAAAGGTCAGGGGCTATAGTCAACTAAATGAAATGGGTGATTTGAGTGTGTAGACATTTTATTTAATATATATATATATATATATATATATATATATATATATTAATTAATTAACTTCTCTAGAATATAGGGTTCTTAAAACTGCGAATACATAAGATTGAATTATAGCAACAGCAGATTCAAGAACTAGTAAAGCAATTTGTCCGATTAATAAAAATGTAACTAATATATAAGATATAGAAGGCCCAGTATTTCCTAAAAGTGTTAATAATAAATGTCCTGCAATTATATTCGCAGTTAGTCGAACTGCTAAAGTTCCGGGTCGAATTACATTACTAATAGTTTCAATACATACCATAAAAGGCATTAAAACAGCAGGGGTTCCTTGAGGGACTAAGTGGGCAAATATGTGTTGTGTATGATTAATTCATCCATAAATTATAAAAGATAGTCATAGAGGTAAAGCTAAAGTTAATGTCAAAGTTAAATGACTTGTTCTAGTAAAAATATACGGGAATAGACCTATAAAATTATTAAATAAAATTAGAGAAAATAGTGAAATGAAGATAAATGTTGAACCATTTTTTCTTGTCGGCCCTAATAGTGTTTTAAATTCTTTATGAAGAGTTAAAATAATAGTGTTTCAAAAAATATTATATCGGGAAGGTATTAATCAATAAATTGATGGGATTATTAAAAGACCTAAGAATGTTCTTAATCAATTTAAAGATAAATTAAAAATTGTTGATGGGTCAAATACAGAGAATAAATTTGTTATCATTTTCAATTTATTGAGTTTAAATTTAAATTTTTTAATTCATTTGATTTAGGAGAAGAAGGCATATAAGAGTAATAATTAATTGTACAAAATAACATAAATACTACAGTAAAAAAGAAAAATAAAAATAATCATCTAATTGGTGCTATTTGTGGAATTAAAAAATATTAATAATTTAATAATTTTAGTTTGACATACTAATGTTATGAATTTAACTAATTTTTTAAAAATTCATTAGAAGTAAGTGCTAATTTACTATAGGATGGTTTAAGAGACCAGTACTTGCTTTCAGTCATCTAATGATGAATTTATATTCTTTGAAATTCATTTAATAAAATTATTTACAGGTACACTTTCAATTACAATTGGCATAAATCTATGGTTAGCCCCACAAATTTCGGAGCATTGACCATAAAATAGACCAGGTCGGTTGATAAAAAAATTAGTTTGGTTTAAACGACCTGGGGTTCCATCAACCTTAACACCTAAAGCAGGGATTGTTCATGAATGAATTACATCAGCCGCTGTTACTAAAATTCGAATTTGAGAGTTTATAGGTAAAACAATTCGATTATCTACGTCAAGAAGTCGGAATCCATCATTTTCTAATTCATTTGTTGGAATTATATATGAATCAAATTCAATATCATTAAAATCTGAGTATTCATAACTTCAGTATCATTGATGACCAATTCTTTTTAAAGTTACTGAAGGTTCATTAATTTCATCTAGTAAGTATAAAAGTCGAAGAGAAGGAAAAGCAATAAAGAGTAAAATAATTGCAGGCAAAATTGTTCAAATTATTTCAATCAATTGACCGTGTAATAAAAATCGATTAATATATGAATTAAAAAATAATATAAATATTAAATATCCTACTAAAACAGTAATTATTACTAAAATTAATAATGCATGATCATGAAAAAAAATTAATTGTTCTATTAATGGTGAAGCTCTATCTTGTAAACCTAAATTAGCTCATGTTGACATTTTTTTCTAATAAAAGTAAAATACTTTATATATGGAGCTTAAATCCATTGCACTAATCTGCCATATTAGAATTAATTAGTTAATAAAGGTAATTCAGAATATCTGTGTTCAGCCGGTGGTGTATTTTGATATCATTCAATTGATGAATTTAATTGAATTGGGAAAATTACTTGTCGCTTTGAAATTAAACTTTCTCAAATAATGTAAAAGAAAAATAAGATTCCTAATAAAGAAATTGAAGAACCAATTGTTGAAATTACATTTCAAGTTGTATAAGCATCAGGATAATCTGAGTAACGTCGAGGCATACCAGCTAATCCTAAAAAATGTTGAGGGAAAAATGTTAAATTTACTCCAATAAATATAATAATAAATTGACTTTTTAATCACTTACTATTTAAAGTTAATCCGGTAAATAATGGGTATCAGTGAATAAACCCTGCTATAATAGCAAATACTGCCCCCATAGATAATACATAGTGAAAATGGGCTACTACATAATATGTATCATGAAGAATAATATCTACGGATGAATTAGCAAGGACAACCCCTGTTAATCCCCCTACTGTGAATAAAAATACAAATCCTAGGGCTCAAAGAATGGCTGGGGAGTATGATAATTGAGTTCCGTGAAGAGTTGCAAGTCATCTAAAAATTTTAATTCCTGTTGGGACAGCAATAATTATAGTAGCCGAAGTAAAATAAGCTCGGGTGTCTACGTCTATTCCGACTGTGAATATATGGTGAGCTCAAACAATGAATCCTAATAACCCAATAGCTAATATTGCGTAAATTATTCCTAAAGAACCAAAAGTTTCCTTTTTACCTGATTCTTGGCTAATAATATGAGAGATTATCCCAAATCCAGGAAGAATTAAAATATAAACTTCTGGGTGTCCAAAAAATCAAAATAAATGTTGGTATAAAATTGGGTCTCCTCCTCCGGCCGGGTCAAAAAATGATGTATTTAGATTTCGGTCAGTTAAAAGTATAGTAATTGCTCCAGCTAGAACTGGGAGAGACAATAATAGTAACAGGGCAGTAATTACTACCGATCAAACAAATAGAGGTATTCGGTCTAATGTAATTCCAGTAGATCGTATATTAATTACAGTTGTAATAAAATTTACTGCTCCTAAAATTGAAGAGATCCCTGCTAAATGTAAAGAGAAAATTGCTAAATCAACAGATGCTCCTCCATGGGCAATTCCTGCCGATAGGGGTGGGTAAACTGTTCAACCAGTCCCGGCCCCATTTTCAACTATACTACTAACCAATAATAATGTTAATGCTGGGGGTAAAAGTCAAAATCTTATATTATTTATTCGGGGGAAAGCTATATCAGGGGCTCCTAGTATTAGGGGGACTAATCAGTTTCCGAATCCCCCAATTATAATAGGTATTACCATAAAAAAATTATAATAAAAGCATGGGCGGTAACAATCACATTATAAATTTGATCATCCCCAATTAAAGCTCCAGGATGTCCTAATTCAGCACGAATTAAAATTCTTAGTGATGTTCCGACTATCCCAGCTCATGCTCCAAAAATGAAGTATAAAGTTCCAATATCCTTATGATTTGTAGAAAATAACCATTGTCGCGATAAGATTAAGTGGCTGAAGTTTAGGCGATAGATTGTAAATCTATTTATAAGAATTATTCTTCTTAATCATACCGAAAACAATGGTCTTATAGTCAATAATGACATCAAACTGCAATTTTGAAGGAGTAATAATTTACTAAGGCTTAAAGGAATTCCTATATTTATAGCTTTGAAGGCTATTAGTTTATTTAACTTAAAACCTTAAAGCATTATATAAAATATAGAAATTAAAAATAACCCAAAAATTGAAAAAAATCTAAAAGTTAAATATAAATTTATATTTAACTTATTAAATTGAAAATTATTTAATCAACTAATTTCATAATAATTTAACATAAACGCTGAGTAACAAATTCGTAAATAAAAAAATAATGTTACTAAAGTTGATATCATTAAAATTATTAAAATAAAATATTGATTACAAAAAGTAAGCTGTTGGATTACGATTCATTTAGGTAAAAATCCTAAAAATGGGGGCAATCCACCTAAAGATAAAAAATTTATGAATAAAGTAAATTTTAAAATTTTTCTGTTTATAAATCATGAAAATAATTGATTTAAATGAAATAATTTAAACATGTGAAATATTAATCTTAAAGTTACCGATAAAAAGGAATAAAATAAAAAATAAATAAATCAAGTTGATTCGTTAATTATTATTGCGCTGAATATTCATCCTAAGTGGTTAATTGAAGAGAAAGCCATTAATTTTCGTAAAGAAGTTTGGTTTAACCCCCCCAATGCTCCTACTATTGCAGATAATATAATTCTTATAATTAATAAGTAACTAGAATTTAAGTAAGAAATTAACATTAAAGGAGCAATTTTTTGTCAAGTTATTAAGATTAAGGCGTTGAGTCAATTTAAGCCTTCCATTAAATTTGGGAACCAAAAATGGAAAGGGGCAGCCCCTCTTTTTAATAATAATGTTGATATTAAAATTATTGATGTAAATGATTCATTAATTTCATTATTAATATTATTTTTTAATATTAATAAAATTACAGCGAATAAAAGAACAGTTGAGGCTAAAGCTTGGGTTAAAAAGTATTTTAAAGAAGATTCTGTAGATTTTAAATTATTACTATCTCTTATTAGGGGAATAAAAGATAATAGATTAATTTCTAAACCTATTCAGGCTCCTAACCAAGAGTTAGAGGTTACTGTAATTAATGTTCCTGTTATTATTATTGTTAAAAATAAAATTTTTGAAGAATTATTAAAAATTAAAAAGAAAAGGATTATAACCTTTATAAGTGGGGTATGAACCCAATAGCTTAATTAGCTTATCTTTTTAGAAATAAAATTTATATATTTTGGTGTATGATGCACAAAAGTTTTTGATACTTTTAGAAATAGTTTAATTCTATTAAATATAAAATCTTTTAAATTTTTTCAAGAAAACTTAATAATGAATGCAAGCGATTGCATAATTTACCCTATCAAGGTAATCCTTTTATCAGGCAATTCATTAATTATTAAAAAACTACAATTTTTTTTTACTATTATTTTTTTAGAAAAATTAAAAAAAAAATATAGTAATGTATTTAGTTTAATAATACATTTTAGTAATTTTTTAAAAATTAGTAGGTTTTTTTTATGAATAATTCTATTTTTCTATATAGATATATATAAATCAATAAATCTTCATTAATATATAAATATATAAATTTATAATAATTTACAATTATTATTATTTATTTATATAAATCAAAGAATTATTAGATAAATCATTAAAATATAGATTTTTTTCACTATATTAAGCATTATTTTTGGATTGCGAAATTTTTTTTATAAATGTTAACCATATAATAATATATTAAATATTTATATATATATAGATTATCTATTAATCTTTACTTAGTATACTAAAAATTATTTTTTATTTTTTAATTTTTAATATTTAATAAATTTTTTTTTTAAAAAAAAATTCTTCAGGTTTTTTAATAATTTTAAAATAAATAATAATTATTTATATTTATTTATTTATCTATTTATTTAAATTATCGTTATTGGTGTAATTTTATAATAATTGATTAATAATTAATTATTTTTAATTATTTAAATTTTTTTTAAATTTTGTAAAAAAAATTACTAAATTATATTATTAATTTAAATAGACATTAATTAATTATTATATTTTAAAGTTTATTTAGTAAATATATAAAATTATGAAAAAAATAAATTAATGTATTATTCATTTAAAAATTGTATGAAAATTATATTATTAGGGGTTATTTTTTAATAATTTTTTATAAAAATAAAATTAATATAATAATAAATAATAAAATTATATTATTAGGGGTTTATTTTAAAAATTTTTGGAGTTAGTGATTAATTTAAATTATTAATTTGTTAAAAAATTTATATATTTTGACTAATTTAATTAAATTATTATATTTATAATATACTTATTTTAATATAAATTTATTTAAATTTATTAAAATTTTAAAAGTTTTATTTTGGCTTAAAAATTTGTTATTAATTTGATTTATATGTAAATTTTTGTGTGAATTTATATTAATTTTAAAAATTATTATATTTATTTTATCCGCAGTAATTAATTTTATTAATTAAAGAAATTTAGAAATAGCAATATTAAAAAGTATAGATAAAATTGGTGCCAGCAATCGCGGTTATACCAATTATACAAATGAATTTTTTCAGTAAAAGTTAAATATATGTATATATATATATATATAATTAATATAAATATAATTAAATTTATTAAGTGAAATTTTAAATTTAAATTTTTATTAAAAAATTAATTGAAGCTTGAAAATTTTATTAAAAAACTAGGATTAGATACCCTACTATTTAAAATTTAAATATAAATGCTTAAGTAGTAATAGTTATGTTCTTGAAACTTAAAAAATTTGGCGGTATTTTAGTCTATCCAGAGGAACCTGTTTTGTAATCGATAATCCACGATGGACCTTACTTAAATTTGTAATCAGTTTATATACCGTCGTTATCAGAATATTTTATAAGAATAATAATATTCAATAATTTTTATTAGAATTTATATCAGATCAAGGTGTAGCTTATATTTAAGTAATAATGGGTTACAATAAATTTATTTAAATGAATAAAATTATGAAAAAATTTTTGAAGGTGGATTTGGTAGTAAAATTATAAAGATCAATAATTTGATTTTAGCTCTAAAATATGTACACATCGCCCGTCGCTCTTATTATTAAGGTAAGATAAGTCGTAACATAGTAGATGTACTGGAAAGTGTATCTAGAATGACAATTTAAAGCTTATTTAGTAAAGTATTTCATTTACATTGAAAAGATTTTTGTGCGAATCAATATAAATTGATTAAATTTTATTTATTAATTTAATTTATTCATACTTTAAATATTAAAAATAATTATAAATTATAAAAGTTTTAGTATTGTTTAAAGAAAAAATAAATTTAATAATAGTTTAATAGTATTGTAAAAGAAAATTGAAATATTTTGAAAAATTTTTATTTTATAAGAAAATTTAATTTATTGTACCTTGTGTATCAGTGTTTATTAAATAAAAAATATTTATATATTTTTCTCGATTTTAAAAGAGTTAATGTAATATAAAAGTTAATGTGATAAAATTATTTTAAATATTATATTAGAAATGAAATGTTATTCGTTTTTAAAGGTATCTAGTTTTTCAAGAAATGAATTTAATTCAGAAATTGTAAATTTATTTAAAAAATTTTTTAATTAAATAATTTTACAATTTTAATATTTTATGGGATAAGCTATAAAATAAATTTTTAAAAATAATAAATAAATTTAATAAATATATGTTTAGAATTAGCAATTATTAATAAATATGTTATAATTTATTTTATAAAATAAATTATTTATTAAATTTTAAATATTTATTGAAATATTAATTTTAATTTTTAAAATTAAGTAATAATGATAAAATTAGTATATTTTATTGTAAAATAAATTTAAATGATAAGTTAAAATAACGAATTCGGCAAAAATAGTGTTCGCCTGTTTAACAAAAACATGTCTTTTTGAAATAAATTTAAAGTCTAACCTGCCCACTGAATTTTTAAATGGCCGCAGTATCCTAACTGTGCAAAGGTAGCATAATCATTAGTCTTTTAATTGAAGGCTGGAATGAATGGTTGGACGAAATATTAACTGTTTCATTTTAATTTTTTATAGAATTTTATTTTTTAGTCAAAAAGCTAAAATTTTATTAAAAGACGAGAAGACCCTATAAATCTTTATATTTTGTTTATTTTGATTTTAAAGATTATTTTAATTTTTATAAATAAAAATATTTTATTGGGGTGATATTAAAATTTAAAAAACTTTTAATTTTTAAAACCATTAATTTATGAGTTATTGATCCATTAATAATGATTAAAAATTTAAGTTACTTTAGGGATAACAGCGTAATTTTTTTGGAGAGTTCATATCGATAAAAAAGATTGCGACCTCGATGTTGGATTAAGATATAATTTTGGGTGTAGCCGTTCAAATTTTAAGTCTGTTCGACTTTTAAATTCTTACATGATCTGAGTTCAAACCGGCGTAAGCCAGGTTGGTTTCTATCTTTAATTAATTATAATATTTTAGTACGAAAGGACCAAATATTAAAATAATTATATTTTAAAAAAGAATATTATTAATAATTATATGCTATTTTGGCAGATTAGTGCAATAAATTTAGAATTTATTTATGTAATTTTTATTACAAATAGTACTTGTTTTATATAGAATTAATTTTGTCTTTAGTTGGAAGTTTATTATTAATTATTTGTGTGCTAGTAAGAGTGGCATTTTTGACTTTGTTAGAACGAAAGGTTTTGGGTTATATTCAAATTCGTAAGGGTCCTAATAAAGTTGGTCTAATAGGAATTCCTCAACCTTTTTGTGATGCGATTAAATTATTTACAAAGGAACAAACTTATCCATTATTATCTAATTATTTAAGTTATTATATTTCTCCAATTTTTTCATTGTTTTTATCTTTAATTGTATGAATATGTATGCCTTTTTTTGTTAAATTATATAGATTTAATTTAGGAGTTTTATTTTTTTTATGCTGTACAAGTTTAGGAGTTTATACTGTTATAGTAGCAGGTTGGTCTTCTAATTCAAATTATGCGTTATTGGGGGGTTTACGGGCGGTGGCTCAAACGATTTCTTATGAAGTTAGTTTAGCTTTGATTTTGTTATCTTTTGTATTTTTAATTGGAGGGTATAATTTTTTATCATTTTATTATTATCAAATTTATATATGATTTTTAATTATTTTATTTCCTATAGCTTTAGTATGATTAATTATTTCTTTAGCAGAAACTAACCGGACTCCTTTTGATTTTGCTGAAGGGGAGTCAGAGTTAGTTTCAGGGTTTAATGTTGAGTACAGAAGAGGGGGGTTTGCTTTAATTTTTTTAGCTGAGTATGCCAGAATTTTATTTATAAGTATATTGTTTTGTGTAATTTTTTTAGGATGTGATGTTTTTAATTTATTATTTTATTTAAAATTAATATTTATTTCTTTTGTTTTTATTTGAGTTCGTGGGACTTTACCACGATTTCGTTATGATAAATTAATGTATTTAGCTTGAAAGTGTTTTTTATCTTTTTCACTAAATTATTTAATATTTTTTATTGGGTTTAAAATTCTTTTATTTTCTTTATTGTTATGAATTAAATTTAGTAAAAGTTAATAGAAAATAATATTTCTATCTTATGTTTTCAAAACATATGCTTATTCAAGCTCATTAACTAGTTTAATAAATTATCTCATCATTTATTCACAAGTGGGTTAATTAAATAATATAAGAAATAAATTACTGTTAAAATTTGTCCAATTAAAACATAAGGTTCTTCAACTGGGCGTGCTCCAATTCAAGTTAATAAAATTACTGTTACTACTATAGTTCAAAATAAAATTTGGTTAATAGGATAAAATTGATTTCCTCGGAATTTTCTTAAATTATAGAAAGGTAAAATTATTAAAATTGCAATTGATAATACTAATGCAATTACACCCCCTAATTTATTAGGAATTGAACGTAAAATTGCGTATGCAAATAAAAAATATCATTCTGGTTGAATATGGGCAGGTGTTACTAATGGATTAGCGGGGATGAAATTATCTGGGTCTCCTAATAAATTAGGACTAACTAATACTAAGACAATTAAGAAGAAAAATATAATGATAAAACCTACGATGTCCTTATATTTGGCGCACCAAAGCTTGGATGTCCTTGCAGTGCCCTGTATAATGTTTATTTTTAAGACGATCGTCCGTATGGCGGCTGTATGATATAGTAGTCCGATTTCCACCAAATTTAGTAAGGATGTCTGAAACTGTATTATGCCACAATCTGAATTTGGTTGAGATATCTTGATTTTGAACCATGTGTGAGTGGGGGGGGGGGGGATGAATCTCCTTTGTAGATGGGGCGCAATCAAATAAAAAAGGCCCTTTGTTGTTCGATTTGAATTAAACTTCTCTGTACACTTTATTCGTGTGTGCTCTGTTCCATATATGTTTCTCGGGTTAGTTTTTATTACTTAGTTTCTATTAAAATATTACTTAAGGTATGTTAGCAAATGTTGCCAACTAAGATGAGTTATCTCACGGAACACAAGGGAATGAGAGCAAGCTCGATTGCCGTTCGATGCCTACTTTCAGGAATGAAGATACCGCCCCTTTCAGTATCCCGCAAATATGATTGCAATGAGGTGGATCACTGGTGAGCGCAGGAGCCGGAAAACTCCACCCAAAAACTGTATTTTGGGCGAGCAGGGATCCTCCTTGGCTGGGCTGGAAGCCTGGGATGGAACCAGCGGTCATCTGCCAACCGAAGATTGGCTTTATTGCCACGTAGCCGCTCAGCAATAGGCTTTGCTGGGGTTCTGTAGTGCGTTGAAAGAATTTGGAAGATGACATCCTTCTGGAAGTCGGAGGTCCTCGATCTTACAACCGCCGAACAAGATCTTTCAGTACCGACGCGGGAGACCGAAAGCCAGTGGACAGCAAGGCTCGATTACAACTGTAGTGTCGAAAGATTTCTTGCCGGTGTTGAAGACAAAGACCGCGGTCGGCAACAACGTAGTTTTTTGCAGCTACATTGTGGATGTGAGGGAGAGCGTCTGGTAGGGTCTTGTTGAATTGCGCGGTGCCGGTGACGGAGCCCGAGTCGTTGAACGGTGGATCGATTATGTCACCGCTCACGCATGTGAAGCAGCGTGTGGTGGTCTCCTTGGTACACATGTCATTTGTCCTTGCGGCGACAACCGAGTGCTGATAAGCCAAACACTTTGAACAGTATTTGTTATGTACAGTATTTGGATATGCAGTTTGAACCCGTCTGAGCCCGTCGTTGACTGGAAGATTATCTTCTTTAATAATAACCAAGTTATTGTATTGAGGGTCACCCGTTAGTGATTGCCATTTGATTCTCTTGTGCATTTCTTGAGATATTAATCTTTCCTACGGAGACAGAACTGCTGGTGGAGTGCCTTAGCACGTTGCCATCAATTTGTAGACATTGCGTTTTCTTTGATTTCTGGCTCTGCTATGGAGGGAACCACTGACAAGAAATTGACCCGGACTCAGTGCCAGAAGGTCAGTCACGTCTACAGACATTGGAGAAATTGGCCGTGAATTTAAGCATGCTTCTTCTTCTTCTTGGAAAGTTCTTCAAAGGTGTGTTTCAACGACGAAGCGAATTTAAAGAAGAGTGTTTTGAAACTCTTGACGCCTGCCTCCCAAACGCCGCCCATGTGTTGAGCACTTGGGGGGTTGAAATGCCAGGACAACGTCTGATGGCTGTATTTGCACAGAATGAGTTTCTTTGTGGCTTCCAAAAAATCATGGGAAACGACTTTGTTTTGCCGATATCGGAGTACATTGCGGATGGACATCCCCGTCTGGCTGCGAATCTTGCAAAAGCTGCCAAGAACTTTTTCATCGTCAACTCGGAAGTCGCCTCCAATAGGATCGCCTTCGTGCTGAAGCACACGAAGAGTAAAACGTACCCGTTTGTGATGAGGCACGCACGCCCAGTGTAATTCTTCACGTCAAAAAGGCCGACAAAATCGACACCTGTATGTGGCAGGCAGGGCACCCATAAGATGGGTTTGTACTTTCCTTTTATGGACCATGCAAACCTTGCAAGAATGGATCACGGACTTTACCAACACCTGGAGCTTTGGAATCCAGTACTTCGAACGAATGAGACGTACAAACAACTGGTTACCACCATGCAAGGAAATATGGTGGGTAAACTTCGCAAGGAGGCGCGAATATGGACATGCATACGACAGTATTATGGAATGTCGTTCATCATAGCTCAGCATGGCAAATGCTCTAATACGCCCACATGCTCGCAGGACTCCCTTGTTGTCCGGAAATAGAAATGGACTCAAAAGACATTCTTGACGTTGGGTAAGAATTATAAGCTGTTTTGAACGACTGAAAGCTCTGCTTGTTCAGGGTCGACTATCATGAAAGTGGAGAACTTTTTGCAAAGGTCCACAAAACGGAATACGTAAGGCATTACTCGCAACGGTATTTCGAATTTCGAGAATCTCTCAAGTAGCGTACATGAAGGAGAGGAAATTGCTATGTTGACCTTTATAGGGCGCTCTATCGCTGTGTCTAAAGACACTTCAACTGGAATGGGCCATTTGTTTTGTTCGATCACAAAATCATCATCATCACATGAGTAATCTTAGTCACTCTATTGGCGACGAATGTCGTCCATGTACATGGAAGCTTTTTCAACCACGCGAGTACTATTGTTGAATCCGACCAATAGTACTGTTCGCACTGTGTGAGATTCAATTGCGGCCTGATTGTCGCAAACAATTCTGCCAATAAAACTGCATCAAACAACTCGAGTCTCGGTAAGGAAAACGTTTTAAATATTCGACTCGAGTTTTTGCTGTAAGGAGATGCACTGCAAGCTTCCCATTCGTCTCGGTGCGCACATAGATGGCATCGCCGTATGCGCGTTGTGATGCGTCCATGAATCCGTGGATTAGAGTGCGCCCCTTCGGAACTCCACCCATCTGGGAATACAAACTTCTTCGAGTCGTAAGTATTGGCTCAAGAAATCGTGAAACTTTTTGGTTAGGTCATCAGGAAAAACATCATCGCAGCCCAATTCTTGGAGACGGATTTCTTGCATGAACATTTTTGCTCGGATTATGAAAGGTGCTAACCATCCTGCTGGATCAAAAAGCTTAGCAATTTGAGAAAGATTATCCTGCTTCGATACAGAGTGTTGGACTAATAGCTTGGTAGGAGAAAAAAATAGCTCGTCAGCATTGCCTTCTATCTGATTCCGAGGGTCTTGGCATCACTGGCTTTATCAATTTCTAGGAAATCAGATCTTAATCGATGCTCCTTCGGAATAATCTTCGGCAAGTCTTTTTCATTGGACGTCCATTTCCGTAAAGGGAAACCTGCGGATTCAAGAGCTTCCCGCTTCCCCATATTGAAAGAAATGTAATTTTAAGATTTGTATGGTTAAATTCGCTTGGAGAACGGGTTCTGGATAAAGGACATAGTTAAGGCTATTGCCGTTTGACGACAGATTGGAGGGGTTGAATACAACGCGAAGCTTAGTTGCGGTGCTGTCTGGCTTGTGGACAGCATGATAAGGCAGATAAAAGTTGTCGGATCGGTTAGAAGGAGGGACTGGTCTTATATGAACTAAATCCAAATATTCCTGTTTAAACGCAACGCATTTCTTAGGAATTGGGCTAGTGCGATGGACCATGAATGTCCCAAAATAATGTGGCTAGGATACTAAAAGGGAAGTGTGACAACGTATCTACCATTCTCAGACCTTGTGGTAATATTTTGGAATATCTTCTCACAAATAATGTCGGACTCTTTCACCAGTTTGACTGGCATATCCTTCATCTCGCAAAAGCTTGTGAGAAGTTTCTCTATTTTCGCTTCAGCACTCAATGAAATCCGAGTAGAGAAAGACGAAATGGATTTCGAGCTGGAATTGGAATCAGGGTCGGTGATCGTCCAACCGAAAATAGCCTCTTGCCCTAGGAGAGTGCCACATATGCTGGGATAGGAGCCCTTTAATAATATGGATGGAAGGATATCAGCGCCCAAAAGCACATCTATCTGTGAGCTCTTATAGAACTGTGGATCAGTAAGCTCCAGCTTGGGGAGGCTTTCCAAAGCGCTTTGTGGAATAGTGTAGGAGGGCAGACTTCCTGCCAACTTTGGAAGAACATAAGCTTATGTGTCAACCTGATCTCGTGGTTGAATAGGAGAGCCAATGTGAAATTAACAAAGCTTCTGAGGCTGGGCAGCAATGGCTTCATTGAGCCCGGAGACTTGAGCCTCGACTCGTTGATACGGGAGTTGTATCATTTTGAGCAGACACTCGGAAATAAACGTAGCTTCTGATTCAGAATCAATCAGTGGCACTAATTGATAACGGCTGTTCCATGGAGAACACTGTGCGGGCCGCAGAAAAATAGTTTTGGACTTTTGCCTGCGGTTGATTGGAAGTGGACTTAATGAAGATGATTGCGGACGATGGAGCAAAGTCCCTTGCAGGTATGACAGTTATGACCGTAAGTTCAGTCTTTCAACTGATGCCCTCTGGCAAAACAGTTTAGGCACAGTTTGTGCAGTTTGATGGTATTGGATCTCTTATTGACTGACATCTGGACAAATTTCGGATATAACCGGATGGGCTCGTTTTCTTTGGAACGTAACTTGCAAGTTTGAAGCTTCGGGTTGCCCTTAGCTTGAAAAGAGTTCACCCGTTTGGATATGGGCTCTCTCCGAACTTGTTTTTTTATATACCCTGGGGGTATATTAGGCTTGTTCAAAAAAAAAGTATGTAACAGGCAGAAGAAAGGTTGAGTTAGAACCGATTGTTCCTATGGCAGCTTTCCATAGATGCGGAAAGTTGTGCTAATTGGGCCACAAAAATCGACGCAACAATTTGTGAATAGGCGGAGAGATCATAGTCTGTTTGCAGGTAATGCACGAAGATTCGCTCACAAAGGAGGCTTACGAGAGGTCGAGGGCCAGCATGACAATACGATGCATGCAAACGAGACACATATGCCTTAACAAATTGCGAGCCTTTTGATAACACCAACGGAAATGTGGCTTGATACAGTATTGGAGCATTCAATAATCTACCCCCTACTCGCAGCAACGAAAAGGAACACGAATTCTCTTTATAAGGATGAAGAAAGAGATTTAACCTTTGAAAGCTCGTCCTTTGAGTTTGTCGAGACTATCGCTGAATTCATGGACTTGGAGAAGTTCAACAATTTTGTTAAACACGAAATTCAGCTCTCTTGGTTTGAAAATCTTGAAGTATGATCTGGTTATTATTTTGCATCAATGGATAATTCGGAAGACCCAGAAAAATACCCGCAGCAGCCTGTTGTAAGACGAGAATTCCTCAATCTTTGTTACCAACGAGTCTACCTGTGAGTCAACAAGAAGAGCCACTGCCGATTTGCGAATCTCAAGAGATGCCATATGGGCCCGCTAGCCAAATGGAACTGGTCAGCCCCTTAACAGAACATCCTCTTAAAACAATGTCAAGTGTGTTTACCCTTGTGGGCACAAGACGCCAAGTTCCGTTTTCCCACCACTCCTGAATGTCAGCCCCTCGATTAGAAACGAAAGCTGACAACAATGAAGGGTGCGAATTTATCCAGTGAAGAGTGATTGCAGAAGACGGCTGCTTAGACGAAACAAGTCTGCCAGAAAATGAGCGGCGCAGAACTCAAGACGAGGCAAGGTTTTCGTTTTGAGGGGCGCTACTGTTGACTTAGCTGTTAACAACGAACCTTCATACCTTCGCCAGTACAAGTGCAAATATAGATACAAGCGCCATATGCTCGCATGGAGGCATCAGCGAGCCCATGTATCTGTATCTGGACCTGTGGATCGGTGTGAACGAATCTCGGAGCTTTTATGCTGCTTACCTGCGATAAATCGAGGTTGTACACTTCCCAGCAGTCAATCCAATTTGTGCAAGCCGTAGCTCTTGCAGTTGGCACGTCACGACGTAAAAGTCGAGCCGAATTACTTCAGCTGCTTCCGGGTGCGAGTCTTGCACCAACTCGCTAAATCGAATCAGACACCGTACGGCCAAGAATGAAGCTGGCGAAGTGCCATACGTAACGGTTTTGAGTTTGAAGATCTTCAGAGACTCAGGAGGATCTTTTCTCCACACCCCAGGCTGGAAGTTTCTGTCTGCGTCGTGTGCCATCACTTGACGATACATTTTTTTTTATATCTGCTGCAAATGCAAACTTTCGATGTCGAAAGCGAAGCAGAGATGATAGCTCTTCTTAAATGGATGGGCCAACCATCAATGTGTCATTTAACGGCGGAATAAAGTAGTGTGGCTGATCTGGAATTTTGTTGTCTGTTTGTGACATATGTATGCCCCAACAACACATATTCATTCATGAAGTCCAAATACAATTCTTTAGCTGAGGGTATTTAGACAACTTCCGTTCTACCGACAAATAACGACGATTTGGAACTTCATAGGAAGAGCCAACACTTTTCGGGCCAGATTTGAAAGGGATACGAACTTGAAATCTGAGCGACGACAATCTTTCTGTATGCTTCATAAGCCCTTGTTCACAACGTTGTTGTTCAGGAGTATGGACTTTAGCCGGGCAGGTCCTCCACAGACCAAAACTTCGGGGTAGAATCAATGAATACCAACGCTTCCTCCTAACAGCTGAGAAGAACTGAATTTTCTAGCTTGCTGTTATTGTCAGTAGTACATTTCCCTGCCACTATCCAGTCAAGAAAAGTGTATATTTTAAATAGAATAATTGTTCCCCGAAAGGAGCTCGTAAATATGTCGGCACCGATAAGCAGATCGATCTTCTGGGATTTGTAAAATAAAATAAGGGATCTTTTGAGTGAGCTGTGACTGAGAAGGTAGTGGCAGCGCTAAGTTTACACTTTAAGAATAGATGTGGAGCAGAGTGTGTAGGGACGCCTTGAAAACTCTGCACCAGTTCGACTTGCATATTTAATCTGTGTGTCCCTTTCGAAGACTGTTTATGCACAAGGGATCCCTCTTTGCAAAGTCGATACGTTGCTGAATACACATAGCTGCATAAAGAGCGCAACTACCTATTTGATGACTTGCAGAGTTCCAAAAATTGCATGAATTTGTCTCGGCATTAGTCCCAAGACACGTAGAAGAAACTTTCTTTGGTTTGGCTGAACAGCCTAAAAAGATCGGGGCATAGAGGACTGTTCGGCAGCAATGTGCTGATATCTTTAATTCAACGCAGCCTCACAATCACTCCACAAGGGTGCTTGGAATAAAAGTTTGGAAATAAAGTTTATCAGCTCCGTTCAGCTTTAGTGTGCGCGCATTTAGGCAAACAGTAAATTTTGTTTCTTTGTTTCTTTTTGGCATTTATTTATTATTACTTGTTTTAATTCAATGAAGTGTTAAGGTCTGCATCTGCACTTTATACTTTAATCTATGAGTCATTATATATTTTATTTATTTGTCAAAGTATATCATTTATATATACATATATGCTTCTATGATTTTTAATTAATTTACGTTATTAACCAATTAGCCAAGGCTAGTTTGCAATGAAGAGCCAAATTGAGGTGCAGATCGAGAGTTCCGATTTTGTTCAATTTATCATAACAAAAAAATTAACATTTAATTTATAAAGTATAATTTGTTTGTTATGATAAATTGAACAAAATCGGGACTTTCGATCTGCATCCAAATATAATTCTTTCTTTCTTTTTTCTTTCTTTTTTAAAACAAAAACTTTTACTAATAAATTTGTAAGATCTGGGTTGAGGGACAGGGAGAGGACCAAAAAATCCGAACCATATCGATTTTGCGAAGTTCGGTTTGAAGTCTTGACTTTTAAGAACATTGTCAAGGATTTGCAAGTGAATCAAACAGTGAAGACAAGAATAAGTTTATTTTTTCTTCATGAGGGCCTCCCCCTGGGAACTCATAGTAATGGCTCCGCTTGCGAGCAGACTTAATGCACGGGGATAAGCCCAATATTCCGCCTGATGTATGCGATGTGTGAGCGAATCCACGGTATCATTCTCCAGAATGGGCACTTCAGCCTGGACAATAATGGGGCCGGTGTCTACACCCTCGTCAACGAAGTGCACCGTGCACCCGGATTCGGTTTCTCCGGCGTCAAGAGCCTGTTGCTGGACATTGAGTCCCGGATATTTGGGAAGCAGCGAGGGATGTATGTTGATTAGACGACCACGCCAATGACGAACGAAGGGAGCACTGAGGACACGCATAAAGCCAGCTAGACAAATAAGATCGACACGTGCGGCATCCAGATGACGGCTCAATTCCGCATCGTAATCCTCGCGATTGCTAAAGTCCCGGTGTGAGATGACCAACGATGGTATGCCCGCTTTGCTGGCACGCTCCAGACCCAGAACATCCTTCTTGTTGCTGATGACGAGAACAATGTCTGCATGGACTGCCTGGGATGAGTCGCGAATGGAATTGATCAGCGCTTGAAGATTGCTTCCCGAGCCGGAGATCAGAACCGCAACACGCCGTCGTGGTTGGGTCAAGAGTTTCTGGCCACGCTTCAGAGTCTCCTCAAAGTTAATCATCTGCACTTGCGGCGTGTTGGTGTCCTTGCGAGCTATGACCTCGCCCACAATCACAGCACGTTCCACATAGCGGAGTTTCTGCATCACAGCGTTTACTTGGGATGGACTCACTACCATAACGAGACCCAATCCACAGTTGTATGTCCGCTGCAGTTCATCCGGCTTAATATTTCCAGCAGTTGCCAACCACACGAAAACTGGAGGCAACTGGAAGCTGTTAGCATTAAGACGCACGCCCAAATCCTTGCGCAACACACGCGGTATATTCTCGGTTAGGCCGCCTCCAGTGATATGAGCCAAAGCCTTAATACCATGTCCACCTTGGCCGAGCAATGGGGACAGCGCCTTCACATAGATCTTTGTCGGAGCCAGTAGCTCCTCGCCCAAAGTGCGACTACTGAAAGGAGCCCGAGCCTCTAATTTCAATCCGGAGCGCTTAAGTACCGCATGTACTAGACTAAACCCGTTGCTGTGCACACCCGATGATGGCAATCCGATAAGAACATCACCAGGCTGTATATCCTGCATTTTCGGTAAGATGCCATCTTTTTCCGCAATGCCCAGCGCAAAGCCGGCGATGTCATAGACATGAGCTTCATATAATAAAGGCATGTCGGCAGTGTGAGCAGCTGGTAGGTCCCAAAAAGAAAATAAAAGTAATTAACAAGTGTGTATACATATTCTTCCACAAAATTTTGTTCGTTTTAATAACACAAGGGAACAAAATTGTACTTTCAAAGCTGATTTCAAATCTAAACTTTATTTTTAGACCCTGTACTTTAAAAAAGTACAAATGGGTCTATTACGTTTGTGCAAAAAAAATGTGCGTAACCGGCAGAAGGAGGCGTAGCAGACCCCATCAACAGCCGAGTAGATATAGCCATGTCCGTCTGTCTGTCCCTTTTTTGAGTTCCCAGATTTATAGATAAGCTACTATAGGAGCTAGAGACACCAAATTTGGCATGTATGTTCATCTATATCCAGCATTGAACAAGTTTGTTTTAGATTTTTGCCTCGGCCCCTCCGCCCCCGCAAATTAAAATGCAAAATTTTGAGCACCTTACAAGAGCACCTTTGATGCTAGCCCCTTGATTTTTAGTATGTATAGCACAGACTGTTGTCCAAACCTATACTGCAAATTTCATCCAAATTGGATGTTAAACGCGGAAGTTATTCAACTAACAATATTTAGGGCATCTATGGAAATTTTTTGAAACTGAAACAATCTGTAGTGATCGCTTTGCACTCAAATAGTACAGGGTCTCCTACCGTCGAGCTTGCTCCACTGTAGCTTAAAGCATTTTTTTCCATTAGGTCGCGATTTTAAGACATGTAAATTTACAGCGATCTCAAATTAGCAAAATAAAACTGCAATAAAGTTCCAGACAAAATGGCCACGTTTATCATCCGATTTGAAAGAACTAACAAACTTACCGGCAAAAGGAAAAAGAAGAGACGCTAGCGACCTCTGTGTTAATCAATTAAAAATGAAAAAAAAAATTAGGTCCTTTTGTTAAAGTGGCTAAGGGCATTAGTTAGGCGTCGTTTAAGGTGTTAAACATTGAAATCGTAGGTAAGAAAGCGAAGTAACGGCTTTTTATAGGTAAATAAAAACTTATTTAATTTCCTTGCAGAAAATCCGTTCCAAATTTTTTTTCGGTCTGTTTGACTTTAAAATAACACGCATTTATGAATCACCACTCTCCCAAAGTTTTGATCAGTAAAATAAAATCATAAGCGATACGACGCAATAGTCCGTGCAGCTATATGATATAGTAGTCTGATTCCAATTTAATTTGGTGAGAATGTGTGGAATTGTACCACACACATACTCTGTAAGTTTCGCTTAAAAATCTTTAGAAAAAAATAAATAAGGAATGATTTTTAATCGATCGTTCCCGTGGCAGCTATATGATATAGTAATGCAATCCGGGCGGCTTCGACATATGTACTGCGTACAGAAAAAATACGGACCTGTACTAAGTTTCATCATGATAGCTTAAAAACTGAGAGACCAGGACTGAGGATTTTCTCGAAATACCCGTATGTGAGCTTGAAGTTATTCTTGTCGAAATAAGCGGACCGCAGCAAAGTTAAATTTATTTTAACTCCCTTTGGTGTGAGCACATCAGAAAGCAATTTCCAATTTAAGAAATTTGGAACAGATCTTATGAATTAACAAAGTATATAGTATTTTAACAGTCTAATACCATTAAAATTAACCTTTAGAAATGAAATCACTCAAAAATAAATGTACAAGTAACCACAACAATAAAAACGGGTAGAGGTAACATGTCGCAGAATAACGTAAGTGACACATTCCTTATTGTTTCATTTAAGACCAAGATAAAAAATGCGGTAAGCTACGGTGGAGCAAGCTCGACAGTAGAAGACCCTGTACTTTTTGAGTGTAAAGCGTTAACTGTAGATTGTTTTAATTTCAATAAATTTCAATAGATGGCGCCACTACGAAGATGGTTCAAATGATGAGCACAGAAGGCGCTAGCGTCTATTCTTCTTTCTTTTGCCCGTAACATTGTTAGTTGAATAGCTTCCGTGTTTACCATTCGATTTAAATGAAATTTTCAGGATAGGTTTGAACCATAGTGTATATTATATGTACAAAGAATAAAGACGCTAACACTCAAGGTGGTCTTGCAATTTGACATCGATATTTTGTATTTCCATTTCCGGGGGCGGAGGGAGACGTGGCAAAAATCTATATTCTCTGAGATCTAGGCAACACAAAAAGTGACAGACAGACGCACATGGCTATATCGACTCGGCTGTTGATGCTGATCAATAATATATATACTTTATGGGGTCTGCCACGCCTCCTTCTGATTGTTACGCACATTTGCACAAACGTAATAGACCCATTTGTACTTTTTTAAACTACAGGGTCTAAATACATGTATTTATTATATACATTTATTATATACTCTATGGGGTGTGTGAGGTCTCCTTCAATGCCTTACACATTTCGTGACAATATTAAATGTAAATATATCATTCAGTCGGGAGATCCCGACAAGGTAGCAGAGAACGCCACTCAAATTTTATATTAATTATATTTGTGTTTCGAATTTGTGCTGTCTGTTTTGTATTTAACAAAACACGTTATTTTTAAAATAACTAAATAAAAACATAAAAAAACAATTCTAAATGTATAACAAAAATTAAAAAAAAAATTAAGAATTTAAGCATGCTTTTAATGGGATTCGAACCCAGGTCTACCGTTTGACTACCTGGCAGCTCTATCACTTGATAACTTGAAAGGGAGAAAGAGAGAGGGCGAAAACTCACAACAACAACACATTAAATTTAAGGATTTAATAATTGCGGATATCTTCCGTGTTTATTATCCGATCTTGATCAATCAATTTTCACAATGTATCCATATTTATTCAAGTATTGTTCGTGCCGAAGCTCAAATCTCTAGCTTGTTAATTGCCAGCGGTATCCTTTTTTTTATTTTGTGGGCGAAGGGGGCGTGGCAACCAAAATGTGAAATAAACTTGATCTGCGTGCAAGTATAAGAAGTCTTCATACCAAATTCGGTGCTTCTACGTCTTACCATCTCTGAGATCTCGCTGTTCACACGGACAGATATGACTATATCGACTCAGCTTGTCGCCCTGATCAAGAATATATATACTTTATGGGGTCTGCCACGCCTCCTTCTGCTGTTACATACTTTTTTTCAAGAAACTTAATATACCCCCACAGGGTATAAAAATTAATTAAAATTTCAAGGCCCATATGTATAAAAAAAATTGGATTTTTGTAATTTTGTATAATTGAAGTTGGGATTCTTTTTAAAATCTTGCCAGTAATTCTGCATGCGAATTGTAAGACGTTGGTTTGTTATGCCTTTTTGGATAAAGGGTCAGCAGTTTCGTTGATGGACGAAAGGTTTTCAGGGGCATTGAAGGATCGAAGGAGAATCTCGTACTAAATTGGTTTTGGTAACAGGCAGATGACGGAACTTACTAGTCGTTTTAATATTTCCATATCTGGCAAGCAGATATGCACGATAAAAGGAATTCGCACCATTAAGAATTTGAATTTGGGAGTCACTAACCCGAACAAGCAAGAATAGTTGCGCATTTTATTTGATGCGAGATGCGAAGTCAACAGGGCAACACTAGACTCGACATTAATAAGCGGACCAGATGACGTATAACTCTTAACACATGTACCGATAAAATTCCGGCAGACACAAATTGTGATATGCGCGTATATCAAAGAAATATTTCACCAGGTCTAAATTAGGCGGGAGAATCATTATGCTCAACGCTTACTCAAGCTTAAAGATGTTCATTAAGAGATGAAAACGTTTCAGATAAAATAAATGGTGCAAAATGCTCGTCCGAAACATCAGAGCACGTGAAACATCATAATGCACTTAGATTCAAGGAAAACTTTTCGGAAGCAGCCATTATAAATAATCACTACATAGATGAATATGTACATTGCTTTCATGATGAGCAAGAAGCAATTCGAATCACGAAACAGGCTGTCGGCATTCATAAGAAAGGTGGGTTTGATCTAAGGGGATTTATTTCCAACTCACAGATTTGTAGAACCGCCGATGCCAATGAAGAAACTGCTTTGATCGTGAACTTAGACAGACACATTGGAATCCAATATCAGAAGGTGTTAGAAAATATTGAAGAGCTAGATAAAATGACTGGACGGTCTAACTGAGATGTCGACTGTGCGCGTTATTATGGAGACAGAGTTTTTGACGATGTAAGTAACGATAAGTGGAGCGATCTTTTTTTACGCTCAGTCCGAGATCTGATCAACACTAAATGTTGATTTTGCACCTACCGCTCCTATGTCAGCTATACGATATAGTGATCCCATGCGGCCGGTTTCAACATAAGTACTGCGCTCATCAAAGAGACGGACCTGTACCAAGTTTTATCATGACAGCTTTAAGACTGAGGACTAGTTTACACAGAAACAAACAGCTTGACGTCTTGATCAAGAATACATCAAGATCAAAAATATATATAGGGGTCTGCCACGCCTCTTTTAATGCGTTACACGTTTCGTAACATAATTATAATACCCTCTGCAAGGGTATAAAAAATACTTCAAATACTAATGAAAAACAAATAGTGATGCAAGGCCAATAGTAGTAAATAGCAAATACACTGCAAGTTTTGTACGTTGTAGCGCTAGAGTCACTTCTTCCTTTTGCCCTACGCTGTGACAGAGGGTTTGCTGAAAATCTTCCGAGTTTGTTGAAATTTTCTTCGAAATTAAAAAAATATATATTAATCTGAGCAAGGTATAGCTGAACCTACTTACCAATACATTACGCCCTTACCGCAAAAATAACGTAAGCGACAAATAGCAAATTTTTAAGGGGATGGATTTTCTGCTTATCTGTTCATAGGCTTCTATACAAATTGGCATAATATATAGTTCATCATTTGCGGATTTTGTCAGCGAGCGTAGCGAATCATGGGTTGGCGACCAAAGCGAGCAGGGCGCAAAACCCCTAGTTATGTTAAAGCCAGGGATTCAAACCGAAACCGTTAAACAAAATTAACCGATTTAAATTTATAGCCGTAACTGAAACCGGAATAAAAAAGAATATTTTTTTATTCCGAATAAAAAGAATATTTTTTTTTATTCCGAATAAAAAAGAATATTTTTTTTTTATTCCGAAACCGATAAACCGAAAATCTTTATGATTAACGGATTGTTTCCGTTTTTTTTCAGCGACTAAAATTTAATGAATTTTTTTAATTTGGAATAGATTTTAAATATTTACTTGCGTATAAATTAACGGAATTAAATTAACATTTTTATATTTTTTGATAATTATTGCATTGTTTTAGATTTTTATCAAATCAAATCATTTCGGTATTTCGAAACCGAAACTTAGGAGAAACGGGTAACTATTACGAAACCAATATAACAAAATTATACGAAACTGTTAACCGAAAATCAAAACCCTGCCATAACTGTAACTCAAACCTTTATTCGTTTCGACTTGAATCCCTGATTTAAATTTATGATGCATTTTCGAAGATAGAACAAATTTGCATCAAATACTCAATTTCCCAAATATGTCGCTTACATTATTTTCGCGGGAACGGCTTGACATATTACTCCAATTTTTTCGCAAAGTTAGTAGACCCGTTTGTACTCTTTTAAAGCAAAATAAAGTCTAAAAACTTATATTCAAAATGCATTAAGCTACGGTTGAGCAAGCTCGACAGTAGTAGACCCTGTACTTTTTAAATGTATTTTAATTTTCGGGGGCGAAGGGGGCAAAAAAATATGCCAAATTTGGTGTCTCTAGCTCTTATAATCTCTGAGATATAGGAACTCAAAACAGGGACAGAGGGACTTGGCTATATCGACTCGGAATATATATACTTTATGGGGCTGCCACGCCTACTTCTGCCTGTCTTTTTTAAAGTACAATGTCTAAAAATCTCAACTTAAATCGTATTAGTAGGGTAAGTGCCAAATAACAGCTAAATTTCAATTGATTTACAATTTTAGAGGGATTTTGTGGTGATTTAAATATTTACCTAACTTGAATTAAATAATAATAAAGTACTGGAATATTCAAGTAAGTTAAATAATATAATGTTATTAACTTTTAGTCGCTATCCTCAACTCTTCTAGTAGTACCTGTTGCTCAAGTGGATTTCTTATCTTTTAATTACCTATAAATCTGCAATCCGCCTGCTGTGTCCCTTCAATTACGCCTGCCGCGACCTCAACGGCCAAGTCTGGCAGCCACTTTCCGCAAGCATAGTAGCTAGAGAAGCTTAGGGGTTGAGCACCGTTGCAGAGTATATCGTTGACACACATAGCAACCAGATCGACGCCGACGCTGCCGTTGCGACAGATATGTTGGGCAATTTTTAGCTTGGTGCCGACACCATCGGTGCCCAGTACGAGTATGGGATCCTTGTAGTGTCCAGGTATACGGGTGATGCGACGTCCAGCCGCATTCTCAAAGCAATCTTCTCGTGCCGCTGACGATAACTGCTGGGGAAGTTCCGTTGTTTCCGGAGGCATTTGTCGGTTACCTAAACCACCAAAAGGCTTGGCTAAAATCTCCAATTGCTCCTTAAAGTTGCGCACACGAAGACGAGGCGAAGTTTCAGTTGCCTTGCATTTCTGCAACACGCCGAGCACCTTGGCGCTGGGTAAGGTCTGACGCCACAGTTGATATTCCTGGGGCAGCACCAGGACAATGCCAATGCCACAATTGTGACGCTCCAGCAACGTCTCTGCACTGAGCTGTAGTTGCCCTGCGAGCCATCCAAAAATCTGTGGTATGGGCACCGCCCCAAAATCTAGCAGGACCTCAAATTCCTTGGGCAGCAATCGTGCCACATCTGGGAGGAGTCCATGTGTTACATGTGCCACAGCTTTAATCCCACCAGCTTGCAGATGTGGCAACAATTGTTGAACATACAGTTGCGTTGGGGTGCCTAACACCTGAGCCAAACTAAGTCCATGGTCTCCGCCAGCCACAGGCGAGCATTCTTTAAGGTTCGCATCTTTTAAATGAGTTAGCAACTCATTAAAGCCTGCACAGTGCAGTCCGGAGGATGGCAGGCCCACCAAAAGATCACCCGACTGGAACAGATCATAGCGAGGCAGTAGGCGAGACTCCTCCACGAGACCGACACAGTAGCCGGCCATGTCGTACTGACCGGGTTTATAAAGCGAGGGCATCTCTGCAGTCTCGCCACCTGCAAGGATGTGAAGGGAAGCCAATATTAGGTCGGGACATTAGATGTACACAAGTTCAGTACAATTTAATTAAGCTGAGCACTAGGCCGATAAAAGAACCACCAACTAGACGTAGTCTGCTGTTATTTGTTTACTTTAAACCAAATAGACATATTTGGGGGTGTTCCAAAAAGCCCTAGCAACCCAAAAGCAACTGAAAAATTAATTTTGGTGGTCTCAAACAAGCAAACATTTCTTTCAAATGTAAAAAAAATTGTTTAAACCTTAAAATAAACTTTAATCTTATTGAATAAATAATTAATAAAAATAAACATATGGAACTGTGGCTTACAAAAGCAACACCCCTGATTATGTCTTTCAATAACGTAGGTGTTGCGGCGAATTTGTTTCACAGACTGTGGCCTTCTGCGCAAAAACAAACGTTAATGAGTGTATAGGCCATATTCTCTTGTTGTGTTGACCATAACACGCATAATTTCCTGACCCTCACGGAACAATCATCGAATGGATCAGACATTAATTTAAGCACCTTTAAGGTGTCAGTATTCGGTTGATTACTGCTACTCCCAGATTATGCCTCGTACAATCCGCATGCATTTTGACAAGGAATCATTGCAATAATTGATAAAATTACCCATCAACAGTTATTTATGCAAAGGAAATATAGAAAAAACACTAAGTTAAGGTCAGTTGTTTGCATCAGAGGAAGTCCAAGCTAAACTTTCAACTAATTCAACCGTCCAACAGTCACTAAACGGTAAACTTTTATTTCCTTAGAGATCCGTCTTTCAACCTATAAGAGCGAAACAGAACTTTCATTAAATAATCATTGTCAAACCCCTTGATTTTCGTAGGGATTCCTTGGGAACTTCCATTAATCCCTAATCTACTAAGTAAAACGCTATGCCCATTTATCCATAGGTCAGCTACAATACAACCTCCTAAATCTGATCTGAAAACCTCTCATTATTAACTTGTTCATCCCTCGAGTTATTAGAGTTATATAGCTGTTATTGATGAATTTAAGAAACCTGCAATTCTTACTGAAAGTAACCATATTTTTATAAGGGCCCCAAACTATCTTGTTTTGGTATCTTCCGCAATTTCTCACCTACTAGAGCGCAACGCGCATCTCGACAGCCATCAGCCATGCCCTTAACAAGTTGTGCGGCCAATGGTACCTGCAGCTTGCCACATGCAATGTAGTCCAAGAATACTACCGGTTCAGCGCCGAACTCCAGCAGATCATTGGCAGCCATGGCAAAGAGATCGTAGCCAATGTGATCGTACAGTTCATGCTGCAAAGCCAATTGGATTTTGGCACCTACACCCTGAGTGGCTTCTGCAATGATGGGCTGTTTGTACCTCAGATCGTTGATGCGAAAGAGTCCACCGAAACCACCCAAACCGCCAAGAACTCCAGGACGTTGGGTGCCACGCGAAAGAGGTTTAATGCGTTGGACTAAGACATCGCCAGCATCAATGTCTACACCGCTCTCTTTGTAGTTAAGCGAAGGAGCGGGTGCCCTGCGAAAAAGTACAAAAATAGGGAGAAAAAGAGAAAATAATAAAAGAATAATTTTGAAGACGTCCTATGCGATCCGATTTGCACTTTTTTATATAAAATCAACTAAAACAATTATTGGTTAACTATTTAATTGTATTTAGAAACTGAACCGATCCTGAAATAGCCAAGATTACACGCTCCATATAACCTCACATCTAATATCCAACATTGCTTTATTAATTAAATTACATTTTAAATGCCTTTTTAGCTATATCCGTGCGGTACTGTGTTGTTGATCCATCCACACTGATACTAGCCGCCATTTTGGTTGCCTGAGCCGCTGCTTCCCTTAAGCTGGCATCTAATGCGATTGTAATGAGCACACGTCCTCCATTTGTAACCGGCTTCCCATTCGTATCCATGGCTAAGGCACTATGCAAGATCAGCCGGTTATCTTCATTGGCAACGGGCAAACCTGAAATAATTTATGTTCAATTAGTTTTATGAATACTTTCGATTTGCGGACCGCTAATTTAAAGAAATAATTATTGCGAAAATCGAGAAAGTGTTATCATTCATTCATAGATGCAAATCGTAACCGAACATGTGAACGTTAGCGGGAATTAACCGATTAAAAGTAGTAACGTTAGCCAAAAAAAGACTTTATAATTATACTGAAACCGAAAAATCCAAATTCTTCAAAACGAAGTAACCGTTCAGAAACCAATTCATGTTTATCGGGTTTTATCTGTTTTGGTCAGCAGCTGAAGTTTAGTACATGGAGCAACTATGAAACTATTTTAACTATTAACTTCAGTGTAACTTAACATGAGTATGGTACCTAAATACTTAAATATATGTATACCCTTTGGTTCTGAGATTCCCTGCTCTGTATCGTTGTACTATCTATTACTCTTTCTGATTTTTCTGTCACTATCTTGCACAATAGACTTGTGAGCGACAAGAAGAAAAAAAATAAACATCAAAAATTAAAGTTGCTGGACTTGACGACAAAAGGTAATAGAAAGAGGATTAACTGAACCTATTCGTTGTTGCATAGCATTGAAAGTATTCAATGGTACAGGCACCGTCTAGAATGCGGCTGTGGTGCTTAAACACCGCATAAGAAAATAATATGAGAATGAAGCGACAGTTATAACATGTAGTCGACTCACCTCGACGTCCTGATCAATAATATATATACTTTATGGGATCAGCCACGCCTATTTTAATGTGTTATTTATTTCTTGGTAAAATTATAATAACCTCTGCAAGGGTATGAAAAAGAGAAAAAGCTTTTTTCATTTGTTGGGAATCACTGAAACAGCCAAAACTACCCCTGGCCAAAACTCACATTTTCTGATACATATGTCGAAAATCGACTTTAAAAAATGTTCCAAGGTGTAGTTTTTATACCCTTGCAGAGGGTATTATAATTTTGTCACGAAGTTTGTAACGCATTGAAGAAGGCCTTACAGACCCCATACAGTCTATATATTCTTTATCAGCGCGACAAGCTGAGTCGATATAGCCATGTCCGTCTGTCTGTCCGTCTGTTTCTATGCAAACTAGTCTCTCATATTTGAAGCATATATACAGTGATCCGATCCAGCCGGCTCCGACATATGAACTGCGTACAACAAAAAGACGGACCTGTACCAAGTTTCATCAAGATAGCTTCAAAACTGACAGACTATTTTGCGTAGAAACAGACAGACAGACAGACTGACACACGGACAGACAGACAGACGGGGGAACGCATTTATTAAAAATATATCATTCAGTCGGAAGAGCCCGACAGTAAAATACACTGGAGTTGTACTTGTGCTGTCCGTTTTGTATTTAAAAGTCTTAGCAACAATGAGTACGTTATTTTCAAACCTACTAAATAAAAACATAAAAAACAAATTTTAAATGTATAACAAAAATTTAAAAAATAAATAAGTGAAGGATTAAAGCGTGCGTATTACTGGGATTCAAACGATCTCCCGCCGACCTACTCGGCACCTCTACCACTAGATAACTTGAAAGAGAGAGCGAGAGAGGGCGAAAACTTACTCTACTCTATACGTACGTATATATGTATGCTTAAACGAACAAGAAAAAAGAGAGAGAGGACGAAAACTCACAACAACAAAAACCCATTGAATTAAATAATTGCTCACAACAACAAAAACCCATTGAATTAAATAATTGCTTATATCTTCCGTGTTAATTATCCGATCTTTTCAAGTCTCAATTCTCTAGCTTGATAAAGACCAGTGTTATTTAATTGTGGGCGCCAAATTTGGTGCTTTTAGGTCTTACCATCTCTTGTTACTTACACGAACAGACGGACGGACATGGCTATATTGACTCAGCTTGTCGCCCTGATCAAGAATATATATACTTTATGGGGTCTCTGAAGCCTCCTTCTGCTTGTTACATACTTTTTTTGAACAAACTTAATATACCCCCAGGGTATAAAAAGATAGTCAATGCTGCAGCTGAGAATCGGCTGATGTGAGGCCATAGATAAGATTCCAGTTACAAGAATTAAATTCGAGGTCAAGTTGATATTAACGATTCATTAGAGTCAGTCTAGCGAGTGGGGATAGTCAGTCCAAGGGATTTGAAAGAATTGGAGCGATGATTTTCTTATATGATATTACTGTTAAGATCACCTGTTAGAACTGTGCCTGTATATTTAACATTCAAGCTGGAAAGTGAGTGGGGATAGTCGAGTTTACGATATTCAGTTCAAGGGATTTGAAAGAATTGGAGCGATGATTATCTGATATGATGTTACTATTAAGATCACCTGTTAGAACTATATGTGTACATTTAACATTCAAGTTGGAAAGTAGCGAGGTCTTACCTCAGTTTTTAATCTACAGTGGCCTAGTATCCAGCAACGCTGTGACAGGAGCGAACAAAAATGCGTAATACAATATTTTGATGGTAGGCAGCTAAAAGCAGAGATTCAAATACAACACATAAAATAAGCAACAGTTGAATGGTAAGTATGTTGCTGCAGCCGTATGTTAATTGAGAAGAGGAAATAAACGCATTGAAAACTTCGGCAGTTTGGATACCAAAGTATATAGTTAGAGATATGTATAAAAAATAACCATTATGTGGAAAACGAAGATGTTTTGGTTTTACATCATATTTACCTCAACTTTTTTCTTCAATTTTTGATTGAATTTTTAAAAAGGAGCGTCGCACAGTGGCGTCGTTTTTTGATTCGAACCAGTCAGTTGTGGGTCTAGCTTTTTGAGCGTTTGATGCGAACCAATCAATTGCAGAGTCTTGCTTTCTGAATCGTTTTATTTGCGTGTGCAAGCATTGTTATTGTGTGCTATTTATTAATATATGTACATTTCCCTATATATATATATATATATAAAATGCTAATTATTATAATAAATAAATAAAATTCATGAACATAAAGAGAGACACGGATATAATTATAATAAAGAAAACATTTTAATTTATTCATCTTAGTATTAAATTTATTATAACATTTAAGTATTAAAAGAAAAAACCAACTTTTCAAGCATTTATTTAAGTGGGTAAGTAATACTTGCCTTTTTGAGATGCAAAAAATTTTAAATACCTGAATGGGCTTTTTTAAAATGTAAAATATTAGCCTCAAGACTATCTTAAAAAAAACCCAGGCGGTTATGACTCAGGCCTTTCCCAAGAATTTGCTTTTACCTGTCTACATACTTGGGCCAGAAGCAGTTAATAGTTTGCTATTCTCAATCACTATTTTATACAAATTTTAATACATAAATATGTAAAAAATAACTAAGATTACTAAGACTAATAAATATACTGATATATTCAATTATTTTAAATTAGATTGGACCATTTTATTTACATTTAATTTTATTAATATTTGAAATATTAATAATAATTATACTTATATTATATTTTCATTTTATTAATATTTAAAATACTTAGTAAATTTAGTAAAAAAATGCTCGAAACATTGGTTCTTACTTTTAATACCTAAATATTATAATAAATGTAATGCTTGCACACGCAAATAAAACGATTCAGAAAGCAAGACTCTGCAATTGATTGGTTCGCATCAAACGCTCAAAAAGCAAGACCCACAACTGACTGCTTTGAATCAAACGCTCAAAACGGGTATTCGAACCGGTATCGCAGCCACTACCCGTACGGGTCCCGTACCGCAACAACCGCTCAGGCCACGGGTGCCTGTACAACAGCTCACGATCAGGCCTCGGGTAGGTCTTTAAAAAACAGCTCACATTCAAGTTCGGGACCCTGTGACGTCAGGGTCCCGTACCCGACCCATCATCGAAAGGCTTGTTTGAAAAAACCGCTCACAACACTTGGCACCCGAATTTGAGTCAAACCTCAATACCCGGTTGCAAGCAAGACGTACCCGACACCCGTTTTGTAAACAGAGAGGCCTGAGTTGATTTGATGTTTTTTTGGAAGGGGTGATTCGAACTTGTTCGGGCACACCCGTTGCAGCTCTCTGGTCTGAACCTATCCTGCAAATTTTATCCAAATCGGATGATAAGCGCGGAAGTTATTCAACTCACAATGTTACGGGCAAAATCAACTGATATCTTTGTAGTGGCGCCATCTATGGAAATTTTTTGAAACTGAAACAAACTGGAGTGATCGCTTTGCACTCAAAAAGTGCAGGGTCTCCTACTGTCGAGCTTGCTCCACCGTAGCTTAATGCATTTTTAGTATGTAAAATACAGACAGTCTCAACCTATCCAAATCGGATGATAAACGCGGAAGTTATTCAACTAAGAATGTTACGGACAAAATCAATCTTTGAAGTGGCGCCATCTATGGAAATTTTTTGAAACTGAAATAATCTGTAGTAATCGCATTGCACTCAAAAAGTACTGGGTCTCCTACTATCGAGCTTGCTCCACAGTAGCTTAATGCATTTTTAGACCCTGTACTTTAAAAAAGTACAAATGGGTCTATTACGTTTGTGCAAATGTGCGTAACAGGCAGAAGGAGGCGTGGCAGACCCCATAAAGTGTATATATTCTTGATCAGCATCAACAGCCGAGTCGATATAGCCATGTCCGTCTGTCCGTCTGTCTGTCTGTCTGTCTGTGTGTCCCTTTTTTGAGTAACTAGATCTCAGAGACTATAAGAGCTAGAGGCACCAAATTTGGCATGGGGGTGCATCTATATCTTGCATAGAACGAATCTGTTTTATATTTTTGCCACGCCCCTCTCCGCCCCCGAAAATTACAATACAAAATTTTTAAGTCGAATTACAAGAGCACCTTTGATGCTAGCGCCTTGATTTTTAGTATGTATTATACAGACTATGGTCTTAACCTATCCTGCAAATTTCATCCAAATCGGATGATAAACGCGGAAGTTATTCAACTAACAAAGTTACGGACAAAATCAACTGAGTGGCGCCATCTATGTGAATTTTTTGAAACTGAAACAATTTGTAGTGATCGCTTTGCACTCAAAAGTACAGGGTCTCCTACTGTCGAGCTTGCTCCACCGTAACTTAATGCATTTTTTATTTTGTATTAGATCAATAAAAGTACAAATCATTAAATTTTGAGTATTCCGTAGAGTATATTTTTTTTAATTCTTTTTTTTACAGAATTTTCCTAATATTCGGTTTTTACAGCAAAAATAGCAATTTCATAATTTTCAACACTGAAATTTTCCCTTTCCTATTATATACCTATATTCATGAAGAATAATAAGAATCGGTTGACTATATAATATATCTTCCATAGAAAAAACGTACTAAAAATGCATGAAAATTTTTTTTCTTTGAAATAAAAAACGGGTCATACATAATTCAAAGTTTTTTAATAATAACAAAATTTATAAATAAAAAAAAATTTAAATAATATGTACATTAATCGGACTCGATATCAGTTTCGCTTTCTTCACTTTCATTTAATTCGATTTCATTTAATTCTGGGGCTTTCAAAAGAGACAAAGCATCATTTGGGAATGTGTTCAATTTTTTTTCGGTAACTTCCGTTTGCAGGATATTATTGGATCTGAGCTTATTAAAAACATATTCAAAATATCTTGGTTGCTCTTAATTCTATCCATTTTCCTCGAATAGCACTCTCTATAATTTTTGAAATCCTTGTCCCGAGCTTCTTGAGCTTCTTCTGAGAGTTGGCCAATTGGTAAACAAAGCGTTTGAAATAATTTCAGTGGCTTAACAAGATTCCTCCTAATTCCTAATTTGTTTGGCCGCTGGCATTCATTATTTCATATAGTTGAAGGCGAGTGAATTCGTTTGAATTTGCAAGATCTAAAATAGTGTTCCTAAAAATGCAATGATATAGGTCAGCTAAAATCTTTTGTAACTTATGTTGAAACATATATTTACCGGTCACAAACAAACACCCTAGCTAAAGACGAGAAACACAATTATAAGCATACTATTTATTACAAATTTAATAGACACATATATTTTATCTAATGACGTGGATCACAATTAGACGTTCACTGTTAATTAGAGTACACTAGTACATACACTTTACTTCGCTTTCCATTTCACAATAAAATAAATTTAATAATTAAAGCTGAGCTTAAAGTTGATCTTATATTTTGTCTTTCTAATGACAATTGACAGACAGCTTACAGCTGACCAAAACAGCTAACAAAAACAGCTGACCGAAACACCCACCACTTAAAAATTAAAGAGCAACTCTATTTTGTGATTTTCCGCGCAACTTTGAGTTTAAATAACTCTCTTGGGGCAGAACGGGGCGCAAAACCCTTTGGAGGGCACTTAGACAGATATGTAACAAATTTAATAAAGAAAGAATGGTTACGTTTGGTTACGTTTGAAGCAACTTTTGCCTATCTAAAGATAAAAATACCTCTAATTTCACAAGTAAATTTTATTTAAATTTTTTTAGACCCAGTACTTTCAAAAAAAAAAATGTGTCTATTACGTTTGTGCAAAAAAAAATGTGCGTAACAGGCAGAAGGAGGCGTGGCAGACCCCATAAAGTATATATATTCTTGATCAGCGTCAATAGCCGAGTCGATATAGCCATGTCCGTCTGTCTGTCTGTCTGTCCGTCTGTCTGTCCCTTTTTGTGTCACCTAGATCTCAGAGACTATAAGAGCTAGAGAGACCAAATTTGGCATGTAGGTTCATCTATATTTCAAGTTGAACGAGTTTGTTTTAGATTTTTGCCACGCCCCCTTCCGCCCCCACAAATTAAAATACAAAATTTCCCCACAAAATAAAATACAGACTATGGTCTGAACCTATCCTGCAAATTTTATCCAAATCGGATGATAAACGCGGAAGTTATTCAACTAAGAATGTTACGGGCACAATCAATCTCTGAAGTGGCGCCATCTATGAAAATTTTTTGAAACTGAAATAATCTGTAGTAATCGCATTACACTCAAAAAGTACTGGGTCTCCCACTGTCGAGCTTGCTCCACCGTAGCTTAATGTATTTTTTTTTCCATATAATTACACCTAACGATGGGCTTCAAATAACAAATAAAATAAAATTTTAAAAAAGTTAAGTTATGAACTAAGAACTTGCTCCACCGTAGCTTAATGTATTTTTTTCCATATAATTACACCTAACGATGGGCTTCAAATAACAAATAAAATAAAATTTTAAAAAAGTTAAGTTATGAACTAAGAACCTAACTTAAATTGTAGCATGACACCTTCGTGGCTTTCACTTAAACTTAAAAAAAAATATTTTTTTTTACCAATTTTGGTTTTTATTTAATTTTTTAAGTTTTAAAATGATTACACTGTGCAACAATTTCTAGCCTTTTTTTGGTCCTTGGTCAAATTTTGCTTTTTATGATAGATATGGAGTCAAAGATTAAATATATCGACTAAAAATTATTTTCTGGGTGTCCTTTTTTTTATTATACCCTTGCAGAGGGTATTATGATTTTGTCACAAAGTTTGCAACGCATTAAAGGAGACCGCACAGACCCCATAAAGTATATATATTCTCGATCAGGGCGACGAGCTGAGTCGATATAGCCAAACTATGCAAACTAGTCTCTCAGTTTTGAAGCCATCTTGATAAAACTTGGTACAGGTCCGTCTTTTTGCTGCAAGCAGTATATATGTCGGAACCGGGCGGAGCGGATCACTATATCATATAGTTGCCATAGGAACGATCGGCTCGAAATCATTATTTAGTATGAAAAACTTTTTTGCTTCTCAAGATATCTCAAACAAACTCACATATTGTGTGTTTGATACAGTTTTATACATTCTTATTAAATTTGGTATAAATCGGACATATATATAATATAGCTGACATAAGAGCGATCGGTTCGATATCAACATTTAGTATAAAAAACTTTAATGTTCTTCAACCAAATTCACACATTATGTGTTTGGTATAGTTACAAACAGGTTGACCAAATTTGGTACAAATCGGACTACTATATCATATAGCTGTCATAGGAACGATCAGTTCGAAATCAACATTTAACAAGTTTTGTAAAAAATCTGACGGCTTACACAGAGCACTGCAAGGGTATCCAAACTTTGGCGCGCTAAAGTTAGCTTGCGTTATATATTTTTTTTTAATTCTACCTAGTTTCTATTTTTTAAGCTTTTTTTAATCCATTTATTCAAAATCATCATCGAGATGCTAATTTTGTATATTGGGATTGGTTTAATTTATGTGGTCAATGGAACTAGGGATCGTTCCAAGTATTTGAACATCATAAAGGATGCGATATTGCCACATGCAGATGAAGAGATGCCACTTTAATGGCGGTTCCAGCATGAGAGCGATCCAAAATATGCAGGAAAAGTGGTTAAGGATTGGTTCCAGAAGATGGAATTGGATCAATAGGATGGTAGATCCTCGATGGCCTGTCCAATCGACCAATCGAAACCCATTTAAGATCATTTGAGTAAGCCCTAACATGAAAATTCGAAGCCGTAAAAGATGCCTCGGAAGCAGTATTACCGGATATAATTTATAATTTAGTATCTTTGATGCCTAAAAGATCTACTTGTGTCATTAAAATAAAATATCGAAACGAAAAACTAATTTTAATAATTTTTCTTTTTTACTCAGGTAGAGGGTGCGTATGTTTTGTCCACTCAGACTTGCGACTTGAGATGTGTTTATGACTCTATTTTTATACCCTGAGGGGGTATATTAAGTTTTTTTTTAAAAAAAAGTATGTAACAGGCAGAAGGAGGCGTGGCAGACCCCATAAAGTATATATATTCTTGATCAGGGCGAAAGCTGAGTCGATATAGCCATGTCCGTCTGTCCGTCTGTCTGTCCGTGTAAGTAACAAGCTCTCAGAGATGGTAAGACCTAGGAACACCAAATTTGGTATGAAGATTTCTTATACTTGCACGCAGATCAAGTTTATTTCAAATTTAGGATGCCACGCCCCCTTCGCCCACAAAGTAAAAAAAAGGATAGCACTGTCAATTAAGAAGCTAGAGATTTGAGCTTCGGCACGAACAATACTTAAATAAAGATGGATGCATTGTGAAAATTTGATCAAGATCGGATAAGAAACACGGAAGATATCAGCAATTATTTATTTCTTTAATTTAATGTGTTGTTGTAAGTTTCCGTCCTCTCTCTTTCTCCCTTTCAAGTTATCAAGTGATAGAGTTGCCGCCACGTAGCCAAACGGGAGACCTGGGTTCGAATCCCAGTAGAAGCATGCTTAAATTATTAAATTTTTTTTTTAATTTTTGTTATACATTTAGAATTGTTTTTTTTTATGTTTTTATTTAGTAATTGTTAAAAAAAACGTGCTCATTGTTGCTCAGACTTTTAAATACAAATACGAAACACAAATATAATTAATATAAAATTTGAGTGGCGTTCTCTACTACCTCAGGGTATTTTACTGTCGGGATCTCTCGACTGAATGAGATATTTTTTTATGTATACTTTTTGGAAATGTTTTTGTTTTTGTTTAATATTAGTAAGTATATAAGTAATTAAAAAAATCAAAGAACTGAATAAAAAACTTTGTTTTCGTTAAAAATTTAGCATTTGAGTAAAAGTGACCTAGGGGGTGCGTATGAATTTGCCAATACTGTGTGACACATTACGCTGTAGCCCAAGCGGCTCAAGATATCGAGCTGAAATTTTCACACAACATTGATGATATTTAATAATCGTGCAATAAGATTGCGTTTTTCAATATTCAAACAGGAAGGGGTTAAAATTTGGGGTCATAGGTCAAAATTTGCTTAGTAGGAAAAACTGTTTGTTTTTTAAGCTACAGATTATGTAATTCTTATTTATTGTTATATTCTGTGAAAATTTGGTCAAGATGAGTAAATCATATAGCTGCCAATCAGAGTCAAGTTAATATTTTGTATGGAAAGATTTGATGTATTTTGAGCTTTCTCAACTAATCTCACAGATTGTGTATTTCTTACTCACTGTTACATCCTGTGAAAATTTGGTCAAGATCAGATGACTATATCATATAGCTGCCTTAGGAACAATCAGATGTAAATTAATATTTTGTATAAAGAGCCTTGTTTTTTTTTAGCTATCTCAACCAATCTCACAGATTATGTATTTTTTTCCCACTACTGCATCCTGAGAATTTTGGGTATGGGAAATTTGGTAAAGAACATATAACTATATCATATAGCTGTCATAAGAACAGTGGCTTTTGATGCTTCTAATAAAAAATCAAAAGCATAGAGGGAGGGAGTACGATTCATTGGTGGCACTGTTACTCGCTCTTGCTGCTATAATCCAATTGCAGCGCAAAGTTTAAAACAGCGAACATTTCCCGCTTTTTTATATTTTCACTCCACATTTCTCCCCGAGGTTTCAGCGAGCATAACGAGCCGGGGTTGGGGAGCAAGGCGCAAGTCCGTTAGTAAATATTATATAAAGAACTATTATTTTAAGTCCTTTTGAAGCCAAAAGTTAAGTTAACGTTTCCCGCTTTCTTATAAAAAATGACATAAGCGCATTTTTTATCCTACTATAGTGGTATCTAAACATGTTAATAGGCATGTTTCGAAGCTTATGAAAAATTGCATCCAGAGAATTCTATGAACATAACATATTTATCCAGGTTTATCTGTTCTCATTATTTGTCCATTCAAATTAACTGTTCATTCCTCTATTAGTTAATGGACCTGTACATATTTTCATATTTACCTTTTATAACGTATCCTTTGGTGGAAGTTTCTGGATAACCAGCACTGGCCACAACCACACCCACCGCACTTAAATTGTTGAACCATTGCAGGGTTAGCTTGTTAAGGGTTCCATTGCAACAGGACTGCATCACATCAAACAAGTCGGACTTCAATAGGGGAAGTATGACTTGAGTTTCGGGATCACCAAAACGACAGTTAAACTCCAGGACACGGGGACCATCGGGTGTTAGCATGAGACCCGCGTAGAGGACTCCCTGATAGCAAATGCGTTCCTGGGAAAGGCCTTTTATGGCACGTTCCAGCACTGCACGCTGGACCAGCTCCAAGGCCTGTTTGCTGATCAGGGGACAGGGACAATAGGCGCCCATGCCCCCAGTGTTGGGTCCAGTGTCACCATTTCCAATACGCTTATGATCTTGAGCCGGCAGCATGGCCTGGATCGTGTTCCCATCCGTAAAGGCCAGCAAGGAGATCTCTTCGCCCTCCAGAAGCTCTTCGACCACGAGCGTTTCACCTGCCTGGCCAAATTTCAGATTGCCAAGGATTTCATCGACAGCCTGACAAGCCTCATCGGAATTTTCAGCGACCACAACGCCTTTGCCGGCAGCCAGTCCAGCGGCCTTGACCACCAGAGCGGCATAGGGTGCGCTATAGGGTCAGAGTTTATAGGTTAACAATAAAGACAGCAGATGAGTTGATTCCCTTGATGAAGTTTTTAAATGTACTTTCAAAAGCATGAACGCTACAGTCAAGTAACACAGGCGGTTCATCCAAAATTTATTTATCAATTATAAATTAGCGAAAGGTGCGGTCCGTCCTAATCATCATAAATACCAAATCTCAAGTCTTTCGTTTTAAAATTGCTCTTGTTATTCCCTTCTTTCGATTTGTGATTTGACACCAAATTTGGTGTTTCAAGGTTTTACCATCTCTAAGATCTTTTTGTTCACACAGACAGACAGACGGACATGGGTAAATCGACTCGGTCTCTGATGTTGATCAAGAATATATATAAACTTTTTTGGGTCTGCTACGCCTGTAACATACTTTTATTTTTTTATCAAAATTAATATACAGGGTATACAGGTGTTTTCATCATTTTGAACCGATCGTTCCAACGCCAGCTGAGTAAGATAATGAAATTCAATTTAGCTGATCGACTTTTAGTCTGAAACTTTTTTGTTTAGAAAATGAGAAACATAGGTCATTGCTACATGGACACAGGTCGATCAAGAACTTAGATACTTTAGGGACCTCTTTCATTATGTTAAACATTTTAATCATGGCTGCATTCAAAACGGCAAATAAGACATTTTTGCTCAACTGAATTGAATGAATTTGGCTGCATCTTCCAATGCATCGAATGAATGTGTGAGCTATCCTCGAACCGAAAACTACGCATTCAAAAAAGGGATTGCAAATTAAATGACGAAATAACCGTAAATACGAATGACTGCGATAAGTTCCGTAATTTATTTTTTTTTCTGTTGCCCTTAGTTTACTTTTTCAAAATTAAATAAATGACTGGTTTTTGCACTCGATTTATATATATTTCATGTTTTGTTATCCTCTTTTTAATTGCATTCAAAGAAATGAATATAACTCATCAGTACTTATAAAAGCTTAAGTTTGAATGCAGCCATGCAGTTCTTCGATTTCAATACTAAATTATTATTATAATTACCTGCGAATAAAATTTTTGGCTTTTATCACATCCGTAAAAGTCTCGTAACGCGCTGTCGGAATGCCATGTCGTATCATAAAGTCCTTGGACCACTTCTTATCCGCCTCGATTTGAGCCCCTTGTTTACCGGGCCCAAAGCACTTGATACCCGCCTGACGCAGAACATCGCCTAGACCCAACGCTAATGGTTCTTCGGGTCCCACGGAAACCAGCGAGATCTTGTTTAGTTTACACCACTTTGCAATGGCCTTGAAAACGAGACGATTGTAAAAAAATAAATGAAAAATCCTTCATAGCTATAGAACAAGCCCAATAATTATTATATTTATCATTTATCTTGGCTGGTTTGATATCGCTTTTTAACAGGGAGAACTCCCAATGGCTGAAGTCTACATTTTGTTAATACATATGGACGCTGAAAACCGACTTCACAAAATTGGCTCAGGTGTAGTAATTTTTTTGTATTTTTTTTTAGAATCAAACTTTTTCCTTTTAATATTACACAGAGAATAATATCGTAATAAAATTTGAATTAATTTTAATAGTCTATACTTTACCTAAGCCTTAAATTAAACAGCCATAAAACTAAATTCGGGTCGAATTTGTGGGCGCTAACATCCGATTTACTTAGACCATTTTGCAGGTGAGTTACAAATTGTAACAAAAAGCCTAGATGTAAGGTGTTGTTACCTGAAACGTCGCGACGCCCAATTTACGCCTTAAGCCCTCAATATTTGAAATTTAATAGGCGATATTTCCCTTGAATTTTAAAGTTACACAATCTTAAAAAAAAATATTATTTAATTTTAAATTGTGAATATGAGTTAATAATAAATTGATTGATATAAAATATATTTATTAGTTTTCGAATTTATTTTTAAAGTCGATCTTATCGATCTCGAGAAATAATTTAAAATGTAGGATATACAAATTTAAATTTAAAAACATATCATTCAGTCGGGAGGGCCCGACAGTAAAATACCCAGTGGAAGTATAGTGCGCCGCTGGCATTTGCTTGCGATAATGTTATTATTTTAATTATACACACAATCAGAATAATTTTATAAGATCGTAATGAAAATTACGTTTTATATTAATTTATATTGTAGCAAATCGTTAGAATTAAAATAGCACTAAAGTGTCAAGAGATGCGTGGGAAAATTGACAAATCTGCAGCGGCGTAGCCAATAATGATCAAAAGGATGCATTCCTCTATGAACATTAAAATTTCCTAATTAAAATTGCTGGCTACGCCTTTGCATTGGCACGTGGCAGAATAAGAACGCGAGAGCGAAGAAAGAGAGAATAAGTGCAAAATGAGAGCAAAAGAGAAATTAATACCAATACATGTACGATTGTGCGTATGTATGTAAATATGTGCGTGTAAGGCGTAAAGTTCTTTGTAGTTGGATGTTATATACATTGGCAAACTAAAAAAAAACAAGCTGTTGTTGTAATCATATTGGCGTAATAAACATCTTTATATCTTTCGTGTTTAATAACCGATCTTGATGAAATATTTAGCGTAGGCCCGGTCTACTCTAACCATTACACGTGACTCAGTCTGTATCTGTAACGTGGCCTTAGTTATATCGTTTTTTCGATTTGTGGGTGAAGGGGGCGTGGCATCCAAAATTTGAAATAAACTTGATCTGCGTGCAAGTATAAGAAGTCTTCATACCAAGTTTGGTGTTCCTAGGTCTTACAATATCTGAGATCTTGTTACTTACACGGACAGACAGACGGACATGGCTATAACGACTCAGCTTCTCGCCCTTATCAAGAATATATCCACTTTATGGGGTCTGCCACGCCTTCTTCTGCCTGTTACATTCTTTTTTTTAACAAACTTAATATACCCCAGGGGTATAAAAATATATCATTCAGTTGAGAGGGCCCGGCAGAAATGTCGAAATGTCTAATAATTTACAAAAAGCCAAAATGCCCTATGAATATGACAAAGATAACTATAGGAAAAGTAAATTAAGACTATGTATCCAAGGCCCAAAACTTAAGATTTTAATTAAGTTCTACAATGAACTCGTATGATCACATCTGTAAGACGGTAGGGATAACTTATGGATTGCTTAGACAATTAAACAACACCAAAAACGGCAAAGGTTAATTATCCGGTAGAAGTCTCCAAAATTAATGAAATTTTTTTCCGAATAGACCCCGATTTATGATGAATTTAGGTGAAAAAATTATGTTTCGATCTCTTCTAGCTTTTTTTTTTAAATTAATTTTAAAGTTTAATTTTTTTCAGGCTTGCTTGTTGGTTGTCGTTCTCTTTGTTGTTGTTATTGTTATTTATGTCTTTGTTGCTGTTTTTGTTGTGTAATTATCACTAATTTTAAGGAAAAATCACTACAAAAACTAACTGCAAAAGCAATTGAAAAATTAGTGCTGTCCGTTATCTTTGAAGCTGCTAAGCTAGCTATAAAATAGCTAAAATTAATATGAATGCCTTTGGTGCTATTTTGAAAAACTCTTTATATAATATGAATTGTGGAAAAATCGCGCGATTTTGTTTAATATTTGCCTGCGGCGCTCTTTTTTCCACAACTCATATTATTTGAAGTGCCGAAGTTTAATTTTCAATATCAGTTCATAAGTAGCTAACAATTTTTAAAAATAACAGCAATAGCTTTCGTAGCAGATTAAGCTACTTTGTAGCTAGTTTCGCAACTCTAATAATAGCAAACAGCACTAATTTTTCGTTGATTTGCATGTGTAGTTATATTCCTTAAAATTAGTGATTTTAACAAAAAAAAACAACTAAAACTATACCAACAACAATAATAACAACAACAACAATAATAATAATAACTACAACAACCAAAACCAACAACAACAACAACACAGCAAGTGCCCAGCGCAAGACGTTTACGCCTGAAAAAAAATTAAACATTAAAATAAATTTTAAAAAAAACTAGAAGAGATCGAAACATAATTTTTTCAACTAAATTGATCATTAATTTTGGAGACTTCTACCGGATAATTACTCTTTACCCCAAAAACTTTATAACACAATATATACGAGTGCTTATAGCAAAAACGTAACTAACGCCCACGTTATTACGTGATTAGTTGAAATTTTGGCAATTGTGATGCAAGCAGCAAAGAGCAAAAAGCAAGGGCTTTGATTTTACTTCAAAAAATAACATATACCAAAGAACCGTCCTATGTGTATACTAATCTATTACTACGTTTATACGAACTATTTCAAGTATTTCTAAATTCGCGAAATGAAAATTGCTTCCTGTTAATACGGCACACGACCATCTCGCGTAATAAGACAAACAGAGCTGCCAGACTTGAAAAAATTTTTAAAAATGCAAAGTCCGCTTGTAAACAGCTGTTTAAAGAAGAGTGTAAATAATATAATGGAAGAGCAAAATATTATTTCAAATAGATCGGCAAAGGCGTATTGCGAAATTAATTTTCAATGAAATGGAAAGGAGGTACAGCCGCGTAATGGACCTAGGACAGGCAAAGCAAAATTTAATGGTGGAATGTCTAATGATGCTGAACATATTTTTGGCTTTTAAGGCATCTGAAATTCTGTAAATGCAATTGTTGCGTTGTTTTTCCATCTAGCTTGCTTAAGATGTTGTCCTCCTTAAGAAGTTCCAGGAGTTCATTCACTTCACTCTCAGTCCATAACGCTTTTTTATTTTCCAATTCTAATTTTCTATTTTATTACTTAAATGGGATTTTACGTTTGGCTTTACGACTGACGCCCCTAATTTATTATTTTTAGTGTTGCCACACACAATTAAAAAAAAAACGATGAGTTGGCTGCGCCTCATTACACGCATTTTGGCTGAATTCATAGTCAACTTTCGTGTGTAGCTCAAATACATGTAGTATTGTTTATACACGCATTTTTCAAAGAAATACGTTAAATGTTTTCACGCTTTGCTCTCCGTATAAACAGGGTATATGTTTTACATCGTCACGAAGAGGAAACGACATAGTTTGCTTACTATTCAAGCAATTAATCTCAGAAAGACAGTTACTACGTTTATACGGACTATCTCACGTATTTCTAATTTCGCGAAATGAAAATTTCCCCCTGTTTATACAGCACAAAAGAAATTCACGAATATATAGATGCAAGGCTGCCAGCTCTGGATATCATTTATATTATGGTGCAAGGGCTTCTTTAAATTCATTTGTTTTACCCATAAACAAGCTTAATGAAAGCAGCAAGCTATTTGTTTTTTAACGGCAAAGGTGCATAGTATATATTTATGGCTATTTTTAATAACTTTGCATGTTAAGCGTTGCTACCTACTCAAAAAAAAACGATAAGTTGGCTGCGTCGCACCATTTCATGGCTGAATTCATAGTCACCTTTTGTGTGTTGCTCAAATACATGTAATAGTGTTTATACACGCATTTCTCAAAGAAATAAGTGAAATGTTTTCACCCTAATTATGGAATCAACTCGCAAATAGCTTAAAAAAAGTTAGAAACGCAACAAAATTTCGCTTAAAACTTTTTTTACACCTACAAGAACAACACAACTAAGTGAAAATACCACATAAAAGTTAATAATCTAGAAGATTAAACTAAATAAATTAAAATATATTAAATTAAATTAGTTAAATTAAATGTTGATAAATTTATTAAAAATTGTATTAATGTGACTAGTGCTTTAAATATAAGTTAACCTTGTAGCACTAGGATGTAATGAAAATAAAATAAATAAATAAAATAAAATATATGATTAAGTATCATAATGTCGAATCTTAAAACTCTAGCTTGATAATTGCCAGAGTAATGGTTTTTTGCTGCTTGCGAAACAAGGGAATGGGACATCAAACATTTTAAATTACCGATCGGACCGAACCCTTCTGATCATCACACGTGCTTAAATCTGTAGCTGTAATATTGTTTTAGCCATACCGTTTTTATTGATTTAAGTAGTAGGAGTAAGTAGCACTCAAAATTTTATATAAACTTGACCTGCGTGCTAATTTAAGAAGTCTTCATACCGAATTTGGTCTTACCTTCTCTGAGATCCTTTCGTTCATACAAAGACAGACGGACAGAGCTATATCGACTCAGCTCGTCTCCCTCATCATTAATATATACATGTAACTTAAAAAAAAAACCATTGTGTAAAAACTACACCTAAGAAACAATTTTAAAGTCGATATCTTTAAACTGGGGTTCTATGTGAATTTTCAAAAGTGGTTTTCTGCTGTGGACAAAAAAAAAATGCTGCGTAGTGTAATCATTTTGTCGTCAATAATATTTTAAAAAAATTCTTTCCTAATTGTTTTGTCATTAAAGCTGGGTACATTGTCTCATTGGTGAATGCCGAAACGAATCGAATTCGACTGACTCAGCCTTAAGCTATGTAGACAACAACATCAACAAGAAATCCGGGCCCTGATGATCCGGTTTTTTATACTTTTTCATACCCTGGGGGTATATTAAGATTGTTTAAAAAAAAGTATGTTACATGCAGAAGAAGGGGTGGCAGACCTCATAAAGTATATATATTCTTGATCAGCCCTTCGCCCACAAAATAAAAAAAAGGATAGCACTGGCAATTAATAAGCTAGAGACATGAGCTTCGGCAGGAACAATACTTAAATAAATATGGATGCATCGTGAAAATTTGATCAAGAGGCGTTCTCTACTACCCAGGGTATTCGACTGTCGGGCTCTCCCGACTGAATGATATTTTTTTTATTTGAAATGTGAGCATGAATGCGTCTTAGTCTGTCTTCTAATCGAATTGGCGCCAATGGCGAAATTGGTTTAATCGCCGTAATGACAAGTGCAACAGCGTTCCACACCATTTAGCACATCCGAAGATTAACCCTCACTATGATTTGGTTCAAGTACGTTCATTGGTCGAGCTCATCTTCGAACTGAGATGGAAATCATCACAACAGCCACGGTGACGTTCCCATTGCCATTTAGCGTCTCCATTTAAAGCATTGCGACCAAGGTTTCCATTTCCCGCTAATAAGCAGTGGGACGAATTGGGAGAGCACGCTGTGTTGTTGTTGTTGTCGCTTCTCGAAATGTCTGACCACTTTCCAAATTTGGCCAGAACATTTCATGTCTTAATATTCTTCCCACGATTTACTTTATTGCGTGCTATATATAAAAATTAATATTTAACAATTTTTTTTTGTCTTTTATTAAATAAATTCACAGAATATTTTTGTTTTTGTTTTTATCGAAAATAATAATAGATTCTGTCTTATATTTTAAAAAGTCTTTCACATTAATCAAGGAATGACTTTTATTAAAAAAATCTTTCATAAAAATCAGGCTAAGATTTGCATTAAAACGACTTTAATAATATGTATTGACCTGTCTTTTTTTGTCCCAATATAAATGTCTTTTTTATTTCATACGTTCTTTGTAGTAAAGCGGTATTTACACTCGCAAAACGGCCTCGGAATGAAAAACCGTACATAAAAAAATGCATTAAGGTGGAGCAAGCTCGACGAAATCAGACCCTGTACTTTTCGAGTGTAAAGCGTTCACCATATATTGTTTCAATTTCAATAGATGGCGCCACTACGAATATATCAGTTGATAAACACAGAGCGTCTCTTTTTCTATCTTTTGCCCGTAACATTGTTAGCTGAATAACTTCTCGTTTATCATCCGATTTAAAGAAAAGAGATTTGGACCATAGTGTATTTTATATGTACCAAAAATCAAGGATCTAGCATTAAACGTGCTCTTATAATTCGACTTTAACATTATGTATTTTAATTTTCGGGGGCGTGGCAAAAATCTAAGACAAACTCGTTCAATGCAAGATATAGATGAACGTACATGCCAAATTTGTGGTCTCTAGTTCTTAAAGGACAAAGTTAAATTTTGTTTAGACGATATATTCTATACTTGAGTAGACCTTCCTCAAAAATATATATGAATTCTTACTTTAAGATGAAATGCTATGATTTCTTTGAATTTAAAAAAATATTTTATAGAATATGCTTTATACGAAAATGGAAGAGGCACATAAGCTACGTTTAGTGCACACAATTCCGATTCATATTTGGATCCGGACTCGAACATCGATTACAATTTTACGAGTCCAAAACTTAAAGAATATCTGCGATTATATATATATATATATATATATATATATATATATATATATATATATAATCATATATATATATAATCATTAAATTTATGACTGCCTCTCAAGAGGATGGCGAGCGTCAGACAACAATGCTGCTGCCCGCACTCCCTGAAATGTCAAAAATTATTTTGGTGAGCGGAATGGATATAAAAACGAAAGCATGCAAAAAGCAACTAAACAGTCGTTGATTTGAAGCACTAAAACGAACAACCGCAACGGGGAAACTCCACGGAATAAAGAAGATTATTTTCGTAATAATAAACATAAAAATGTGGTTTAATTTGTATGTAAGTCTCCACACCCTTCAGAACAATATAATGGAATTAAACAAGACCGTAAAATATTTTTCAAGATTCAACTGGCATTTGTGATAGTTGCTATTAACGCTGCTGTTTATGTGCGCGACTCGGATCGTAGTACCCACACACTGCATAGCGATCTGCAGCTGGAGACAGATGGCAGATATCGTTATGAATATGCAACATCCAATGGTATTGTAGGCACACAATCTGGATTGGGAGGCGTTGCGATTCAAGGCGGTTCCAGTTGGACTTCACCCGAAGGCATATCGATTAGCGTTAGCTATGTGGCCGATGACAAAGGATTTTATCCAATTGGTGATCATATTCCCAAAGTGCCAGATTATATTCTTAGATCATTGGAATACATACGAAATCATCCATACCAAGTGAAAGATTACTATACGGGAGAAGTGAAGCCAGTTGCCCATGATGCAGAGGCCTTTAAGGTCTACACACGAAACATGCAAAATCCGACGACACTACTATCAAGACCCAGTACTGCGACAAAGGCTTTGCATCTGACGCATCCGCCTCCAACGCAGTTCTTTAACAGACGAAGCTGAGAAAAAGAATTGAAGACATGCTTATACACAATTAAGACATAATAAATAAAAGCGTTTAGACAAAGTAAGCACAACAATATATACATATTTATACTGATTTGAAAAAAACAATAAAATATATAAAAAAAATATCCGACCGGTTCCGACATACTTATGTACTGCGTGCAGTAAATGGACGGACCTTTACCAAGATTCATCAATATAGCTTCAAAGCTGAGAGACTTATTTGCATAGAAACAGACGGACATGGCTATATCGACTCAGTTCGTCGCCCTGGTCAAGCATATATATAATCTATGGGGTCTGTGGGGTCTCCTTCAATGCGTTGCACATTTCGTAACAAAATTATAATACCCTCTGCAAGGGTATAAACCTTAATATAATTGTTTATACTCGACTCGGTCTGAGGCTGCAGTCGAGAAGTCGCTAACGCACTGGGACGGACAATCGAACACAGCTGGCTAATGGGAAAGGAAGATTATGACGGAATTAAAAATGAGTTCGGAGTTTAAAAAGACTAAAAAAATAACTCGGTGAGAGTTAGGGATTTACATTTATACAAAAAAGAACTTACATATCTGCGCAAGCTCAACCCAAAAGATTGTATCCTCTGCATATGTACCGACATTTGTACGTATTTATGAACTGCGTGCAAAAAAAACCGAAATTGTACCAAATTTAATCAATATAGATAGAAACAAACGGGCAGACAGATATTGACTTAGCTCGTCGTCCTGAACAAAAATTTGTTAACTCTATAATGTAAACTAGAGGGCTTGGCCCGTACTCGCTTTGTAAACAAAAATTGGTCCCTGTATTTGGACTTTACGTAATAGTACTTTATGTAACATATTTGTCTTAATAGATATGAAGAATCAATTTGACCAGATATTATTTTATCATAAGCATGACGCCAAGCTTAATTCGACGGATAGTTATAGTGGGTAAACTAGGTAAGGTAAATGAAACCAGAATCCCAGTTAAAACCTCGCTAGGCTAATAATACAAAAAAAAATTGTTTAACATATTCAATACCATCGTAGTTGTTAGAGCATTGTGGAGACCAAACACACGAACCATGTTCCAGATTTGGACGAACAAAAGATACTTAAAGTAATTTTGTCGTATAAGGGTCTTCGAATTCCTTTGCCCGTCATTTGATGAACCAAAGAACTTGAGCCGCCTTAATGACAGTTAAAGCTAACTGTGTATAAAACTTCAGTCTATGGTCAAGGAGAATAGCAAGATCATTTACATTGTCTAGTCTAGTAAGAAGTACCAAAGAGTGTAACTGATAATGTGAGGTAAGTGTCTATATAATGACATAACCTTGATTTAGTAAATAAAATTTGGAACCATATAAAAGCGAACAAGATCTGCTTGCTGTAAATCAAAGCGGGAACTGTCTTAAAATACAGAGACAATATTAAATCATCAACATACATTAAAATGTTAGAATATAGAATAAAAGAAGGAAAATCGTTAATAAAGAGGTTAAAAAATAGAGGGCCAAGACGACAACCCTGAGGAACACCAGACATAACATAGACGGGCCTCGAAATAGCCGACTTGAAGAAAACGTTTTGTGTTCTGTTAGTAAGGTAATCAGCAGGAAATGTAAATTCAATTTTTCACTGCAATTGGACTTAAAATAATAGAATTTTATATAATATAGAGAATTTACATTTTTGCTGTTGTCCAGTGATAACTCTCTCATTGAATGGTAGGAAAGGAAATTTTATGTATTTTATAAATTATATAAATGAAGATAAAGGGAAATATAAAATGTAATAATATCAGTATCAGTTATGGTTCATAGTGTGCCGATCTTGTTTTTGTTGTTCAAGCGGCTTTTTGATTTTTCTCCATTTCCCTTCATTTTTCTATTTCGGTAATTCATTTATCAATTTTAGCTGACCAAAACTTGAAATTAGAGCGCCATTTATATTTCTTTTTTTTTTATTTATTTAAAAATCGTGAAAAAAATACTGGCAACTCCATATAAAAAATATAGCCTAACTTTGGCACGCCAAAGTTTGGAAACCCTTGCAGTGTCCTGTATTAGCCGTCCGATTTTTACATTTCTTAAATGTTGATTTCGAACCGATCGCTCCTATGGAAGCTATATGGAATAGTAGTATAGACATACTATGAGTGACAACTGAAACTTAAGTTTTATATTGCCATGTCTCTTTATTTATGTAATTCATAAAATAGATAAAATTCCCTTTTCCTCTTTCCTAGCAATCAAGATACTGATCAACCCTCATTTACAATATTTTTCAATGCGTTTACTATTTAACTTTTGCTTATTTTATGTGTTGTATTGGAAACTCTGCTTTTCGCTGCCTACCAGCAAAACATAAGGCTTTTTGTTAGCTCTCCACAAATCGCAAAAAAAAGTAGCTCTGGCAATTATAAAACTAAAGATTGGATGTTCGGCATAAATGATACTTATGGTGTTATAACACTACCGTCGCAAAATAAACACGGAAGCTATTCAAAGACATTTTGTCACGAAATCTGCAACTCATTGAAAGAGGCCTCACAGACCCCACAAAGTATATAAATTCTTGATATGGCCGACGATCTGAGTCGATATAGCAATTTCCGCCTGTCTGTCTGTTTCTATGCAAACAAGTCTCGCAGTTTTTAAGCTATCATGATGAAACTTGGTACAGGTCCGTCTTCTCTGCACGCAGTACATATGTCGGAACCGGCCGGATCAGATAACTATATCAGATAGCTGCAATAAACGATTGGTTCGTATTCAACATTTAGTATGAAAAACTCACAGATTATGTATTTCTTATTTGTTGTTTCATTCTGTGAAAATTTGGTCAAGATCGGATGACCATATCATATAGCTTCCTTAGGAACAATCAACATTTAGTATGAAAAACTCACAGATTATGTATTTCTTATTTGTTGTTTCATTCTGTGAAAATTTGGTCAAGATCGGATGACTATATCATATAGCTTCCTTAGGAACAATCAGATGCAACGATATAGATGTATCGCACAAAAATCGACAAATATAAAATTTTACAACTTGTGTTCTGCCATTATAAGACGTATTACTCCATAATTAATCAACGATGGATTGTTTTACTCGGGAACGTCCAAACTCCATGCTTAATTCGTTAATGTTTGCGACAACTTTAACTTTAACTGGATCTAACACTATAACGAGCGAGCTGATTTCAAAACTTTAAATGAAAAAGTTTAGGAAATTTAAAACCTTTGGTTAAAGACTTATTTTGTTGAAAATAGTTATCACGTTTACGATTTATATTCGAAAAAGCTGAGTCATCTATGAAAAAATTAAAAAAAAAAAAAAATATATATATATATATATATATCTTGAAAACTACTCCATAGAAAAATAATGAATTAATTAAATTTCCTTTTTTATGATTAGGAGGTCAAAATCTATAGGTTAAAAATACTTTTGGCTCTGCGGGAGACACAAAAAAATTCATTTGTAAAATAGCGTAATTGGCTTCACAATAATTTAAATTGTGGCTTAAAATGTCGCAAGTAAGACAGGTAATGTTTATAATGCAGAAAACAGGTTAACAGTCTGACAAAAGCTAGTAAATTGTTCCTCCAAAGGACAAAATTAAAGTTAGAATTGCCAAATTGGGAGTTATCGCTCTTCAGTGTAGCGTAAAATTTTAAAAGATATCGAAAGCAATTTACTCGAAAAATTAGCCGGATGAAACAAAATGAGGACTTCGTAAATAGATTATATATAAATGATCTCCGCTACACATCTTCATCGGAAATTTACAAAAAAAACCTCTAGAATATCTAAAGAGGCACTAGATCTATAGAAGCCCTCAGATAGCGCTATTGATACAGACACAGAAACAGATACAAATACAAATTCAGATACAAATACAGATACACACCCATAAGCAGACACAGATGCAGAAACAAATACACATACCCTGAAAATTTGTTTATTTCAAAACAATTTTTTTTAAACGACTATCAAATGGATTTTAATTTTTTTAAGGTAAAAGATTGGTTAAAATTAAATTCTATTGCAAAATTTCCATCGAATCTTATTATAAAATAAGAAAAATACGGAATTATTTAGTTTTCAACTAATCTACAAAACTTTTTAAAATAATTAAAGTATTCAATATACTTTTTTTTGTTACTAAGTTGTTTATTAATAAGTGAAAAAACATTATAAGTGATTATAATATTATTAAAGTATTTAAAATTATGGTGGCTACCATATCATGATCGGTTGCTTTGATCTGTTACCCCACTGTGCTACGTTCACTTTTGAAGCCTAAAAATATAGCGAAAGCTATCTTTGGCACGGCAATGTTTGGATACCCTTGCAGACAGGCCCTTGAATAACAGGCCGGAGCAAAGTACACTTTTTTTTTAATGTCAACAATATGTTTAGTATCTGTATCTTAAAAACGCGAGATTTGAAAGCTGCAATTAGGTTAGTAAAAAACAGCGATTATAAAAGCCAATTTTGTTGGCTTTCGCTCTCACCGCTCTCTCTATTCGGTGTTGGCAATGCTTGACAGCTAAAAAAATACCAGATTTTGCAGTGTACAACTCTTTTTGTCTTTCCTAAATAGGATAGATTTTAATCTTATCTGTGAAGAAATTAATATATTTCACAATCTATATAGTAAAGCGTGAGTTTTTCGTCAAAGGAAAATACGAGGTTTAACACTCCACCCCTGAATGAAATAATTGTAGATATTTTCTGCAAACCGACTCAGAGAATTGTACGCAGAGTTCGTGTAAAAGCCTCATTTTTATTTACATTTGCGTTTCCCAGGTAATTCGGAAGAAAATCCCCAATACCTTAGCCCATTAAGAAATTTTCTGCAGAAAAATTTACAGACTTGCTTCAGCCCGACTCAGAAGATTCGCATTCGCATTTATATTCGTGTGCCCGAGAAATTCATTAAGAATTCCCCAAATCCCTACGGCAGGTTTCGCTACGAACTCCAGCGTTTTTCTGAGTTTGTCATAGGGATATTATAGTCCTGCAGGGATATTATAGTTGGGAATTGTGGCAGTTCGATTTGGAGTTCTTTCTCCATAAGGTTCTGTCTGCTGCAGAAATAAAAGCGTATACAAACGTATAGTTTTTAATCAACTTTAATCTTTGGCTTCATTCAATAAACGTTTTCATATAATAACCTAAATTAATTATTATTAAATTAATTAATACTGAAAGCAAATAAAACGAGAGTGTAAATACATTAGTTTTTATTTTGAATGTATTTCACTAATATTTTTATATACTAACATTCCATATTGGTCCATCATTTTATTTACGCATTTGACTTATTCGGCATTTTAAAAATATGTACCTGTATAAAACAATTACACAAGAAAATTCCAAAAAAAAATCTTAGACTTACCTTTTTATACCCTGAGGGGGTATATTAAGTTTGTTACAAAAAAAAGTATGTAACAGGCAGAAGGAGGCGTGGCAGACCCCATAAAGTATATATATTCTTGATCAGGGCGACAAGCTGAGTCGATATAGCCGTGTCCGTCTGTCCGTGTGAACAACGAAATCTCAGAGATGGTAAGACCTAGAAGCACCAAATTTGGTATGAAGACTTCATAATACTTGCACGCAGATCAATTTTATTTCATATTTTGGATGCCACGCCCCCTTTACCCGCAATATGAAAAAAAACCATAACTCTGGTAATTATCAAGCTAGAGACTTTGGCACGAACAATACTTGAATGATAAAGGATGCATTTGATCAAGATCCGATAATAAACCCGGAAGATATCCGCAATTATTTAATTCTTTAATTTAATGTGTTGTTGCTGTTGTTGTAAGTTTCGCCCTCCCCCTTTCTCTCTTTCAAGTTATCAAGTGATAGAGCTGCCACGTACGCAAACGGGGTACCTGGGTTCGAATCCCAGTAAAAGCATGCTTAAATTCTTTTTTTTTTAATTTTTGTTACACATTTAGTCAAACGGGAGACCTGGTTTCGAATCCCAGTAAAAGCATGCTTAAATTCTTAGATTTTTTTTTTAATTTTTGTTATACATTTAAAAAATGTTTTTTTGTTTTTATTTAGTTATTTTGAAAATAACGTTCTCATGTTGCTTAGGCTTATAAATACAAGACAGACAGCACAAATACGAAACACATATATAATTAATAGACAATTTGAGTGGCGTTCTCTACTACCTCAGGGTATTCTACTGTCGGGCTCTCCCGACTGAATGATATATTTATAAATAAATTGTTCACCCAACAAGCACAGATGCGCAAAGACACTTTGATAGAAACACACATAAAATAGGTTGCCAACTCAACAAAAGTTGCCGAGTGAGTACTCTAGACGCTAGGTTAAGAGTTCAGTAAACGAATTGACAACCCTTAGCAAAGATTTCCTAGCAGAATACTATGTAGCACAGGCTATACCGAACTTTGCATAACACAAGGGCTAATACATCCCAGTCAGACTTGAGGCAAAGTAGTTGTTCAAGCAATGCATGCATATAGGCTTACATGCTTAAGAGCAGCATATGCCATCATTGAGTGTTAAGCTTACATGCAGCGGTTTGGAAAAAGAATACATGATCAGTTGGGTGTTTAAGAAGGCTAAATGCCAAGTCATTTAAAACGTCGCGAGGTCAGAAAAAATCAAAATGACAGATCATTTAAAACGTCGAGACGTCTGAAATAATCCGTAATTATCCGACTACTCAAAATGATTATTTTTGAATTGTAGATTTTTTCTGATTTTCTGAAATTATAATCATTAAATAATCAACAATTTCCAACAGCCAAATATATATTCATTACGATTACTTCCAAAAATAATTTAATTGATTATTAATATTAATCGAAATTTAACAGGTATGGTTTTAATGTATTTATTTTACTCATCTTGTGAGTATTGTATTAATATTAGTAATGTAAATCCAAACTGAAAGTCAATTTGCTAAGTATGTGCAAAGAGGACGATTTTCATGAAAATCAAATTGTTTAACTCAATTAATCGGATAAAAACATATCAAGTTAAAAACCTACAAAATCTTTTATGCAAAAATCGATCAAATAAGGATTCGAAATTTTTTACATCACAAATGTAAATGCTTTAATTATTTGCCGTGCAAATAACAAATAATAAAATAATAATACATTTATATTTATTTTTTATGTACCGTGAAATGTTTTTATATGAGCATACTTGTGTATGTACATTAATATGAACAGGTGAACGCTTGGGTTTGATGAAAATGAGTTTACCGTTACTAGGCTGCTCCCATACTTTGTAAAGGAAATAAGCAATAGGCTCTGTTATGGCTCTGTAATACCTTAACAAAGCCCATTTTCCATTACAATTTCCAAAAACTGCGTTCTAGGAGCGATCCAGTATAACGCAGAACCTTATGACATGACGCGTTCGCTTCCAGAATAATACATCCAGCAGGCATACGTTTCAAGGTCTTTGGAAGATTTCAATTCTTTTGTAAATGGATTTTAAACTAAAATTATTTATTTAATAAACAAAGGTATTTTCCAGGGAGTGCAATCGAGACAAATTTTGGTATTTCCGTAAATGGTTCTATTTCGGTTTTGTCCTTTCGGTTACAGTTCTCGTATCGGGCCAAACCGGTAAAGCAAACTAATTTATAAAAATTTTAAGATGCTCAAACATCGAATTTTATCCACAAATATATATAAATGTATAAACATCCAAATGCATTAAATTTTTCATGATAAGTCTTACTTATAATTCCGGGAATTTTGTATAGTGCAAAACTTTGTTTGTAACAAAAACAAAAATATTTTTACGTTACGTAACGTTACGAACGTTTCGGTTTTCGGTTCTTGAAAAACATTCTATTTAGGTTCCGGTTCTGGTTCCGGCACTACATTTGTAACGGTTAATTTCGGTTTACGGTTCCGGTTTAATTATTACAAAATATATAATTCAGTCGGGAGAGTCTGACAGTAGAATACCCTCGGGTAGTAGAGAACGCATACTTTTACTGGGATTCGAACCCATGTCTCCCGTTTGACTAAATGTATAACAAAAATTTAAAAAAAAATTTAAGAATTTAAGCATGCTTTTACTGGGATTCGAGCCCAGGTCTCCCGTTTGAGTACATGGCAGCTCCTCAACCACTTGATAACTTGAAAGAGAGAAAAAAAGAGTGCGAAAACTCACGACAACAACAACACATTAAATTAAAGAATTAAATAATTGCGGACATCTTCCGTGTTTATTATCTGATCTTGATCAAATTTTCACAATGCATCCTTTTTCATTCAAGTATTGTTCGTGCCGAAGCTCAAATCTCTCTAGTTTGTTAATTGCCAGTGCTATCCCTTTTTTACTTTGTGGGCGAAGGGGGCGTGGTATCCAAAATTTGAAATAAACTTAATCTGCGTCGGACAGACGGACGGGGCTATATCGATTTAGCTTGTCGCCCTGATCAAGAATATATAAACTTTATGGGGTCTGCCACGTCTACTTCTGCCTGTTACACACTTTTTTTTTAACAAACTTAATATACCCCTAGAGTATAACATGAAATAAAATATAATTATTAATTATTCTTGATGGCGTTGTTCTTGTAGTATTTGTTATTTTGATTGCTTTCCTCTTCACCAGGGTTGTTATTGTTGTTTGCATCTATTTAAATTGCGGCGACTTGGTTTTTAGCAAATTCTGTACACAAATACTTGTTGGCGAACGTCCCGAGCCTTAAGAAATAAATAAAACTAACTATTATTACAAATATTATTTTACATCAATATTTATAGTAATTTACCTCTTTGAATTGTTGCAACAATTTCATAAACCGGCAAATTATCAAATCATGTTTAAATATGATTTCCGGCATGTGGCCGCCGCAGCTGGCTCGAGTATAGCCAAGCGTAAATGTCTAATTTTCAAGCACTTTTCGAGAATTTGGGACCTTATTTCGGCAATAACGCGACGAATGTTGTCTTCCAAAACTCCGAACGTTTGTGGTTTGTTGGCGTAGACGAGCGACTTCACATATCCCCAAAGAAAATAATACAATGATGTCAATCACACTATTTTGGTGGCCAATTGACAGGTCCATTCCGCGAAATTACGCTCTTATCGAATGTTTCCTTCAATAAATCGATTGTGTCGTGCGCTGTGTGTCATGTAGCGCCGTCTTGGAACAATATCTTCTCCACATTCATGCCATTCAATTTGGAAACAAAATAGTCGGTTATCATTGCTCTATACCGGTTTCCATTAACGGTAACTGACTCTCCAGCATCATTTCGGAAGAAGTATGACCCAATGACTCTAAATTTTGCGAAACTTCAAAACTCAATCATTGCAAACTGAACCATTCTTTTCAAAATAGACTTACACGATTTGCAAGCATTCTTCTTTTGTCAACCAAACTGAACATAAATGACATTAAAGTTGCCAGATTTAACAAAAAAAATTTCAGCTTAATCTCTACATAAAAACCTCTAAAAAAAAACACCCTTTATAATAACATAAATGTAAATGTATTGTAAATTTATGATATATCATTTGCACTGCAAAGGATCACAACATATGTATGTACATATATGAAATACATACACGATGAGTACATAATAATATCACAATTTACACACTTCTTTAATTTTTCCGTATACTTGCTCTGTAGAGCTGCGAAAATATCGATTCTCAGTGCATGGATTCTTTTCGATCTTTTAAAAAAACATCGATTAAATCGAAAAATAAGTGGTTTTTTTTATTAACAGAGATCCATTCATTAAGATCATATATTCATACATATAAAGAGAAAAAATACGTATCCATAACGTAAAAAACGAAAAGAAATAACGTTTTTAAAACATAAAAAACAAAAGTATTTTCAAAACAAACAAAAGAATTTACGTCTCCATAACCCATTGGTTTTTGCTTGCGAAGATAAGCCTATTCACTGTTTTAGTCTTAAGAGCGGCGCGTCTACTGGTAATAATACATCCAGCTCTACTAAATATATATAGAAATGTAATCAGTTAAAAGCACAATTTTTATTAAATTGCCCTTATTCGCACGTCTTGTTTGTCTCCTTATTCACAGTGGTGGGATTTATCTTAATAATTGTTTACGATACATCGATTCTTTCAAAATAGAATCGATGTTTGAACGGAAAAAAAAGAATCGATAGTATCGATGTTGGAATCGATTTTTTCGCAGCTCTATTGCTCTGCTTCTTGCGCTTTGTCATTGTTAGAAAATGCATACCAACCACAACAAATAACGAAATTAGAAGTACCGTTTGTCCGAATTGTACTTTGCATGTTCGTTCGTGGTGGTTTACAGGCTTTATTCGTTTCTTTAACAGAGCATCAAGAATCCGCGACATTTGAAAATTAGCCTTCACTTATGGCAAATGCTGTTTATAAGCATGAATTGACAGCCTCTGTGCAGGCATTGCTTGAGCAATTAAGTTGCCTCAGATTTATATGTATATGTAAAGCTAAAGAGACTCGCAAGTTAAAATCCAAACGGAAGCCGATTTCACCACAGCCTTCATTGGGAGCGCTGGACTCACCCCAAAATCCTTCGCATCCAATACATCAGCACAAAGATTCTCACACTTCGACAGCTGAGAAATTCCTATGCTGCCGGGAAGCGCATATATCTGCGCTATTTGTGCCGATTGGTTTAGTTTCCAACAGATGGCATGCTCGCGTCCACCGCTGCCAATAACTAACACGCGATGCGACATATCTAATGTTTTATATTCTTTTGCAACTATCAAATCCGCACACTATGAAACACAAACTTGTATTAATTTGATTGTACTGTTTTTAACTTGTACACACGTGTCGAGCGATCTGTAGGTTTTAAACAGAGAGCTCGTGAGAGTCGCACTGTTGCAAAGAGAGAGAGCGAGCGAGAGAACGAAGCTTGGTAAAGCACTTTGGGCTATGCCTATTATGTTGCTGCTGTTCTTGTTTTTTTTATTTTTTTTTTATTTTTAGGGTGCTTAATCACTTATTAAACCTCTTTGCTCGACGACGCGCTTACAACTGAGCTAAATAAAATATTTTGTGTAGCAAAAATCCAAACGCCATTCCGTGCCTAGGTAAACCGATCCATGACGTTAATAACGACGTCAGCTGATTGAATTCATATTCCCTTTAAAACTGCAATGTTTTATGAATTGTAAAATTCAAACCCCAATCTCATTGTCTCTTATCCCAAAATCAGTTCAACTCATAATTCTTAAGCAGACTTTACCATTTCAAATGTTCCCTTAAGCTTTTGATAATTTAGTAGTCATTCAATCCAATTTCTGCACTTGAACTAGGGTATTATAACATCGGATACAAAATGATAGTAATTCTATCTTGTGTGTTGCTGTCCACTGATAACAAAACTGGCTGCAAAAAGGTTGGCGTCGCCGTTCAAGTCGCGACTTCTACTTGCTTCATTGCATTTGCTGTTGATGCTGTTGTGTAAAACTGCGAAAAATAACACAAACATAGATAACCTTTGAGGCCGTGGGGTAAATTTAACTGCAACCGCAGCTAACAGCTCAGCTTAAACGTTACGAATATTACGGGACTTCAATAATTTTTTCTGTATAATTTCTGCTGAAAGTTATACACTCTTTTTCCGTCTAATTAAATAGTTATTAAAAATTTTAAAATATTTAAGATTCGTGCAATTGAATTTGGGCCTTTTAGAAGAGATCGACATTTAAACATTTTCGTAATCACTGAGGTACCCTACTGTACCTCTTCTTATACTCTGTGGGGTATATTATGTTTGTACCCCATAAATTATACATATGTATATTTATATATATATGTATATTTTATATATATATATATCTATATACATTAGACCGGAGCGAAAAACACTTTTTTTTAAGATTTCTCGGGTGTGCTCTCCGTTGACCCGCAATAAAATAAGATTGGGTGCAAAAAATCATCTTTTTGGGGACATTGTGGTTCGAATCCCAGCAATAGCGTGCTTAAATTCTTTACTTATTTATTTTTAAACTTTTTTTATACATAAAAAAATTTGTTTTATTTGTCGGGCTCAACCGAATGAATGATATATTTTTCTTTACAAAATTGTATTAACAGTGCTTTAAAAAGGTACAAAGAGGTCTGTTACGTTTGTGCAAAAAAAATGTGCGGAACAGGCAGAAGGAGGCGGGGCAGACCCCATAAAGTATATTTATTTTTGATCAGCATCAACAGCCAAGTCGATATAGCCATGTCAGTCTGTCCCTTTTTTGAGTTCCTAGATCTCAGAGACTATAAGAGCCAGGGACACCAAGACACACTTGCATTGATTTGCTTAAGATTTTTGACCCCGGAAATTGAAATACAAAATTTTGAAGTCAAATACAAGAGCACCTTTAATGCTAGCGTATTGATTTTTGGTCCATATTACTTATGGTCCGAACCTATCCTAATTTCATTCAAATCGGATATAAACGCGGAAGTTATTGAAATAACAATGTTACGGGTAAAAGGAAGAAGCAGAGACGCTAGTGACCTCTGTAGTGGCGCCATGTATTGAAATTTATTAAAATTAAAACAACGCTTTGCACGCAAAAAGTACAGAGTCTTCTACTGTCGAGCTTGCTCCACCGTAGCTTACTGCCTTTTTTCCTATAGATTTTGGGCTTCTAAACGCAAAAAAGAATTTCAAAAATTTTCCTCAGATCAGTTTTCAACAAAGAATTTGTTGAAATTTTGTTTGAATTTTTTAAAGATGACTCGACTTATTTGAGCACAAATCATAAAAGCGTTGGCGGTTGCAATAAAGAAAGTCTCTAACTAATACTTTATTTACATTGGGCCGCATCATTGGATTTTTCCGTTAAACGGAACATGCGGCAATGATGCGCATAAGCACCCTGGGGATAGAAGATGCGGCGCATCATTATGAAGTGTTGCCGTATTCTGTTAGTGTTTTTTTTTAATACTGCAGTTTTTTCGGGGTATCGGAGGGGAATCGATAGCAAACAGCTGTTTTTCATCAAATATCGAAAAGTAATAGCAATATAATTAAACAGCGTAAATAATAATTTTAAATAGAAACACAAAATTCAAAGTCTGCACTATATACAACATTTACCAGCTTAGAAATTATAATTGTCTGTATTTCAATAAATAAGTGTGACATTGGCAAACCAACAACCGAATAAATGATGCGACAAACAATGCGGCTTCAATGTTAACAGCTCGCATCATTTTTCCGTAGCTTCCACAATGAAGCGGCAATGTAAAAACCTTATAGGAAAATGAAATTTTCTAAAACTTTACTATACAACCTTTTGAAATCAGATGGATCGTTATGTTAGAGACTTTCAAAGTTTAAACATTAAAATTTTTTTGTGAACAAAAATCAATAAAAAAGTATATAAACAAAAATCTCGAGTTTGACAAAGCATAGAGTTTGGACTTTCTCGAGCAAAACAAGACTTAATTCATAAAAATCGGCTGACGAATGTCGAACTTATCCATATACATATTTTATTTTACCCTAACCAAAAAGCTCCATACTACGAAACTAATTTCATTGTTTTAGCTTTTGGACTATTTGTATTTAAGTTGACGGATATAACCTTATTGCCTATCCATAAAAAAAATTTTAGCTCATATTTTTGAGCCGATTTTAATATACGATTTATAAACAATATGAATTTTTTTCTGAACCTTAACCCGTGCTTATTTTTTACAAAAAATTGAGATTTTTAAACTTTAATAAGCTGATTTTTAAGCGTTGTATGAAAGAGTTTTAGTAGATTTCATTTCATTTCATTAGATACTTTCTTTTTTGAAAACGCGTTAATGATTTATGCTCAAATAAGCTGAGTCATCTTTAAAAAAATTCGAACGAAATTTCAAAAAATTATACACTGCCCGACACCGATTAGCACACCCTATACTCCGTATGTTAAACTCTTATCAAAAGAAAATATTTTAAAATTAATTTTCGTGTTTAGAAGGCCAAAATCTATAGGAAAAAAATATAAAGGTCTCTTACGCAGGAAAAAAGTGAAAGTTTGTAAAGTAGTGCACTGTTATAGCCACATGCAAGCTGACGGGTATCACCCAAAATCCTATCCATAAAAAAAATTCTAGCTCCTTTATTTTAGCACCGATTCTAATGGTTAATACAGTTTCTAAAAGAAAAACTTTAGGGCTATATATAAAAATAAATGAAAAATATTCATTGAGTGGAAAAAGATGTTTTGTTTTTATTTCAAATTTACTCACAAATTTTTAGATTTTTGGTTAATTTTTCAAAAAAGAAATTCGGTGCGCCTCCTCAGGATGGGCTCCAAAAAAAGCTGATTTTTTGCACACGTCATTATTTTATAGCGGGTCAACGATTCCGCACCCAGAAATAACCTTCTCCTGTAAAATTTCTGTTTGGCGCAAACGTTTTTTTCGCAAATGGGGCTCCATATACTAAATTAGACAAGAATTAAAAAAAAGTGTGATGGCCTAGGTGCGCTAAGCTGCCTAACGGATGTGCAAGCACCAATACAAATAAAGAAAATCGTCCGCTCACATGTAATGAACATTTTTTTATTTCAATGTGTACACTGGAAAAGGAACATTGTAATTAATATTTCAAGTTTTAGTTTAAAGAAAATAGTTGGCAGTTGATCACACATTTTAACGACCTGCAGCAAACGACTTTAACAGCAAACGAAAGGACAGCAGCAAAATACATTTGGAAAAGCGACGGCAAAACGCGAAGGTTGGGGAAAGCCAACAGTGAAAAATTGTTTTTGGTTGGCCAACAACGAATATTGCCAGCAAGTAATATCGCGCTTAAATTTTTTACTTATTTATTTTGTAAACTTTTGTGAAAATAACGTGCTCATTGTTGCTAAGACTTTTAAATACATAACAGACAGCACTTTGTATTGGAAGAAAATTTGAATAACGTTCTCTACTACCACAGGGTATTCTACTGTCGAGCTCTCCCGACTGAATGATATATCATTTTAAAAATTTTTTTTTATTATTTTAATAAGATCAAAGTTAGAGTGCAACTCATTGTCCTTACGACCTTCCAAACATTTTCTGCAGATAGCAAAAATACAAAACTCAAATATAATTTGAAGAAAATTAGAGTGGAGACCCTTACTCCCACAGAGTATTTTATTTTCGGGCCCTCCCGACTGAATTTTATATTTTTTATAAACCATAGTTGTAAAGTTTTTTAATACACGATTTTATTTTATTGACTTATGTAACTTGAATAATAATAATAAATTGAATTTGACAGACAGTAAAAACATTAAATTAATGTACAAGCTTTCAAAAAATTAACTATGCTTTTTAACTATGCAATTATTACCGTTCACCAGTACAAAACAATCATCTATCACAAATCAACAAATTTTGATAGTCTGCTGTTGTATGCTTGTGATGGAATTATTGGCAAAATAAAAGATTTCATTTCTTTTAATTTCACAGATGCTAAAGAAAAGTAAGTAAGTAAGCTCAAAAAATAAGAGAATCTATTGCTAAATGTCAGGCTTATTGGAAAATAACAAAATAAAATCTCAACTTAAAATCTAGTTTTATTTGCCTTAGATCTTTATTATCGATGACAAAACACAATAAGAGAATTCTACAATAAATTTTTGTGATGGATTCTTATATATCACAATCACAAAATTTTAGGATTGTACATCACTGCCGTCAGCAGAAATATCTTAAAATTCCAAAGTATTTTGTCATCGATTTGTGTTAGTGGACGCTTATAATATAACCTACATAAGATCGCCTACGTACGAGGGGCAATTCTACTGAAGACGAAAATTGTCTAGCTTAAAATATCCAATTGTTTAGCGCGATAACCAAACTGTTGATAGACAAATGTAGTGTATGTAGCTTTTCTATCGTTCTCAATTTCTCTGTCCTGTATCGCTGTAATCTTCTATTCCTATTTCTAAAATGGCTGACTCCTTCTTGCACAAATATTCTGTCGTTACCGACTTCGAAGACTTGTGAGCGACAGGAAAAAGAAACATACAACAAAAATGCAGAAAGCTTTGATATATAGTAGAACACTTTTTTAATGCAAAGAGCCAGATATACATAAATAAGCCTACATACCAAGTTTGATGTCATTAGCCCTTACAGACTCTGAGATCAAAATGTTCATAATTTAAAAATTTCGAACAGCCATATACTATCCGTTTATCACCCGATCCAGATAACGCTTTTAGGACTGGATTGGACTATAGACTTTATCGTATGTGTCAAAATCATATCGCTAACATTAAAGATTCTTTCGTATTTCGACTTTCAAATTTTGTTTTAAATTTACGGAGGCAGTGGGGGGCGCAGCCAAATTCTAAAACAAACTTGATCAATGCACGATAATCCAAAAGTTTCTTGTCTGTAGCTCGGATAGTCTTTAAAGTATGGGTGTCTGTTGGATAGGCAGACGAATATAACTATTTTCACTCGGTCGTTAATTTATTTATTGAACTTTTTTAAAGTACAGAATTTAAAGATGCAGTAAGCCTCGTTGTACTTTTTGAGTGCAAAGCGTTCACAATAGATTGTTCTTTATTGTTTCGTATCATGAAATTTTAATAGATGGCGCCAATACGAAGATGTTAGTTGAAATACATAGAGGTCGCTATCGTATTTTTTCTTCCTTTTGACCGTTAGTTAGTTGAATAAATCCGCATTTATCATCCGATTGGAATGAAATTTTCAGGACAGGTTAATAGTGTATATATTATACCATATATAGTATAATAGTATATGTTATGTGTACAAAAAATCTAAGTGGTTGCATTAAAGTTCCCCTTGTAATTAATCTTCTAAACATAGATTTTTGAGTTTCGGGGCGGAAGGAGGCGTGGCAAAATTCTAAAAATTCTATAGCTTTTATACTCTCTCTTAGATCTAGTTGTTCTAACTTTCAAAATTTCGAACAACCGTATGCTATCCGTTTATTATCCGATCCAGATAAAGCTCTGAGGACGGGATTAGACTATAAAGTTTATCGTTGTGCCAAGAATCATATTGCAAGCATTAAAAGTGTTGTTTTAAATCGACGTTTAAATTTGTTTTTTTTTATTTTCGGGAGCAGATCACGCGTAATTCTACTAAGTGCATATTGCGTACGCCAGAGTGTTCACATTGTGCTCCATTGCACAGCGCCACAGAGCGGCACAACATATGCAAATTTTCACAGTAATGGAACTTACTGACAAGACCTTACATTCGTAATCGATGAGGAAGAGGAATAATAATAAACTTCTGCGCGTTCATTTGAAGTGCAATTACATTTTATAATAATAATAGGGGGATGGCCCCCTGCTCGCTTCGCTCGCCAACCCCCGGCTCGCTAAGCTCGCTGAAATCTCGAGGAGAAATGTGGAGTGAAAATACGGAACACTTCCAATAGCTATAGCTAGACCATACGCCATTTTTTATAGATTCAATTTTTTACTGTAATTGGACTTAAAATAATTGTACTTTATATAATATTGAAAATACACATTTTTGGTACGCGCGGCTTTAAAGTTTCCGGTGCAATTGGATTACATCAGCAAGAGCAAGTAACAGTGTCAAATGCTACAAATGTATTTTAAAAGTCGCAACATCAATGAATCACACCCAACGTAAATATATACAAATAATTTAATTTAATTTACATTTTCGTTTTATCTCTTTTCAATATTAATTTATTTAATAATATTAACATAAAGTTATTGTATGAAAATGTTTATTAAATAAAACTAAAGAATAGAGTTGATTAAATACTATATGTATATATACGCTTTTATTTCTAAAGCAGGCAGATCCCTAGGGAGTGATAAATGTCAGCCAAAATTCCAAATTAAATTTTTAAAAATTCCTAACTAGAATTACCCTACAGCAGAAATGAAATCTGAATTTCATGCAGAATGAATTCATGACGAACTCAGGAAAACGTTTGAGTTCGTAGCGGAACCTGCCGTAGGGAAGTGCGGATGTCTTACCGAATTACCTCGGACACGCTAATGTAAAAGCGAATGACATTTTATACGAGCTTGGAAAGCAATGCTCATAGTCGAGCTGCGGCAAATTGATACATTTTTCTGCAGAACATTTCCTTCGCGAAAAGCTGATCGCGTACTAGGATAAGAGTACCGCAAACGTATTTACAGTCCTTACAACAAAGAAGAAGAGAATAGTTTTTAGCACCGAAACCAAGCTTTGAGCTTGTAGCGGAAGCTGCTGTAGGAAAACTGCAAACTGAATCGACCGAATCTCGCTACAGGGCGCGCGGCTCAGAACCGATTTGCAGCCTTGGTTAATATGAAAAATGGCATATAAATATTTCTCCGCATTTTGATACGATTAAGTCGAACCACTTATTTCTTTTACATCTTTGAACATTCGCGGTCAGTGATTTTTTAATGATTTGTATATACAAACAATATATATTTTTTTTGTAGGATATCAACCCATCAATTGAAAACTCCATTTGCTCAATGTTTAAAAGATTTATTTTATTTCAGTTGGTTGTATTATTAGTAGTAAGAAATAAAAAATAGTTTTATTCTTGTAAATTTACAATATAACTACCAAACTCCGTCATAAATTTGATTACGTTGAGGGTGAAGTAATAAATTGCCTCACGAATAATAAACGATAATAAATGTAAACCAACAAGCAAGAATTTCTTAATGCAACTCCAGAATATAAATTTTGAACATATCCATAAAGTGGCATGGGATAATTGAAATTAAACTCTTGTTTCGTCCTGTTACCGACGCATCTGAAAGCCAATGGTGCCATTGGGACAAGGACCTCGTGGCAGTCGCAATACATTATCGTTGTAGGGATGTGCATAATGTGTCGGTGGCGCTGTTAGTGGCGATTGGAGTTGTTGCACTGTTGGTGAATGCACTGATTGCTGCCGTAGCAGTGCCGCAGATACAGTACCGCCTACAACTGGTGACCAGGTCTGCTGTGAATTGGGCGCTGGAGCTGCTGTTGCTGGTCCTGCAACATATGGAGGCATGCGTTGGTGTTGAAACAATGGTGCTGAATATATATAGCTCATGGCTGCTGGCGTGGTGGGTGCCTGGTAGTAGTTGTTATAGTTGTACATTGGCGTTGTTGTTTGCGACATTTTTGGTGCCGAACTTGATCGATGCATGCCAGGTGCGGTAGATACAGCCCCTCCAACTCCGCTATTATTGTTATTAATGTTGGAAGCATTAGAAGCTAATTCTGCTTGCCAATGAGTTGATGGATTCACTGACATAATGCTGGCGTTGCTAACTGGCGTTGTGGGTGTGGCACTGCTTGGAAAAAACCAGATATTTTCAAAATTAAAAAAAAAAAATATTTTTTTTAGCTTGGAGGCCCGACAGTTAAGTACCCAGTGAAAGTCAAGGACAATGCTAAATGCCATACGCATGCAAATAGAATTAATCTGCTCAATACATATGTATGCAAAAACAATACAATCTCTGAAATCCTTTCGTTCGACGGACAGACAAACGGACATAGCTATATCAACTATATGGTGTCTGCCACGCCTTCTAGTGCCTGTTTCATACTTGTTTTTGAACAAACTTAACCTCCACAGGGTATAAGAAAATGGGCTGGGTGGTAAGGAGTCGAGCTTTTCATGGTAGTTTTACAACCAGATGAATAAGAGTAAAGTAGGAAGAAAATGACTTTGATTGGTTACGCTTTAAAAATATTTAATACTTACGGCTTATCGTCCTCTGGGTTCTTGGCACTGCCCAAAATACGCAAGCGAGCCTGTGCATACTCCTGTTCGCGCTGCTGCAATGTCTTGATGGGCTGCTTGGGTCGTATACCGTTTGAATCACGTCGCTCCTCGGCCTGAGCGGGTCGCCGTAATATCTTAACCGTTTGATTGTTAATGGAATTGGCATAATTGGCCGCATCGTACTCGCTGGCAGACTTGTGCAATACCATCATAACAGGTGCTGTAGTCAAGTCAGGAACTTTTACCTGGCCTGATTCCGACATTTGTTTCTTGGCAATCATTATCTGCTTTGGCCCAGCTGTTTTTGACGTAGTGTTGTTGCTTTTGTCGCTGGTTTCTTCCGGAGACTGTGGACGCTGTAGCAATTTCATCTTTCTCGCCGCTTTGGTTTCACCTGCTGTTGTTGACGTGCCATTTGTCGTCGTGTCGTCGTTTGTGGTTTGCAGTTTAGTTTGCAACGTCATGCAAATCTACAACAAAATCATGAAAGCATTTTTAGATATGAATGTTTTTGATGGGGGGTTGTAATATAATTCAATACTCACGCCAACCTCATCAATTTCTTCCCAGTTATCTAGCACATCGTCACCATTGGACATTGCAATAGTTGGTCTATTTATTGTGGATGCGAGCACGTTTCGTGTGCGTTGCTTGTGTACAAATATATATGTAATTTTTCTGTTCGATTCTGTTTTACAAATTTGTTGTTGTGCAGCTGCTTCACTTTCTTCTTTTGCGCCTGCTACTGCAGCTCGCACTACAACTGATACATAATTTCTGCGCACTTGTATCAGACATAAGTTCTACATATAATTTTGCACAACGTTTTGCACAAAATGATTGTTTTAAACAATGAAATATGCTATGATGCATATGCTTTACACACACAAGCATACGCACACTCGCTCAGTCGAAAGCAGCCCTGCGATAGCATACTATCGATATATAGGTAGCAGCGAACGGTACCCATTTGAGACACATGGACAATAAGTTATAGAATGTTTTTTATTTATTATTGATATATATTTTTTATGTTAGTTTCATAAAAGAACACGACATTATAGCAAAATAAATAGAATGTTAGTAAAATAAAATGATTTGAATATCTGCGCCGAGCGATGAACTAAAAACTGACACTTTACAGCACTGTTCTAGGCACTATACAGAACTGATCTGGAAGTACTATGGCTGTCGCGCTCTAACACAGTTCAAAGAGCAGCTGGCACGCTAAGCAGTTTATTGGGAATCGGTCAAGTTAGAACCCCAATATCTTGAGAACCGACGTTTCTACCAAAATCCGATTTCAGATCTTAGGGACCGGCACCCGAAGAATCCCCAAAAACATTATTTTGTTGTTTGACAGCTTCAAATCCGTCCGATATCGACAACGCAATGTATTGCCAAGAGCAGTGCTGTAAAGTGTCCAATTCTACTTCCTTGCTTGGCGCAGTTATTCAAACCTATTTATTTTATTAACTTATATTTATTTTGATAATTTATATATTTATTTATTCATTTATTTAATGTCGACTAAGAGCAAGCGACATACGATTATGAAAGTTACATTAAAATCATATATAAGCAATTAAGAATGTCTTATAAAAAAGAAAAAAAAAAGTTATTATGTATAATTATATATATATTTATATATATATTTTGGGCAAGTTCAAATAAAGATCAATTACTCGGACCCAACAATTGTTGCAAGGATTGGGGAAAACCCAAAAAAAACCCCAATCAGGTCTAATATAATGTTAGTGTTAGTTATAATGGGCCAGAAAGAATAAGATAGATTTCTTAATAGTAAAAGTTGAGGCTTCTGCATTGAAGAGATAGTAAAGTTTATTATAATCCGTACAGAGCACCCGAAAGGGTTCATGCAGGGAATAGTTATTAAGGGATATTGGTACAAAATTACGGGTATGTCTAGGTGGAACTGAGAAATTAATTTAACTCAATAAATATGAGGAATCAATTTCACCAGTTACTAATTTAATCATAAACATGACGCCAAGCGTAATACGACGGTTAGTTAAAGAGGGTAGTTTAATCAATAGAATTCTACTAGTGTACGGGGGTAAATTAGAGCATGATACCCAGTTAAAACCTCTTAAAGCAAATAATAAATTTTTTTTTTTGAACTGATTTAAAACGATCCTGGTGGTTTGAGTATTGTAGAGACGGACGAACGAGAGATACATAAAGTAATTTTGTCGTATAAGGATCATCAAATTCTTTTGCCCATCTTTAAATGAACCCAACAACTTGAGTCGCTTTACAGACTGATAAAGCAACATGTTTATCAAACTTCAGTTTATGGTCAAGGAGAATACCAAGATCATTTACTTCATGTATTCTAATAAAAGGTACCAAATTAAGAGTATAACTGATTATGTGAGGCAAGTGTCTATAGAAAGTCATAACCTTTCATTTAGGACAATTAAGATTTAGTAAATTAACTTAGCACCATTTATAAAAGCTAATAAGATCTGCTTGCAGTAAATCAGAGTATGAACAGTCCTTAAATAACAGACACAACTTAACATCATCAGCATACATTAAAATGTCTGCATTTGATCTTTAAAACCCTTGATCACTAAAGAAGAAAATTCTAGCAGGTTTGTGGTTGTAGACCTATGCTTCACAAAATCATGTTGGTAAGGTGAAACAATAGAACTACAAAAACGAGTAATTTGTGAAGTAATAATTTTCTCAAAGAGCTTAGGTGTGACAGACATTTTCGAAATTGACCTATAGTTGTTAACGCAACTCTTAGGGCCACTTTTATGTAGCGGAATGATATGTGATTCCTTCCAACCGAAGGGAATGAGCAAGATGCAACAGCAAGATGCAACACTGCTCGACAAACAGAGCTGCCAGACTTGAGAAAATTTTTAAAAATGCAAAGACCTCTTGTAAACAGCTGTTTAAAGAAGAGGGTAAGTAATATAATGGAAGCAGCATTTAGAACGCGCCGTGGTTTTTTTTTTAATTTTTGTTATACGTTTAAAAAAAGTTGTTTATGTTTTTATTTAGTTATTTTGAAAATAACGTGCTCATTGTTGCTAAGACTTTTAAATACAAAACAGAGAGCACAAATACAAAACACAAATATAATTAATAGAAAAGTAGAGTGGCGTTCTCTATTACCCCAGGATAATAGATATTCTACTGTCGGGCTCTCCCGACTGAATGATATATTTAATTAATAACTTTATGCTAAATCTGTAATTTTTCTATACACAATAAAATATAACTAAAAAAACGTATATTTTATGAAATTTTTTTTAATTTATTTAAAAAGAAGGTATTCTATTGGGTATGAAAAAATGCAGTAAGATACGGTGGAGCAAGCTCGATAGAAGGAAAACCTGTACTTTTGAATGCAAAGCGTTCACTATAGATTGTTCTTTAATGTTGCGAGCCAGAAATTTAAATAGATGGCGCCACTTCAAGGATATCAGTTGATAAACAAAGAGGTCGATAGAGTCTGTTCTGCTTCCTTTTGCCCGTAACATTGTTAGTTGAATAACTTCCGCGTTTATCAACTGCGTTGAATAAATTTTCAGGAAGGGTTTGGACAGTAGTGTATATTATATATACCAAATATAGCGCAAGCTGACTTTGGCGCGCCAAAGTTTGGATACCCTTGCAGTGCCCAGTAGAAGCCGTCAGGTTTTCATATGGCAGCCTGTTTGAAATTATACCAAACACACAATATGTGAGTTTGGTTAAAATATATAAAGAAACAAAATAGTTTTTCATACTTAATGTTGATTTGGAACCGATCGTTCCTATGGCAGCTCTACGATATGGTACACGACCAATCGGGCATTCGCATTGACACAAATCAGCTGGCTTTAGGGATGGTTGGGCGGTATTCATCGATACAAACTTGGTATTTCTAAAAATAAACTAAAATTACACAGGGGAACAACGTGAAAGCTATCTTTTGACTTGGACGCTTTCACAATTTTTTTGGGGAAGACGTGGCGACGTCAACCCCAAACGCCTAAAATGGCGGTGATTGACGGTGAATGCGTGTGGAAAGTGTTGCAAAAACCATTAGCGTCATTATATTTAGAAATTTTAAATAACCGATCGGTCCGGACTCTATTATCATCATAGATACCAAATCTCAAGTCTGTAGCTGTAATATTGCCTAAGTTATATAGTTTTTATCGAATTGTGGGCGAAGGGAGCGTGGCATCCAAAATTTGAAAAGAACTTTTCCTGCGTGCAAATATAAGTGGTCTTCGTACCAAATTTGGTGTCCTTAGCTCTTATTATCTTTGAGATCCTTTAATTCGTACGGACGCAACGATGGACAGACAGATGGCTATGAATATACCGACTCGGCTTTTGATACTGATCCTGTTAGGGGGCTGACATACTTCTTTTTTAAAAGATGAAAAACTGATAAAAAATATATCAGTCAGTAGTACATAGACGTAGCCAATAATGATCAAGAGGATGCATTCGTCTATGAACATTAAAATCAGCTAATTATAATTGCTGGCTACGCCTTTGTATTGGCGCATGGCAGGCGACTCAGAATGAGAACGCGATCATTAGTAGAGAGCGAAGAAAAAGAAATCAAGTGGAAAATGAAAGCAATAGAGAAATGAAACAATGCATGCATTCATGTATGAAATAGATACCAATACAAGTACGATTGTGCGTATGAAAGGCGTAACGTATTTTGTTGTTGTATGTTTTGTCTATTGGCAAAACGACAGCAAAAAAATATAGTGCAAGCTAACTTTGGCGCGGTAAAGTTTGGATACCATTGCAGCTGTCTGCATAAGCCGTCCGATTTTTTACAAAATTTGTTAGATGTTGATTTTGCACCGATAAACACCGCTATATAATATAGTTGTCCGATTTGTCCCAAATTTGGTCAGGCTGTTTGAAACTATACCAAATGCACAATATGTGAGTTTGGTTAAGATTTCTTAAGAAAGAAATAAAGTATTTCATACTAAATGTTGATTTTCAACAGATCGTTCTTATGGCAGCTATATGATATAGTAGTCCGATTTGAACCAAATTTGGAAAGGATGCATAAAACTGTATCAACCACATAATGTACGATTTATTACAAAATTTGTTAAAGGTTGATTTCGAACCTATCGTTCCTATGGCAGCTATATGATAAAGTAAACTGATCCGGGCGGTTCCGGCATATGTACTGCGTGCAGCAGACTACTTTGCATAGAAGCAGACAGACGGACTGGCTATATCGACTCAGCTTGTCGCCCTGATCAAGAATATATATACTTTATGGGGTCTACGAGGCCTTCTTCAATACGTTACAAACTTCGTGACAAAATTATAATACCGTCTGCAAGGGTATAACAAGCGCATTTTATTTTTGCAATCATACACGTGCCAAGTCTTAATTCTGTAGCTCTAACATGGCTTTAGTTATATCGTTTAGCGTGGCATCCAAAATTTGAAATAAACTTCATTTGCGTGCAAGTATAAAAGGTCGTCATACCTTGATCATGATGCTGATCAAGAATATATATACTTTATAGGTTCTGCCACGCTGCCTGTTACATACTTTTTTTGAACAAACTTAATATACCCCACAGGGTACAAAATGTCAGAAAGATAGGACTGACACTTTTAAGTCCTTATTACTTTTTTTAAGCCCTGTGGGGTATATTTAAGTTTATTAAAAAAACAAAATAAAATAATGTGAATCGGTAATTTAAGATTTTTGATGAGTCATCCTCTTCTACCACAAATCACAACAAACCATGGCTCTAACAATTATCAACCTGGAGACTTGCAAACTTAATCTATGCTAGATATACATACATAGATAACCGTACATGCTATGTCTCAAGCAGTAATAGTCTCTGAAGCTAGAAACTCAAAAAAAAGAGCTACCAGACTGGTGAATATTTTTAAAAAAGCAAAGTCCGCTTGTAAACAGCTGTTTAAAGAAAAGTGTAAATAATTTAATGGAAGCTGCAAAATTATTTCATCTGGATCGGAAAAGGCGTAATGCGAAATGGAGTGAGGCACAGCCGCGTAATGGACCCTAGTACAGGCAGAGCTAAATTTAATGGTGGAATGTCTGATGATGCAGTTTTACCCAGCTGCAGCTGCTATATTAAGTCAAACGCCAAGATTGCGGAGATTTAAGAGTAGGCCCTGAAGCACGGCAAGTTGGACACTGATGAAACATCCTAAAAACAAAAATTTGTTCTTTGACAACCTCAGATGTCAAAGAAATGGTTTTTTTGAATTATGTCACTTTCTGCGTCCACATATTTCAAAGCAATCACACTTTTTTAAAATTTCTGTGCCTTTGGAAAAGCAGATAGCAATCTGCATATATTAGCTGGCAACCTGCGCAGAGTACCGCGTAGTAGGGGATGTGTTTGGAGTGCACAAAAGCACTGTCCATTTTGACTGAATTCATAGTCAACTTTCGTATGTAGCTCAAATACATGTAATAGCGTTTATACACGCATTTTTCAAAGAAATACGTGAAATGTTTTCACGCTTTTCTCTCCGTATAAACAGGCTACGAGAGGCAGATGTTGATGCTGATCAAGAACACTTAATAGAACTTAATAGACCCATTTGTACCTGTTTAAAGTACAGGGTCTAAAAACTGCTGAATACGTCAAGTTAGCGGTGTTTTTCATGACAACGTGTCCAGTTTAAGCATCTTTGCCGGTAAGCTATCGGTATTTGTGTAAGCAGGTTTGCCGGTAAGGTATCGGTATTTGCTTAGCGGTGGCAGTGTATGAACGCTATTTCCCCGATGACGTATGTCCAAACGCGTATGAGGCTTTTGCACGAGCTCTACATGGAATCCTTTGAGGCGGTCTGCAGCAAAGAGGATATCTGATGATGGATTCCGAATTAGGAAAAAAAAACAATAATTAACAATAACCGTAAATGATTTTATTACAATGTATAAATTAGCTAAACAAATAAAAAGTTAATAAAATAAAATGGTTTGAATATCCGCGCCAAGCGATAATTTAGAAATGGACAGTTTACAGCACTTCTCTAGCCACTATACAGCACTGCACTAGGTAGTACTATAGTTTTCTTGCTTTAATAAAGTTCCCTGTGCAGTGGCACCAGTGCTGCCAGGTTTTCCAAAGCAAAAATTGCTAAATCAGTTGACGTTTAATTTTCAGAAAAAATTATATTGTAAAATTATATTATATTATTGAAGAATAGTTTTGTGCTATTTCGGCGAATACAGTGCCTAAACTCCTTATCTTTGAGCTAAGCATTGCGAAAGTTTTTGACTTTTTTCATTTTTATATTTTATTGTTAGCGCGCTCAAACACAGTTAGCAATGTGAGTTAAGTGAAGTCGTTCATACTTTAGGTCGAACCACTGAAAATGAGTTAAATACAAGGTCCGATGCCTTTGTGAACCAGTACTAATCATAGTGCTCGGTTCACATTCCGCCACAGGCTGGCACAAGATGAATTTACTAATATTAGTAATATTATTAGTACTAATATTCATCTTGTGCCAGCCTGTGTGTACTTAGTAATATTATTAGTACTAATATTAGTAAATTCATCTTGTGCCAGCCTGTGTGTACTTATAATATTACTAATATTAGTAAATTCATCTTGGGCTGGCACATCACAGAACCCCAGAGGCACAGCTCAATGTGAACACTAAATGCTAAATGCAGCAAATTATTTTATTTTTCTTTAGAATATTTCCTTAAAGTTTTTTATTTGAATTTATACGTTACTATTAAAAATCATCAAATGGTAAACATACCAAAATTTCAAATAATAAATATAAGAATATGTGTAGATAACTTAAATGTATCTTTATTTTTCACTTTTAATGCTAAAATTATATGTTCTAAGGCGAAGATTTATGTATATAGCAAATTGTTTTACGAACGCTTTGCGAGCAATGTGTTTGCCTATAAATTCTGGTTCAATACAAAAATCACAGCAATTCTTAGCATAATCAATGATATTGAACTACAATTGATATGCGAATTCCTTATCAAGTTTAAATAAAAATATGCTTTAATTTATATTTAAACTCATATTACATTTGGCACCTCATGGAGGTGACTTGTTAACTATAATATAGCGAACAAAACTTACAAACTGCTTAAACTCGCTAGATATTTACTTTTGTTAAAAGTCAAGACTAATTAGAGCTGTTTTATTATATATAGTGGATATGTGTATGTAAGCTTATGTATTATGTTTTTGGGGAACAACTATAATCGGTATTTATTTTTGATTTTTAAAGCTATCACAGTAATAAAAGCAGCACTTGGCTTTTAAATTATTTACACAATATAAAATGTTATATTAAACCAAAGAAGCAATGCCGATACCCAACCGAACTAGCACACTAAACACACTTGCACATATGAAAATATGCACATATGTACATCATCCTATGGATACCAAAACCTAACTAATAAAGTGGTCACATAATTCTACACATGCATCGCTGTAGCAATCCCGCCAAGTTGCTCGGGATGTGCATGGGGGGGTGTCCAACTGTTAACGGAGGTGTTGACTGATGGAGTTGTCGAATCGAGGACACTGCTGGCCAAACTAACGCTCAGCTGTAATCGCAAATGAAAAAATAAAGAAATTCGAAAATTTAGAATTTAATTAATATAGCAATGATATCATCGGCAAAGTGAATGTAAATTTCCATGAAAGAATCAACACGCGTGAGATTTTAAACCGCTGTTTACCCCGAAAACGAGTTTGGCGTATCGCCTGTTTCCAATTACCTCCAAACTAAATTAATTTTTTCTTAAAGCGCTCGTAAATTTGATCATGAACAACAACACGTCGTAATAAACTCAGCTTTCAGTCCCGTTAGACAGCTTGGCGTCAACTTCCTTACAGTTCACTGGGTTGGCGACATGTGATCGTTAGAATAGCATTTAAACGGATACGAAGCGGGTGTGGGTTAAAAAAACAAATTGTATATGATATCTGGCTGGTATGTTTACCTGTTGGTTCAGTCGTGTGTTGCACTGGTCGACTGCATCCACATCCAAATTTTGCTCATTGAAGCAACCTATGCAGATATCATGTTCATCACCAGGTTCAACTTCTATGCATGAACTAGATGTGGTAGAGTTGCGACTGATAGTCACAGTGTCACTATCATTGCCCTCATCGCTGCTTTCCGCATCGGATAGTGCTGGTTCCAGCTCCAAGGCATATGTAGACTGGCGACGCTCCTGATAGGTCTCGTCACCACTGTTGTCGCGTTTTATGACGTGGTTCTTCGTAGGAGGAACATCGTCCAGCAGCTGGAGCTCACAAGGATTATATACCTGATTGCCACCCACAATGTTGGCCACGCTGCCCGTAAGATTTTGCAGCAAATTAGCACGTGCATATTTTCCATCCGAAATGGTCGCCTGACGCGCAAAGCCGGACATGTTTATTGTGGCACGAGTTATGGCATACACCAGCAAACACACGCCCAAAAGTAGAGCACCCCAGAAGCCTAAGGGATTGACCAGCGGCAAGATATTCAGGTAGAAATTAAAGCGTGTGTCCAGCGAATCAGGCAGTTTAGGCATCATCTGAAAGAGTTCAAAATATACATTTAGATCTGTTCGTAATTTATCAACTTGTTCTACTTACAATTTCGAACCAAAGCATGGGAGCGGTCAGATGACTAAACTGTGAAACTTGTTGGTAATTTTGCAGATCCTTGAAATGCATATTGATTTGCACTTTTACGGACAACGATAGTGGCAGACCAGATTCCTAAAATGCAAAAATATGCAATTAATTTATGTATTGATGATGCCAAGTTCGATTTCATTTTGACTGCACTTGGCCTTATTTACTTTAATTATTCAGCTTAAATATAGGCCTGGAAATGCAAGTTGTCCCTGAGCTATATTTTGTTATGAAAAATTTCGCGAAATTCGCCTTTTTTATATAAAACTGGTAATACTTGAGATGGAATTGCTACTGTTGACTAAATAATTGATTTGACGTTCGCGTAGTAATTCATGTTATGAGGTTGCAATTGATTTATCTTACAAAAAATTAGTGGGCCACAAGTGTTGTCAGGTTAAAAGTTGCAACTGAAGCACTCAGTCTCGAAATTAACTGATTAAGGCATTCCAATAAAATACTGCTATTATTATTTACTTTCTGCTATAGAAAAATGTTTCGTATTTATTTATATACATGTATGTATTTTGTCTTAAGAAAAAATTATTTCATCGTGACTAGCCGTATTTACGGTTAACATAACTAGCCGGAAATGTAAATATTTAAAGCTTAAGTCGATATTATATTAAATAATCTACGATTAACTCACGCGATCCCAGTCAAGTGGAAGGTTAGCTAATATCAACAGGCGACGGCAGTTACTAACAGTAACAATAACAACAACACAATATTTTGAGCACGTTAATTATAAAACCTAATGAAAACTTTTAGTTAAGCATTGCCTATATTTTTGTACAGATGTTGATGTTGTTTTTCAGCGATGATTGACAATTGAAAGTTGTCGCTATTAATGCGAAATTAATAACAAGAGCAACGGTAAAAGCATCAAGGTGTTTTTTTGGGAAGTGCACAAACATCCAAGGTTACTTACCGGTTGTATGACAAATGCTGTTGAGTGCTTTGCAGGATCAGGCTCCATGCCAGTAACATTCTCTACAAGACCGACATCGCCATTCATAAAGTGTGGAAAGCTGAGAGAGATGGGGAAACCGTAATAACAGTCTGTGACGTCAATCAAACCAATCGGCTGACAATCGCCTAGAAGCAGCAGCAAGTGAGAGAGAATTTGCCATATTAATGCATTAGAATAAGATATTTTGTAGAGATTAAAGTAACGGAAAAGTTGCATATCGATAGCATTCGAATTACATGTCGTTGTAAGATCTACTTTTAAGGCAATCAATTGCGTGTCGCATATTCTGTTGCACAGTTTATCAAATAGCTAATACTTTCAATGGAATTTATGTAAGATTGACTTTAAAACTAATAAATGCATTGTACACTTATCATGAGAACAAATTCATTAAGCTACGGTAGAGCAAACTCGACGGTAGGAGACCCTGCACTTTTGGGAAAGAGACCGATCAAGATGACATTTCAGGATAAATACGGAAAATGGTTATAATTATGTTTTCAATAACTTATTGTGGTAGTTTTTAACGTGCTCTTGTTGATTGACTTTGATCAGGGCGAGAAGCTGAGTCGATATGGCCATGTCCATCTGTCCGTCCGTATGAACGAAAGGATTTCAGAGATGGTAAGCCCTAACCAAAACCTAACACCAAATTTGGTATGAAGACTTCTTATACTTGCACGCAGATCAAGTTTATTTCAAATTTTGAATAGCACGCCCTTTTCGCCCACAATCATGACAATTATACATAGCGCTGGTAATAATCAAGCTATAGAATTGATCTTCGGCACGAAAAATACTTAAATGAATAAGGAGGCATCGTGAAAATTTGATCAAGATCAGATAATAAACACGGAAGATATCCGCAATTATTAAATTCTTTAATTTAATGTGTTTTTGTGAGTTTTCGCCATCTCTCCCTCTCTCTTGCAAGTTAAGAAGTGGTAGAGGTGCCACGTAGGCAGACGGGAGATCGTGGCTCGAATCCCAGTAATAGCACGCTTAAATTCGCTACTTATTTCTTTTTTAAATTTTTGTTATACATTTAAAATTTGTTGTTTATGTTTTTATTTAGTTAGTTTGAAAATAATATGCTCATTGTTGCTAAGACTTTTATATACAAAACAGACAGCACAAATATAATTAATATAAAATTTGAGTGGCATTCTCTACTACCCCAGAGTATTCTACTGTCGGGCTGTCCCGAATGAATGATATATTTTTAATTTATAAAAAGGCAACAGCCGACAAGTTTTAAAAAACAAGAATTTTTTGCTCTTTGCACTATGTAATTAAGTAAACTGGCGCCGGCCGTAAAGATTGAGACGTAGGTTGCTCGATGCTGTTCGGACTCGACCAGAATCGGTATAAAATTTTGCAATAACTTAATAAGTAAAATGAACAAGGGTTCTAGAAAATTTAATTGATTAAATAATTAAAGTAGAACGGGTTGCTTATAAACATTTATGGCTTTCTTTAATACTGAAAACTACGATATTCTTCGATTAATTAATTTTCTAAACAAAACTCAAGCTGTCTTTGATGTGCCAAAGATATTTTTCCAAAGAACGGTACCAAATAACGGTACCAAACACACAATCTGTGAGTTTAGTTAAGATATTTAAAGCAGGGGTGGGCACGACATATACCCAAACGGCAACTGGACCCATAATGGAATTCCACTGCTTAGCAATTTCTTACCAAAAGCTTATAATTAGCTCACGTGCCCCTGTCACAAATCGACAGACACAATGCACGACTATAGCCCTCGAGTGTGGGGACGCACAAGCTAGAAGGGTAGGGCTCTCAATCCACCAATTTTAAAAAAAAGTAATTAAGCTACGGTGGAGAAGCTCGACAGTAAAAGACCCCATTTTCTGAAAGTCTTCAATTAAAAAATTGTTTGAGTGCAATGCGTTCACAAAAGATTGTTTTTCAACGTTGCGTACCAAAAATTTCAATAGATGGAGCCACTATGAAGATATCAACTGATGAACACAGGGGTCGCTACTACAATGTAGCGTTTCTTCTACTCCCTTTTGCTTAAAGCTTTGTAATATTGTTAGTTGAATAAATTTTGAATTTATTATGCGATTGGGACAGTAGTGTACATTATATGCATATAATGTGCTCTTGTAGTTAGAATTCAAAATTCGCGCTACGGGGACGGAAGGAAGCGCCGCGAAACTCTAAAACAAACTATATATATATATATATATATATATATATATATACACCTAAGTCTGTTTTTACACGGTAGATTGGTTCCAGAAGAAGCCGTGTAAAAGAAACCGTGTAAAAAAGACATTGAACATACTTCGCAAAAATTAAATTTGACAAAGAAATTTTAAGTACATAAAATTTCAAATCGTGCTAAATGGAATAAAATCGTGTAAAAAAATTAAAAATATTCAATTTTCAAACCGTGTTATATCAAAAACGTGTAAAAAAAGACCGTGTAAAAACAGACTTAGGTGTATATATATATATACACTACCATGCCTCCTTCAATGCGTAACACAATTAACGCAAAAAAAATTTGACTTACCCCTTCGGCAGAAACACTTGTTGGCCTTTTTGAAAGCTCCATTATCAAAGGCATGGTCTTCGAAAACATAGTTATAACCTTTAAGGCTGCCAAACGTGCGCTCCTCACCAACTCGATACTGAAAAATATGAATGATTCATACGGTTTGCTTATTATAATGCTTTCCTTTTAACTTACTAAGTTGATGGGCCTGCACATGCTCTTTCTAAAAAACTTTACAGTATCGTTAGGTTTTATGAAGCTCTTGAACTTGGTACCATCTGAGGCATACTCAATGTTACTGCAATGATCGCCATCCCATTGAGGCAAAGTCTTCTCTCCACGATATGTGTCATATAGTCCCGATATAGCCGGATTCGGCACGCCCGTATAAAACGTCTCAAAATCAGTTGAGAAGTCATACATACGATCAATTAATCCAACCTTTTCGAACGATATCCAATTTGGCAAGAACGTGTTGCCCAATGTGGCAAGCGCAGATGGAAAACCAAACATAAACTCCTTAGCTGTCATTCTTACAATAGGCTCAGATTTTGTGCTTGCGAAGAGTCCTTGCAACGGCAGACGAACAAAGAAGTAATTATGATTGGCAGTCAGATGAGAGATAGCCTTGAAACAGGATTAAAGACAGTTTTATTAAAATTATATTTAAGTAAAACTATTATATGCTAAAAGGAGGCCCTTACACATTCAATATTTTATGTGTACAGGTCTTTATTTATATAGTGTCAGCCTCAGGTGCTTATTATTGCCGTCATTACAGTAAATGAATGAAACACTTAATGAACTATAATTACATATTTCCTGTGTTGTATATAACACTAGTAGCTTCTAGTTAACTGACTGCTAGATAATTGACAGACTCACATATTCTCGACTGTCTGGGGCAAATGCATTATTCATAATTTTGGGGCTTTACTGTACCCGGATACGATGGAAACTAAATTAAATTGCTTTGAGCACAAGTTCTGGTTTATATGACTTTTCTGAAAAATTACAATTTCGCAACTTTTTGATTAAGGCGTATTATTTCACATAAATTAAGCAAGTTAGTTATATTGCCACTAGTCTTAATTTTAAAAACCCTTAACAGAAACATTATAAAGCTAATAATTAATTATAGTTACACATACATGTGTATGTATGTACAATGTAACTGCATGCATACATATGTGAATATCTGGATTAAATGTTAATTTGATGTGTAATTTGTTTACGATATCAAATGCGAGATCGTTATTAATCAGTAAAACTTGCTGACAAAAACAGGCACGCCCACAGGCGTTCATAATTATTATTGTAATAATAAATAAAGCAACACCACCATCTTCAACAAGAACACAGGGGTTCGCCAAGATCTGATGATGGGTTTTAGTAGACTTTATCAAAATAAGACGAAAAATTTAAATACACCTGTTCGATTTAGGGCTTATTTATTGAGATTTCGGGGTTTTAGTATAGACGATATTCATACAAACTGTTCAGCGTGGAAACTGTTGCATTGCCCAACATCTTGTTGGGCCTAGCGAGTTGGTAAACGAAGCGAGCAGGGGTCAAGCCCTCTATTACATATCTTTATATATATATAAAACTCCTAATTCACTGACTAAGACTGGTAAAGCTATCGATCTTTTGTGATATTCCAACTAGGAGGCGTCAATTTGGGTCAATCAATCACAGTATAAATTACCATATGCTATGTCCTGAAAAATTTTGGTTAAGATAGGATGACTATATCAAATACCTGCTAAAGGAATAATCGAATGCAAATAAAACATTAGTACGATGACCTTTGTTGTTTTTAGAGCTATCTCAACTAAACTCACAGATTCAGTATTTTTTATTATTTGTTACATACTGAGAAAATTTGATCAAGTTCCGATGGTTATTTCATATAGCTGCAATAGAAACAACTAGTTTCAAAATATGGGGGATATGAACGAACTGCGCGAGGCCAGAAAATCCAACGCATATATGCAGAAATGGTCATCCCAATAAGATAAGGCATGTATACGATCAATGGCTCATTCACGTTTATATTGCATTACTGCAATACACAATATATCTATTTGATTTAAATTAAACAAAGAACGACGCCAAGTTGGCGGCCTTTTTATCGGTATCGAGTCCAGTATAAGCAATTTTCGACGTAGGCTATCAGTTTTTGGTTAGCGGCGGCAGTGTTCTTGTGCGCTTGTGTATGTATATGTGACAATATGCAGATATGATGCGGATTGTGTTGAAAAACGAACTGAATTAATGAAGACCACGAACTTTAACTGATGAGTATCAAGTCAAGATAACTAAAAAATGGGGGCCCCAGGATGGACCATTGATAACAAGATATCCTTCTGGCATTATTGGCATTTTCATCGTTTCGGCAAGGTCATTTTTAAGAGATGTTTGGGCCTCCGTTTTAAGAAATAAATTTTCAAACTCGAATTTAAGAGTGCATGGAATTTCCTCTTGTTTTTGTTGCAATTAACGATATAAATGGTTTCAGTGTTCACACACACACACACACACACACACACACACACACACACACACACATATATATATATTTAAATGTATATAACGATAACAATCTCTAATTCTTATATGATATATAGTAGTACCAGTTTTGGTAAAAAGACTGACAGTTACCAAGTTTTATGAAGGCAGCTTAAAAACTGAGAGTCTAGTTTGTATAGAAACTGACTGCCAGACAGACGGACAGATGGACATGGCGGACATGACATAGGCTCTGCTCAAAATTACAATATGATCTGCGATATATACTATATTCTTGCTCTCAACTTATTTAATGCTTTCGTCATGGGCGCGGCACGCTACCCCGAAATTATTTGCAGTTATATTCCACAATAAAATTAGGATGAGATGTCGTGCAGTAACATTAGTTTACTAAAACCCGTTGATTAGATAAGACTCTAATCTGCCATTGAGATTGCATTATATGGGGGTTTGCAAACAAAGTTCGAAGATCAGACAACTAACGAGCCGGAGGGTAATTATCTATTTTCCATATTGTAAATTTATCGTACTTTATTTTAAATTAATAACATACACAAACTGCTAAGCACGCATATTTCCGACTTTCTAATTTGTTTTCACATTACTAACGCTATTTTATGATGTCAGAATATACAACTTCATAAGAGTAGGTAGGTACTAGTATTTCTATTATATAAGTGCTTACCAGCATGGCTATATTCAGCATTATGACCTCGTCATCCTCACGATGACCTTCGGAAAGGTGCTCCTGCCAGACCAATGGATGACTAGGTGTGGTGGACATCGTATTGTTGTCATTGAACGTAATATTCTCATGAGTCATAAGCTCTCTGTAATTTATCAATTTAAAAAAAAAATTAATATAAGTAGTGTTATCATGTTTAATAGGGCTTTGTAGGCTTACTTGTAAACGTAAGGTCCGACTTGCTCCACTTGTAGCTTTTCTCGACCCGCAAGAAACGCCTCTGAATTTGTAATATTGAATAAATATATTTTTATATACAAATCGACTGGTGGCTGGGCCCAAAGATTAAAGATTTCTCCATTGTCGGCCATAACCAATTTCTGCAAGAAATTAATATATATTTAATAGAAATTTAGATTTTTTTAAACATGGATCGTTCAATGGCATGCGAAATTGCAATGACCACCGAAAACGGATTACATATATGAATCGCCTCGTAGTCGTAAACTATGTACGGGAGCTACGTGTTAATAACGAAGGCCCCCGTAATTGGTAATTGCTTTACCATTTAGCCAAAAGGCTAAGGACGGCCATTAAAAAGTTGTTTTTAGTTTTGGTTTATTGGACTCACCCATTTGAATATCAAATCGTAGGGTTGAAACACTTTAACTAGTACCGCCGTTGTTATTGCCAAAAATCCAATGGCCAGCAACAAAAAGGCACCTGCAAAATAAAAAAAAAAAAATTATTCAATAAAAACATGTTGATGTTGCGTAAGGTTCATATGTATAAATTTTCACATTAAATTAATTAAGCCAACATTGATTATGTAAAAATAATTGAATCTCAATGCGTGAGAGCGCTACGCCAAAAATTTAAATTGATAAATAACAACAATAACCACAGTATAAGTTTACATATTTAAAATTATATTTTTTTCATCTTCGGCAAACGAACTTAATGCGTTTCAGTACATGTCTTTGTTTATGGGAGAAAATTTCAAATTTCAAGTCGATTTACAAGAGTAAGCATAATGCTACGCTGGGACAAACACTACAGTCCGAGTCTATAGTCTAAAGTCATCTCGATCGGATAATAATATCGAAAGTTATTCAACGAATAATTTTTCAAAGCATTGTGCAAAAGCAAGAAGAAGAGACGCTAGAGTACTAAGCTTTCGGTGTGTTTGAGTTTCACCACTATTAGCCTTGTACCATTGGTTTTTTTTACCACAATTCGCTTTTACCACTATTTGCTCTTTCCCACAAGTACAGGGTCTTCACTGTCGATCTTCCTCCATTGTAGCTTCATGTTTCGTTTTGTTTACCCTTGCACTAAATAAGAAATTTTGTCAAGAGGCATGTTACGCGGCTAGTGTCCAATAGTCTTTCAGAACTCGGTAGCGCGTGAAGAAATACAAAAAAATTTATTAGCGCATATGATAACTAATTATTAAAATATAACGAATTATAGAGGATCACATGTGAGCTTATACTAGAGGTAACTAGTTTCGCTTTCTCATTGTGCGGAAGTCAATGGTTTGTAAGTTGTGTTAATGGGGATGAAAAGCAATATGTCTGAACCCGACATAGTCGAGACGGCTCATAGAATACGCGAAATCGTGCGATAAACTCGTGAGATGATTGAGTACTTGCAGTGCAGTTGCGGCTTGTGAGTAGCAATAATTCGACTTAAGTTTTTCGCAATTCTACGGCATATAATGGCACCGTTCCGTCGCATCGAATTCTTGCTATGTTTGCGTGCATACGAATATCATCATTAATACACCAGCAATAGAAACAATAACAATCGAGCACAGTGGGGGCGTTCAGCAGGTAATTCTGATCACCTGATTAATATTTTTTCATTCAACAGGAAATTTTTGACAATCAGAAACGTACAATTTTGGTTTTGGTACCACAAAAAATGTATGGTACAACTAGTGTGATACCTGAAACTGATTACTGATACTAGTAGTAGGATGATTTGGTAGAAAGTTATCATATAGTAAGCGGATTTGTCCAAAATGTATCATGTCCAATCAGTAGGTACTGATTAGTAATCTATCACAAATAAAGGAAAAATTACTGATTGAATTACCTGCTGAATGCCCTCAGAGTTAACACTGTCAGTAATCATTTAAAAGTGTAATCGCTGTGGTCGGCTGTTGGACTTGTTTTCAACTTGTTTTCTTCTCATCGTAAGTGTTATTGTTGGCCAAGTTACACTGGCCTAAAACTTGTCTATTTTGTGTTGCAAATATAGAAATTGTGCTATGCGTGGTACCACTATGCGGTACCACTATGCGTGGTACCGACACGTGAATTAAATACGCCGCGTGAATGGAAAATAGAGGTGCAGAAAGAAATGGTAACTAAGGAATTGGTTTCACACTTTATTTTGCCAAACGATCAGTATTCAAGTTAAATACAAGTATGATGATTTTCTGAAGAATAATGTAATACTCCGGTCTCGACCGATCATAGCGAATGCCATGGAAATGTCGTTAATAGTGCTTTGTTTGATTTTTAATTGGCTTACTATTGAAATGTACATACAAAAGTGGGTCTGTGCATTGATGGGAAGTGATCGGAGTGCAGAGGCATAGCAGTGTAAAATAAGAGACCAACATACAACTAATAAATTTATATATCGCTAATTTCTATACTATTTATCACAAACATAAGAACTTTGATGTTACCATACAAGAAACTTTATATTTATGCTTGTTATCTTGGATGGAATATTTATATTTATATATTTATTGGAGAGAGAGAGAGAGAGAACGAGTGATAAAGCCAGACAGACAGATAAAGATCTGATAAAATATGGTTAACACCTTTATAGCTTTGATAAGCTAATCTTGATCTTGAGCTTTACGATTTTACTCCTTATTGCACATCGTCTTGTTTTGAATATTTTTGATGCCTTTTTTATTGTATTGCGCCTTTGTGGTCATCACATGCTGACATTGAATTTCTTCTTTGCATCTTCTGTGTCTTTAAATCCTGTTGTGTAACCAGTTTGCAGGGGATTTTCCTTTCAACTTTAGTTAGCCAGCTGCATAAATTCACTGTGGAATCCACTGTATCCAACTTTAATGGTAGTTTTTTTAAATGAGCATGACAATAAAGTTTTACAAGCATATATTTATAGAAACGTGAACTATAAAATGTTAGTTGTCAACTATTTATCTAGGCGTATCGACTAATTGTACGAACCAGGGACTGTAATCCATATAAGTTGTGTTGTAAATATTACAAAATAATAATAATTATTTTTTTTGTTTTAATTGATTTACTGTTACAATAATTATTAATATTGAGTTAAATTTTATAACCCTACAATAAAATTAAAATTACAAATAGTTTGTTCTTTAATAACTTAAATTGCTCATTAAATTGTGAACAAAATAACAAAAATCTTTACTAGTTAAAAACTTTTGAAAATGCAAAGATTATTCTTATTATACCCCGGGGGTGTATTAAGTTTGTTAAAAAAAAGTATGTAACAGGCAGAAGGAGGCGTGGTAGACCCCATAAAGTATATATATTCTTGATCAGGGCGAGAGGCTGAGTCGATATAGCCATGTCCGTCTGTCCAGATCTCACAGATGGTAAGACCTAGGAACACCAAATTTGGTATGAAGACTTTTTATACTAGCACGCAGATCAAGTTTATTTCAAATTTTGGATTTTTTTTCACCCACAAGGTAAAAAAAAAATAGCACTGGCAATTAACAAGCTAGAGACATGAGTTTCGGCAGGAACAATACTTGAGTGCAGAAGGATGCATTGTAAAAATTTGATCAAGATCGAATAATAAACACGGAAGATATCCGCAATTATTTATTTCTTTAATTTAATGTGTTGTTGTTGCTGCGAGTTTACGCTCTCTCTTATGTTCTCATTCGTTGAAAATTGTAAAGAGTCTGCAGTGACTTCAGTCTCTCAACGTCGTGAATTTGTTTTGAGCTAACGTTAAAAATTTTTCTGGTGCACTTTTCTAGGTGCAAGATAATTGCCAATTTAAAATGACATATTTTACTTTTTAGTATTGACCATATACGTTTTAACATGAAAAATAAAGAAAATGCCTTCAGAATTCATTACTGAATTATTTTCATCTTGGTACTGGCAGCAGAAAATTCACTTTTGTTTTTACTAGCTGGGATTATACGGTTGCGTGAGAGCTCACGCAAAAATTCCGAAAAGTATTTCTATTGCGTTTGCCGCATTTACTAGTGGGTATTGGGTATTTACTAGTGTTATTTACATACAATCCCTGGTATAAACTGATTTCTAATAGCTTACACATCACTTGTCGGCGATCTTTCAACTGCTGTAAGTGTCGCAACTTCTCCAGAGAGAAGCGGCGATGCGAGTAGAGTGCGCCCAGAAAATCTTTTAAGGACTGACGCCGAAAACGACGCCGCACCACCGCCATTATACGAGTTATGTGTTAAGTGTCGGTAATAGTCTTACAGTTTTATAAAATCTTTTGATGTGATCGTTGCAAAGTCAAAGCCAAACTAAATGTCGTCGAATTGTCAAGGGTCCGAAGTACCCTCGGCTACTTTCATTTCAAGCTCAAGCAAATACTAATTGATTTAAATACGCTTACGAAGGGTATAGAAGAATTGTCATATACTAAACAAAAATGTTATATTATACCCTGTGGATATATTAAGTTTGTTCAAAAAAAAGTATGTAACAGGCAGAAGGAAGAGTGGCAGACCCCTTAAACTATATATACTCTTGATCAGGGCGACAAGCTGAGTCGATATAGCCATGTCCATCTGTCCGTCCGTAAGAACGAAAGGGTCTCAGAGATTGTACGACCTAGTACCAACAAATTTGGTATGAAGACTTCTTATACTAGCACGTAGATCAAGTTTATTTCAAATTTTGGATGCCCCGCCCCCGTCACCCTCAATATGAGAAAAACCATACCATTGGCAATTAGCGAGCTAGAGGCTCAAATAATTGAATGAATATGGAGGCATCGTGAAAATTTGATCAAGTTCGGATAATAAACACGTATGATATACGCAATTATTCAATTCTTTTGTTGTTGTGAGTTTTCGACCTCTCTCCCTCTCTCTTTCAAGTTATCTCTGTTTGGATCTTCATACATGCCTATTCATATAATACAAAAAGTGGAATGGTGTAGGTGGTACAGGTGCCGAGTATGCAGAAAGGAGGTTGTTGCTCGAGTCCCAGTAACAGCGCGCTTAAATTCTTTGCTTATTTATTTTTACGTTTTTGTTATACATTTAAAAATTGTTTTTTTCTATGTTTTTATTTAGTTAGTTCTAAAATACCGTGCTCAATGTTGCTAAGACTTTTAAATAAAAAACAGAGAGCACAAATACAAAACACAAATATAATTAGAAGAAAATTTGAGTACCGTTCTCTACTACCACAGGGTATTCTCCCGACTGAATGATATATATTTTTTTAAATTTCACGTAGGGAAGTGTATTTGGAAATCTTTTTGCCAGCAGACTTAATATTTCAAATTTTTCTTAATCAGTCGTTTCGTATTCACTGCAGGTATACAAATTTAGTGAGCGTTTGACTATATTCAAATGTATAAAAACTTGATTTTTCATCGATGGTTGTTTTTTTTTAAATTTAAAATAAAAATGTTTAATTGCTTTGTTTGTTTGCTTAAAAAAATATTGTTTAAAAAGATATGTACTCGATTTTTCGATAACGTGCGGCACGTTCGTTTGGTGCGCTTGCCACCCACATTGATTTGGCAAGAAATTCGTGGGAATGTGCTACTAATTTGCAGTTGGAGCACGCAACGCACGCGTTTGACAACAACAAGGAAAGAGACAACAGCAACAATACAGTAAATCAGTACCAAGTTCGTGTCATAAGTTTTTTTTTGGTTGCATAACAAAATAAATTTCGCCTGTAAGAAGTTTACAAATAAAAAATATAACATTCTATCGGGAAGGCCCGATAGTACAATACCCTGTGGAAGTAAAGGACGGCTCTCAATATATGTATTTTTTTTGTCTTTATGTATTTATTTTTAAAATATGTTTTCTAGGGCTGCAAGACTATTCTCACAAATTAATGAGGTGTTGCTCTACTTCGTGTTTGGTTTTTTTTTAACCTTTTTTAAGTTGTAAAAACAAAGAGTTACACGCTTTCTTTAATATTACTAAATAAATAAATTCAAAAACATTATTAAAATTAATTCAAAATTTTCATATTTTTGCTACCCGAACTCGACCAAAACCCAAAAATTCCGTTATTATTGTGAATTTTTTTATTTAATTTTTGAACAAGTTCAGACGTCAATTTCGCTTATGGGCGTTCAATCAAATTTAGAAAAGATTTTATTTTTGAATAAAAATTTTAAGTACCTACAAACTGAAACTATTTTTTTTGGAAATTTCGGGCTAGAATGGGCCGGGCGTCTCTTTTCAGTATTAAATATCTAATTTAATAATTATTTATTTAAGTTATTGTAGAGAAATTTGTGTTAAATAAAACTAAAGAATAAAGTTTAATAAAAATAAATGCTAGTCAGAATTCCAAATGGAATTTCCAAGTATTCCCAACTATGATGAATTTCCCTACAGTAGAAATGAAAGCTGAATTGCCCGTATCCTGGCCCGAACTCAGCAAAAAGTTTGAGCGGAACCGCCCGTAGGGATTTTGGGGGACTTCTTAGTGGGCTGCAGATGCTTAGGGTAATGCTTGAACCGATCCTTTAAAAAACAAAGCAACAAATACAGCGCTAGCTAACTTTGGAGTGCCAAAAGTGCACTGTATAAGCCTTAAAGTATTTGTTTAATGTTGATTTCGAACCGATCCACAGTGGGGTATTTTTTTCGAAACTGTAGATTATTTAAAAACTGACTTTTAGTGATGCCAAGTCAAAATAGCCGAAATTGTCTATCAAAATCTTTTTAATTTTTTTTGGGTTTAATATAGGCTGCCTAATGTACGTTCAAAGTTAAAATTTCTTTCTTTATTGATCCGAAGGATACAATTTTTTGTTTTTTATGCATTTTCCATATCTTAACAATTTTGCAAGGTAAGTTTTTTATTTAGACTCATTTTTATTTTTTTAAAGGGTTCAAAAACATTATTTTTGTTATTCAGAAATTTTTTTCTCAATGGTCTATAAAAACTTTGTTTTTCAGACTTTATGTTGACATATGGTTGAGAAATTTTTGTATTGCCATAAACCTTCTTGAACATGCTTACAAAGGATGGGCATGTCTTTTTTTTGCGATAAACGAGATATTTGAGATCAAAGTTGCAAGCTCAACATGAAAAATGGTGCAGGTCTCCTACGAGCAAATGTCACTGTATAAGTTGTCTATGAAAAATATGGCAACCAAGATCAAGCGAAGAAAAACATATAAGTTTTGTGACAAAAACTACAATTGAAAAGCATTTAAGTAAGAAGTTGGCTTGTGGATCAGGCAAAGCCTGGACTTGGTAACTCCAATACTTCCCGATGATTCTTTCAAAATGGTGAACTTTCTGCTAAGAATAGCAATACTGACGTCAACTTAATTAAAAAATTTCACACAATTATGATTGTAGTTGCTTCCGGTCATGAGGTGGAACAGAGAAGTTAAGAAAATTTTCTAACGCCACACTAAGTATTAAGTCGAGTTTTATCCGTGGAATTACATGTCTTCCACGGTACATAAATTCTTGATACATGGTCTAGAGTTCATTGAACATGCTTTTTTACCGATTGGCCAATTATTAGAAGTTGCACATGATTCGCGTAACAAGGATTTCAAAAAGTACAGAAGGCATTTCACAAGAAAAATAAGTGGTATCAGTACAACCATTTTTAACATGCTTTTAGTCAGATCTGATCCGGTTATTTCTATCAAACAGAAACTACATGAAAGAAAATTTAAAGTTTATTAAAGGCTTCAATAGTTCATTCGGTTGTCAACGAAAGCAGCTATAGTATGGATGCGAATTGTAGTAGCTCTAATAATGACAGCACCGATTAAAGCACTGATGACTAACTTCAACCTTTATAAATAAGTTTGAAAAAAGTGTAAATAACGTAAATAGTGCGTTATAATTGTTATATTTAGTCAAAATATAAAATGGTTTCCAATTATTACGTAAACTGCAAAAAACCCAAAAACAAAATTTTGTTAACTTTTTTTTTCATGTTTGAAATTTATCTTTGGATATTTACATCAAAGAACCCTATATACTCAGCACCCTATTTGACCACTCGAGGTGTTAACATTATTTTTAGATTTTGAGAATTAGTTCAAAAGATACGACATTTTAATTGAAAACAATACGATTTTCAAGCAACAACAATTTAATAAAGAAAAAGATAGGTTTCGACCATACTATATATTATAGGTACTAAAAATCAATGCGCTAGCATTAAAGGTGCTCTTGTAACTCGAAATTTAGTTTTTCAATTTCTGCGGGCGGAGAGGGCGTAGCAAAAACAAACTTGATCAATGGGAGATATAAATGAACCTACATACTAAGTTTGATGTCTCTAGCTCTTAAAGTCTGTGAGATCTAGGTGTCACAAAATGGGACAGACGGATATGGCTATAACGACTCGACTATTGATCCTTATCAAGAATACATACACGCCTTCTTCTGCCTGTTTCGAAAATTTTATTATTTGCACAAACTTAATAGACCCTTTTGTAGTTTTTTAAAGTACAGGGTCTAAATAACAATAAAAATAAAATTACACTGTGCTCTATCAAAAGTTTTTTTTTTAGATTATATACATATATATACTGAATAAAAGCAAAATATAAGGCAGCATGTATTAAGCTTGTGCGAATTAATCTACAGTTTCAAGATCGTTCCTATGATAACTATATGTTATAGTAGTTCGATTTACACTTTTTTGGTCAGCATCTTTGAAACTATACCAAACACACAATGTGTGAATTTGGTTGACATGTTTTAAGAAACAAAAAAGTTGTTCATACTAAATGTTGATTTCGAACCGATCGCTCAAATGACAGCTAAGTGATATAGTGATCCGATCCGATCCAGTTTCGACATATGTAAAGCGTGCAGCAAAAAGACGGACCTATACCAAGTTTCATTATGACTATTTTGCATAGAAATACACAGAAAGATAAATATGGCTATATCGACTCAGCTTATCGCCCTGATCAAAAATATATGTACTTTATGGGGTCTGTGAGGCCTCCTTGAATGTGTTACACATTTGGTGACCAAATTATAATACTCTCAACAAGGGTGTTATAAGGGATTCGGAGAATGTTTTTCGAATTTCAATCGCTTGCACACACAAAGCAGACAAGCGACGGATGGTTGACTACTAGCCGATTACTGTAAAACCAAATTACACTGAGTGTGTGTCGATCGGCAGACTTGCAACTGTGGCTTGTAAGAGTTGTTGCAGATGTTGTTGTAGTTCTCACATGTGGAATTTGGTTGGCTACTCTTGACATAAAACAAATAGTAAACAGCTGTATGCCTAATGTACATATATGTTTGTGCTTACGAGCTTAAATCATTGCAGCTTTCGGCTATATTTATTTGCTCTCAATGATTTGACAACTTTCGTATTGTAAGTTAAAGCTGCTGCTCTGTAGGGGAAATTATCTAAAAGCTGGCTGTTGATTATGCGAACCTTTGGGATATGGCTGACAAGTGTAAACAAAGCTGTCACAAAATGATTACGCGACAGCGTGGCTAGAGACTAAGCAATTATATTGCAAGATAATTGCAACATTTCTGTAAGTTGCAGCAACATGTTGCCAACAACTGCAGAAACCACTGCTTCTTAAACTGCTCCTGGGCAATAACTACAAAATTTAATTTAATTTGTAGTCGTTTTATTGTACCCTGTGGGAGTGTATTAAGCTTGTTAAAGTATTGTTTAAGAAGTATGTAATCAGAAGGAGAAGTGGCAGACCCTATGAAGTATATAAGTATATTCTTGGCGAGCATTAGAAGCCGAGTCGTTATAGGTATGTCCTTCTGTCCACTAACCATTAAGTACATGGATGTGTCAACCCTCGATTCTTTGCTATGCATGAATCACAGAAAGGTCGTATAATTTTACGAAGCTTTTATGTCCCTGTCGAGGAGACAGAAAGCATTGAGCACTACGTCTGCGCAACTTTAAATTTTATGTTTTTCTGCAGACAGACATAAGTATATGCGCATATACATATGTATATTGGGGTGTCTGTGTTACTTTTTCCTTTACAAAAATAATTTCTTCTGATTAAATTATTTGTGATCGAAAAAATTATCTTGCTTGTGTATGTATTTATGTATAGATTACATATTTATATTTATTTTAATACAAAAAAATGCATTAAGCTACGGTGGAGCAAGCTCGACAGTAGGAGACCCTGTACTTTTTGAGTGCAAAGCGATTATTAAAAATTGTTTCGATTACAAAAAATTTCCAAAGATGGCGCCACTACGAAGATATCAGTTGATTTTGCACGTAACATTGTTAGTTGAATAACTTTCGCGCTTATCATTCGATTTAAATGAAATTTGCAGGATAGGGTCGGACCATAGTCTGTATTATACATACTAAAAATCAAGGCGTTAGTATCAAATGTTCTCTTGTAATTTTGTGTTTTAATTTGCGGGGGCGGAGGGGCGTGTGGCAAAAATCTAAAACAAACTCGTTCAATGCAAGATATAGATGTACATGCATGCCAAATTTGGTGTCTCTAGCTCTTATAGTCTCTGAGATCTAAGAACTCAAAAAAGGGACATACGGACAGTCGGACAGACGGAAATGGCTATATTGACTCGGCTGTTGATGCTGATCAAGAATATATATACTTTATGGTGTCTGCCACGCCTCCTTCTGCCTGTTACGCACATTTGCACAAAAGTAATAGACTCATTTATACTTTTTTAAAGTACAGGGTCTAAAAATGTAACGAACATGATGTAACCAAAGCATTTCCAATCAAAAAGCTACAATAAAAGCAAATTTTAAGCACCTATTGTCAAAAAGTCATCTGCACTCAAATTATAAACACAATTAATTTATAACCGATAATTGATTTATGAAAATTGAAAATATCCTGGTTGGGTCAGATGATTGGGAGGGCCTAGACCGATCGTCAATTTTAAATTTTTCCCACATGTCGAAAATAACCATAACTCAGGTAATTATCAAGCTGGAGATTGGAGTTTTGGTATGAATGATACTTGGGGTGCAAATTTGATCGCCATCGGATAATAAACACGGAAGTTATTTAATGACAATTTATCAATATAGTGACGGTATTTTTTTGTGCTTGCGTGTGTAATGTGTTTCCATATATTTACACATGTATGAGCAAGATAACTCTGGTTATATGCATTACAGGGTACTTTAGTGTCGGCCCCTACCGACTGAATGCTATATTTTTTTAATAATATTTTGCAAATATTACTATAATAAGAAAACTGCGGCGAGAGATAATAGCTGTTTGGTTTCATGTTGCAAAAGACGGAATGGGTATTACAAGTATTAAAATTACCAATTACGATTAGCAAAAAATGTTTTAGTTGATTTAATTTAATTTAAGTAACATTCAAAAATTTAAATTTAAATTTGTCGCATACTACTTATAAACAGCATTTATTTGTATTTATATTTCATTTTCGATGATCTGAAAGTCATGTTTGCGAATCATTCAATGAGTTTGAATCATGCGACATAATTATATATGCCTTAAACTTGTTTAAGCACTTAAGCTTAGCTGGTTTGGCTTACAATATTTTAACTTCCCAGCTAGAGAGCTTCAGATATACCCATTCTATGCGATTAATAAAATAACCATACATTTTCTGATGAAGCTGTCGACGCGGCAATGCGAAACACCAAATTCTTATATATAATGCCAGTGATTTGCCTTCTATTTATTATAAGCAATGAACCGCTTTTTTGCATAAATAATTATTGCACATAATAGACAAGAAAAAAATAATATCAACAAAAGGCAACACGAGAGAAACTAAAAATATAATAAAAATACAAAAACGTTAGCAATCCTGTTTGACCATGAACAGGCACTTTTATTGTAATTATTTATATTCAGTGTGAATATTTATTGTTGTTATAGTTGTATTTGTTGCTATTGCTATACCCCTGATGGAATCAATTAATTCGAGCAAAGTGCGAAACTTGTTCTGTTTAAAGACGCTGTTGGGCGTTGAGTCCCCGCTTTTAATCAATAACTGTGCAACCATCGATTTGCTAATTCTTTTGACAATGAAATTCGCCTGGTTTTGCCAGTTTGGCAGATGCCAACGAAATAATTTAAATTTCCTTAAAAACAAACCGCCAGGTATCTTCATACATGTTTATACTCCTTCTCGTATGTACCAATCATATCAAAAGATTTCATATCGAGCAACGATTTATTTTTTAAATAAATTTTTGCATCTTCATTAAGCCAAAAGTATACCATAGCAATATTTATGTTAATTTATTTCAACACATTATTGTGCGCACGTGTACGCTTTTATTTGGATTTAAATAATGCCAGGCAATTATTTTTTGTTAATTGCTTGTCCTCAGAATTAATTTGCAAAATAATTAACTTGTTACCAAGCTGATTTTGAAAAGCGCTTTCCGTTTAAAATTCGATAGTCTCTTAATTGACAGTCCTACACGATGCCACAGTTCGACCTGTTGAATTAGAGACTTGCATCTGAACAATAAATTTTTATTGGCTGTTCAAAGTCAAATGTAATGAACATTTATTGTAATCAAAATTAAGCAAGAGTGAATAATTATTCAAAACATTCAGATATTTTCACATTTTGTTATTCATTATAAAGCTTTAGTAAGTAAATGATGCTTTGTTGCATTGTTTAAATTAAAATTTACAAACTAAATCATTCTATCAAATCATATTTTTACAAAGTTACTAAAGGGTTTCATTTTTTTATAAGCTTCCATTTCATGCTACAATATTCAAAACCAATTTATATTTATTGTTAATTTTATTATATTATTACTTGATTGTTGTTTTATTCGGTTTATAGTTCATAATTTTATGAGGTAACATTTATAAGGAAGTAAATGCACAAAAAAAAAACACCAAATTGATTTCGATTATTTATTGTATTTTTTATATTTGGACTTCGTACACAATTTTTTGTTATTTATATTGTTGTTATTGTGAAGTTGTTAAAGCATTTATAGATTTTCTTAGGTTCTCTTTTCGTTTAATTTACTGTGTAAATAAGTGAAAAAATCGTGTTGTTCTTGACTTTTGAAAGAAACGCTCGCAAGTATTTGTCGAATTTTATCGTCATGTTTCTATATACGTATGTATATATGATGAGATTGGGGTGTTAATGAAAATGACCCGGCAGACACAACATAGTTTTGGCTAGAGGTCACAGCACTGATCGCAAAAACATGTGCAACGCTGGCCTCAAATATTCAGCTGTAACAGTGGCGTTCGGTTGAAAACGAATGAAGCAAACAAACGCCTGGAAACAGAAGTTTTCCAAAAAAAAAACAAGGAAAACGAAAAACTTGTATTCCCCACTTGTCTTCTAAGCTTATATGGTCAGTATATGGTCAAGTTCAGGGCTATCGGCCGACAAAATCGCGTGCAACAATGACGCGTTTGATTTAATTTGATTGTCTGGTATTTTTTATTGGCAAAGAGCTTAAAAAGAGTAGAGGCTTTAGGTTAATCTGTGTCAGTGTCGAAGAGTTGGCCAAAGATAAGACAACAACACAACATTAAGTGCTATGCTAAACAGCGACCATGCTTGTTCCGTGTGGCATTTTGTGGGCTTTAAAACGTTTTAATCAATGCAAACCAATGCAAACGAGGCTGTATTTTTGTGTTTGACCAATGATTAATGAAATAATTTTGATTTTAAGTCGAAATTTCGAGAAGCACTTAGATTAACACGCACATCGCTATCAAATACTTTCACTTAGTATTTTAAACTAGTAATTGTTCTTTTTCCACTTACGTGTGGGTGAGCGAGCACTATGTTTGCCATGATGCTGTTCATTGAAGAAGGTCCCCAATATGTCTATGGGCTTCATCGACCGATTAGCCTTGAGGCTTTTGCGACGCTGGGCGCGTTGTAACGTCGCCAATGTAACTGAGGTTGTCGCAGGATCTGACTCTGGCAAGGATATGGCTGAGTTGGCGACGACTGCTGCAGTACCACCTTCTCTTCTCGATTGATTTGGCTGACTAGCATTCAGGCCGGCCTCTTCATCGCTAACACAAACGGCACTGTAGCGACGTACAAACCTTTTGCCAAAGCTTTTCATAATTGCATTTGAATCTTCTAGTTACAAAATCTATTGTATCTAATCACTTCAAACGCGCTTATTTTTGTCGTTTGTATCTGCGGAACTTGAAAACGATATTTAGGCTTTCTCTGCGACAGATTCTTTAAAATGATCTATTACTAAGTAAACGTATGCATATAAATATGTATTTGAGTTCATGCATCAATAAACAAAAAATATATATTTTCTATATTTTCTTAAATCTGTATCTTTATCTAAGTATCTATCTTTTTAGTAGATCCAAGCGCGTTTGCCTCCGTTCACTAGCGTTGCTCGTTTATGAATGAAAGCGTGGAGGTGCGACAGACGCACCAGGTAGAGTTGCGGCTTTCAATTTTCTCAGTAGGCGCTTAGTATGAGATCGGTTACCTGTCCGCCAAGTCCATAAGTCTGAGGTCTCTCTCTCTCTCTCGCTCTTTATGCTGCTCTCTAGTGTTCGCTCTGGCGCTCAAGATTAACTTATAAAACGTAGCTTATTATGTGCTTAGCTATGCTCAGCTGTTACTTTGTTGTAAGACGATCTACAAAGTACTGCTTCTCATTTTTCCACATCTGCTTGCTCTTTTAATTTCTGCTCTGAGCTAAGATACTTTATTGGCCAAAGCAAAAAGGTTGAACACCCGTTTGACATCGAGTCCGACGCATCGCATTTTGGGGAAATACCACTCGCTATTTGATTGTAAATGTTGCTACCTAGTAATCATCGCTGATATTACTCATTTGACGTGTGGTACACTCAGCTGCTACTACTATAAAGTATTATGGAAAACTTTACTTTATTTACATACTATGATTTAACGAGATCTCTTGCAAGAGTAAATACGCAATTTCAATCAAGTTTATTGACTATTTTTGTTATTTTCTACGGTCTATGTAGACGAGAAGCCGACAAATTGTTCTCTGTTCCGTTAAAACAAAAGCAAAAAAAAACCCAATCACCTTCAGTTATGCATGCGAGCGTCTCAGACGCTTATTTCATAGTTTGTTAAGAGTTTAAGTTGTATATATTTGGATTTTTGTATACTTTTTAATATATTTTTTAAATTTCTACATTTAATTTTCCAAATTAAATGTATGCTTTATAAAAATGCTTTTGAGATATCATGTGAATCGCTTGGCAAATACTGATGCTGGTGGCAACTAGAAGCATACCTGCAATTCAATTTTAGTTTGAAGTGGCTCGACAACAGTGTTACTTAGCAGTGATTAAGAGTTTGCTTGTCAATTATCCTAGCTGGTAAAAGATCCGACTCACTTTAAGTCATGAGATACTTCCTTTTTTGATGAACAGTCGTGCTTACTATTTAACAATAAATATGACAAGTATATGAATAAATTTATTGACTAAAAATGAATTTGGCAGTAACACTTTAAGTGTCCACGTTGAAAAAACTAAATAATGAGGGAAGCCGCAGAAATTTCAGAGATAGAAATTTTTGAAATTTTTTGGGCTGCCACAGAAGAAACAGAAACAGACGGACAGACAGACGGACATGGCTATGTCGACTAAGCTTGTCGCCCTGATCAAGAATATATATATACTTTATAGGGTCTGTAAGGCCTCCTTTAATGCGTTACAAACTTCGTGACAAAATCATAATAACTTCTGCAGGGGTGTAAATATAACAACCAGTCGGAAGGGCCCAACAGTAAAATACCCTGTGGAAGTATAGAAAGCCACTCAGTTTTTCTTGTAATTACACTAGTTTACAGCCAAAATGAAAAATCAATATTCAATGGTCAATACTAGTACCACGGAATGAAAGCCTTGTCAGTAAAATTAATTTTATTGTTCACTTAAAATTAATACTCCTTTTCTCTCAACAAATTCTACATAAGAATTTAGTTGCTTGTTTAGAATGTTTACGGTAGTTGACATAATTTTCAAAATCTTAAGTATATTGCAGAGAGCTTGTAATTTACAATCTGTGTTTTAATAAATTTCCGCATTGTCAAATTATTTTCCGATATTCTTTGACTCATAGGCAACAAAAGCCAAGCAACAATAACTAAAATAATAGCAACAAAATGCGAGGTCTGTTAATCTGACTTAAAGAGATGTCAATTGATTTTCATTGTTTGTAGAGAAGACAGATGACCTTGCCAAGAGGCTAATGAACTCGCTCTTTGACATCGCAGAATATTAATAAATTGACTAAATTTTGTGTGAAGCGATTTGTGGGTGTTAAGCGTGTGTGCAGAGAGCTTACCTCACAGACTATATAAAGTATATATAGCTGAGTCGATATAGCAATGTCTGTCTGTCTGTCTGTCTGTCTGTCCGTCTGTCCGCCTGTTTCTATACAAACTAGTCTCTCAGCTTTGAAACTTGGTACAGGTCCGTCTTCTTGCTGCACGCAGTACATATGTCGGAACCGGCTGGATCGGATCACTATATCATATAGCTGCCATAGAAACGATCGGTTCAGATTCAACAGTTAGTATGAAAAACTTTGTTGTTTCTTAAGATACCTTACCTCACATACACATTGTGTGTTCGACACAGTCTCATGTGTCCTTACCAAATTTGGTTCAAATCTGACAACTACATCATATGTCTGCCATAGGAACGATTGGTTCGAAATCAACATTTACTAAGAAAGTCTTTTTTGTTTCTTAAGATATCTTAACCAAACTCACAGATTATGTACTTGGTATAGTTTCGAACAGCCTGACTAAATTTGGTGCAAATCGAATTACTATATCATATAGCTGTCATATGAACAGCTCTTTTGTGTCACCTAGATCTCAGAGACCATAAGAGCTTGAGACACCAAAAATTGGCATGTAGACTCATCTATATTTCAAGTTAATCAAGTTTGATTTTGATTTTTGCCACGCCTTCCTCCGCAATCGGAAATCGAAATACAATATTTCGAAGTCAAATTACAAGAGCACCTTCTAATGTTAGCGTCTTGATTCTTTGTACATATAATAAACACTATGGTCCAAACCTATCCTGAAAATTTCATTCAAGTCGGATAGTAAATGTGGAAGCTATTCAACTAACAATGTTACGGGCTAAAGGAAAAAGAAGAGACGCTAGTGGCGCCATCTATTGAAATTTATTGAATTTGAAACAATCTACAGTGAACGCTTTGCACTCAAAAAGTACAGGGTCTCCTACTGTCAAACTTGCTTGCTCCACTGTAGCTTACTGCATTTTTAATAATACAAATAGCATGTATCCTGAAAAGTCAGTAGGACTATAATACAATTGACAGTAGACTGTACATTTTCATCAATTAAATCTTACTCGACTTTTAATATAATTCTTTCTTTTAAATCTTTTTATTAAATTTTCCCGACAACTCAATACACTGTCAAGTTACAATACTTATGAGAAACTAAAACTTTTACACATTGCTTTAATGTTTTAATGTCACACACAATTTAAATTCGATATTTTCATTACAATAACAAAATGCATTAAGCTACGGCGGAGCAAGCTCGACAGTATGAGACCCTGTACTTTTGAGTGCAAAGCGATACAAATTGTTTCACTTTCAAAAAATTCACATAGATGGCGCCACTCAGTTGATTTAGTCCGTAACATTGTGAGTTGAATAACTTCCGCGCTTAAATGAAATTTGAAGGATCGGTTAGGACTATAGTCTGTATTATACATACTAAAAATTAAGGCGCTAGCATCAAAGGTGCTCTTGTAATTCGACTTGAAAATTTTGTATCTTAATTTGCGGGGGCGAAGGGGGCGTGGCAAAAATCTTAAGCAAACTCGTTCAATGCAAGATATAGATGTATATACATGCCAAATTTGGTGTCTCTAGCTCTTATAGTCTCTGAGATCTAGGAACTCAAAAAAGGGACAGACAGACGGACAGACAGACAGACAGACAGACGGACATGGCTATATCGACTCGGCTGTTGATGCTGATCAAGAATATATATACTTTATGGGGTCTGCCACGCCTCCTTCTGCTGTTACGCACATTTTTTGTTTGCACAAACGTAATAGACCCATTTGTACTTTTTTAAAGTACAGGGTCTAACTAGATTACAAAATCAAAGCATTTTTTTGTTATGGCTCTTTGGCTCCCTAAGCTCGAAAATGGGACTTAAAAATTTTTTTATGGTAGCGTTTTCGAAATGTTATTTTTTTTTCGTATTTTGAAGCTGCTCCAATTTTTTTGAATATATGTCCAATGGACATTATCCATATCTAACTAACCGATTTGGCTAAGCAAGCACTCAAACTAAAGATTAGTAAATCCCCTACAACATTCATTAAACATTAATTAAGATCGGTTCAGCAGTGTAGAAGCTATCAACTTTTATATGATTGAAAATACGTGTTTTTTGTGATTATTTGAATTCGAAAACTCACAAAATATTCTGTTAAAATTAAAAATCGCAAAACAAAATTATTTCGTGTAAAATTTGTAATGTTTCGAAGAAAATAAGCTATTATTGATGCGAATCCAACAATAAATGGCAAAGTAAATGTTTGTTTTAGCAAAAGACTATTGTTTTATTTGCATCTGATTGTTCCTATGGCAGCTATATGATATAGTCATTCGAAAATAATATTTCAAAAATGCTTCCATTAAAAAATTTTAAGTGCCATTTTCGTGTTTAGTGGGCCAAAGTCCATAAGGAAAAATACTTTAATTTACTTTGCATTTTGGCTGTAAACTAGTGTAATCGCTTATCAAATCATTTCGTAGAATTGATTATAATTATTGTTAATTAGTTGACTTGGCTACTTGCTATCATTGTTATTGAAAAACAAACACATAAAGTGAAATAAAATGAAATGTGTTATTGATATAAGTTGGCGTTAATTGTTGTGTTAGTATAACATCGCCTAATTCGAGATCAAAGATCCCCGGTTCCTGGTTCTCAGATCGTTAATTGGCCAGACTTGTAACGAATCTGTCTGTTTCAATCTAACTATAACATGCTGTCTAATTCGCACTTGCTAATCATAGGGGTGGGTAGTTTTATTTCACTTAAATTAATTACAAATGACGTTAGCCACGTTTCCCAGCTTGGAATGCGATTGGAACAGCGGCTGCAACTGCATCATTCGTAGAGTTCGCCTGGGTCAGAAGTTATTATCGATTGTATCATTATCATTACGACTTCTGACGTCATTACATCGCAGATATAATAGGTAATCGCCGACTTTTACGCCCAATTTATTTTCAGCTTGTGATTATCGGCTCATGCATAATGGATTTGAAAGAAGACTTTGCCATTTATTCAATAGTTGACATCGGTGTAGTTCTGAAACGCAGCTCGAAAATCGTAATCAAAGTAAAATTCCACTTAATCTGGTCACATTAATATTCAAAAGTTTAATTATTCATTTAAAAGTTTTAAGCGGACAATTGCAATTTAAACGGGAACACTAAACACAAATAATGAAGTAGAACAAATATCAAAACAATACAAAAAATGTATAACACTCAGTCGGGAGGGTCCGACTGTAAGATACCCAGTTAAAGTAAAGGACGCTGCATGCAAACAGAGTTAACTTGCTCATATATGTGTATATATGTAGGCATATATATGTGTATACATATATGTATATGAAAACACAATACACACGCACGCATAAAAGAATATCGTCACTCTATTGAATAATTGTCATTAAATAACTTCCGTGTTTATTATCCGATTGCGATCAAATTCGCATATTGGTGTAACATCACCATTACCACCACCGTTATCAAGTATCATACATACCAAAACTCTAATCTCTAGCTTGTTAATTACTTGAGTTATGGTTTTTTTCGACTTGTGGGAGAATGGGGTGGCTCATCTAAAATTTGAAGCTGTCGATTGGGTCCAAACCCTTCCAATCATCATATTTGCTAAATCTCAGACAGTAGCTGTAAAATTGATTTAGGTATATCGTTTTCTGGATTTGTGGGGGAAAGGGGCGTGGCGCCCAAAATTTTAAAGAAACTTTTTCTTCATGCAAATATAAGAAGTTTTTTTTTACCAAATTTGGGGTCCCTAGGTCTTACCATCTTTGTGATCCTTTCGTTAAAACGGACGGACAGACAGATAGACATACGGACGTGGCTATATCGCTTCGGCTTCTGATGCTGATCAAGAACATATATACTTCATGAGCTCCGTCCCATAGAAAATAAAATCGCCATATATTGAAGTGCGCTGAAAGCTTAAAGAAGGCAATCGATCAGTAATTTCACTAAAGTAATTAATCCAAATAACCCCAAACCAAATAATTTTGTGTAATATTCGACGTTTTTGTGGGTTGAACCCACCCAAATCGGAATATAATTAGCCCTCAAGAACTTGTCGATTTGTTCTGTCACAACTTGTCCTCTAAATCGTACTACTCAACATTTTAAATTTGTTGTTACTAAATAAAACTTAAACTCTTGACACCAATGATTCTAATATTTTCAGTAAAAATCTTTACCCATAGAGATAGATATTAATTATATTAAGTTTTAGAATTAGCTACCTGAAACACCTATACAATGCTATATTACTTACGTGGACCCATATCCCAATAGTATAAACTAATTCTCATAATTCCCAACATAGAATCAAAATATATCATTCAGTCGGGAGAGCCCGAAAGTAGAATACCCTGTGGTAGTGAAGAACGGCACTTAAATTTTATTCTAATTATATTTGTGTTTTGTATCTGTGCTCTCTGTTGTTTATTTAAAAGTCTTAGCAACAATGAGCGCGTATATGAAAACCAACTAATTTAAAACATAAAGATAAAAAATAATTCTTAAATGTACATATAACAAAAATTTAAAACATAAATAAGTAAAGAATTTAAGCGCGCTATAACTGGGAATCTTCTGTCTGCCTACTCGGCACCTCTACCACCTACACCATCCCACTTCTTGTATAATATAAATAAGCATGTATGCACATCCAAGCAGAGATAACTCGGAAAAGAGAGGGATAGAGGGCGAAAACTGACTCTAACACAGCGCGCACTTACATGTATAATATACATTGTATATGAACCAAGTCGTTCGACTCCCTGTGGTTATCTCAGGGAAAGCGCCGGGATTAGTCCCGACTACGCGAGGATTGTAGGGGCATTTTGTATGAAAGTCCCACGGGATTTTAACACGGGGAGTTCCTAGGACGCTCCTCGAGGAGGGAAACCTCATGGTTTCCTGGGCATTTTCCATACCATTTTCCAAATGAATTCTCCGGGAATTCCCCACCATTTTTCCTCAGGATTTCCCTAGCAAAAACTAAATAAAAAAACAGAATTTTCGCTTCATTTTATTTATTTTATATAATTTTACTTAAATTTATGTTTTTTTAAAATGCCCAATTAAATTTAAATTTATTTCAATTATCGTATTGTTTATAAACTAGTATATTATTGAATATTTTATAAAAAACCAGACTTAAGTGGGATTCGAGAGCTCGGGACCTCAAAGCTTCAGAGTCGGGCACTCTAACCAGTGAGCTACAAAGAAACATTTCTTGGTATGCTCAGATGCCTATATGTTCTGCAGTGAATGACACGCGTCAACGAAAAACAAAAACAAGAACGCAAAGGTTCCGTTAATTCTTGAAAGTCTATTGCGTTTTGTGTTCGACAAGCGCGCGCCACTCTGCGTATAGAAAGGGCACGACTTTTCCGACTATCTGACTATACAATAAACAAATCGTTTTCGTTTTTGGTATAATAAAAAACTTATTCAATTACATAATAACTACAGTTTAAATCCAACTAGCATTTAAAAAAACTAAATCCTGTTAGCGTATCAAAATGTTAGAGGCCTTAGATCTAAATTAATTAATCTATATGTAAATAGTATCTCATTTGATTATAAAATTCTTGCCTTCACTGAAACTTGGTTAAAGCCTGAAATATCTAATTTATCATTATTCACTAACAAGTACACCACCTACAGATGTGACCGATTGTCACGAGTGGGTGGAGGAGTATTAATCGCAGTTGATTCTGATTTTTCTTCGGAATTAATTTGTTGCTTGTCTAATATTGAGTTTTTTGCCATTAAGATAACTGTTTGTCAAACTTCTGTTTATATAACCTGTTCCTACATCCCTCCACAATCGGGTCTTTCTGTTTATCTTGAACACTTTTCTAATTTTCGATTGATATCCTCTAAACTTTCTGACAGAGATTATTTGTGTGTATTGGGAGACTTTAACTTTCCTGATATATCTTGGTCTATTATGGATAATATAGTTGTTCCTACTAGTTCTCACGAGTTTGTAAGTAGCATCCCAGATCTTTCACTTTATCAAGTAAACAATATTCGTAATTGTAACAACCGTCTTCTGGACCTAATATTTGTATCCGATCATTTAGTTACTAACGTGAGTAGAATAGATCCGCTTGTACTCCTTGAAGATTCTTATCACCCTACGTTAGAATTAACTCTTGATCTTTCGGTTGTTGAGCAAACTGTTCTCCCTAAAGTTGCGTCTAAGTCGCGTTGTTTTAGAAATGCCGATTTTCATAAATTAAATAATCTCATTATAAGTCATGACTGGTCCCAGTGTTTTGCGATCAATGACTTAGAATCTGCTCTGTGCCTTTTTTATAACACATTGAACCGCTTTTTTGATCAATGTGTTCCTCGAAGGCATTCAGTGAGGTCTAACAAGCCCCCATGGTTTACCCGCAAACTATCTGGTCTAAAAAATTTAAAATCGCGCTATTTTAAAAAGTAAAAACGTACAGGGAACGGTGTCGATTATTCACGGTATTCTATTGCTAAATGTAATTTTAACTCACTAAACCTGCAACTTTACAACCATTATTTGAGTCGTTGCGGGCTTCAGTTTGCTCAGGATCCTAAACGATTCTATAATTTTGTAAATTCTAAACGAAAATCATCTTTATTACGTCATTCTGTTTCCTATGCAAATACGACGGCGAATAATGACCACAGTGCAGCCGATTTATTTGTAGAATTTTTGCAAACTACTTACTTTCCTAGAACATCCTATCCCTATAGTTTGCACAAATCTAATTTTATTCCTGAACCCGTGATCACTGAAGACTCAGTGTTATGTGAATTGAATTTAATTAAGCCAGTATTCTCCCCAGGCCCCGACGGTTTGCCAGCTTGCGTACTCAGGTACTGCGCTGGCTCTTAATATCTACTGTTACATAGACTATTTACTTTATCTGTTGCATCTTGCTCATTCCCTTCTGTCTGGAAGGAATCACATATCATTCCGCTACATAAAAGTGGCCCTAAGAGTTGCGTTAACAACTATAGGCCAATTTCGAAAATGTCTGCTACACCTAAGCTCTTTGAGAAAATTATTTCACAAATTACTCGTCTTTGTAGTTCTATTGTTTCACCTTACCAACATGGTTTTGTGAAGCATAGGTCTACAACCACAAACCTGCTAGAATTTTCTTCTTTAGTGATCAAGGGTTTTAAAAATAAAATTCAGACTGATGTTGTTTATACCGACTTCAGTAAAGCATTTGACTCTGTTAACCACTGTCTTTTGAATGAATTGAAGTTAATTGGCTTTCCATATAATCTTCTTATATGGTTATCCGATTACCTTACTAACAGAACACAAAACGTTGTCTTCAAGTCTGCCATTTCGAGGCCCGTCTTGGTAACATTGGTGTTCCTCAGGGTAGTCATCTTGGCCCTCTTCTATTTAACCTCTTTATTAACGATCTTCCTTCTGTTATTCTACACTCTAACATTTTAACGTATGCTGATGATGTTAAGTTGTGTCTGTCATTTAAGGACTGTTCTTACTCTGATTTACTGCAAGCAGATCTTGTTAGCTTTTATAAATGGTGCAAAATTAATTTACTAAATCTTAATTGTCCCAAATGCAAGGTTATGACTTTTTATAGACACTTGCCTCACATAATCAGTTATACTCTTAATTTGGTACCCCTTATTAGATTAGATGAAGTAAATGATCTTGGTACTCTCCTTGACCATAAACTTAAGTTTGATAAACATGTTGCTTTATCAGTCAGTAAGGCGACTCAAGTTCTTGGGTTTATTAAAAGATGGGCAAAAGGATTTGATGATCCTTATACGACAAAATGACTTTATATATGTCTCGTTCGTCCGATCTTGGAATATGGCTCATGTGTTTGGTCTCCACAATACTCTAACCACCAGGATCGTATTGAATCAGTTCAAAAAATTTTTATTATTTGCTTTAAGAGGTTTTAACTGGGTATCAGCCTCTATTTTACCCCCGTACGCTAGTAGACTTCTATTGATTAATTTACCCTCTTTAACTAACCGTCGTATTATGCTTGGCGTCATGTTTATGATTAAATTAGTAACTGGTGAAATTGATTCCTCATATTTATTGAGACAAATTAATTTCTCAGTTCCATCCAGACATCCCCGAAATTTTTTATAAGACATTCTCAATTGTTTATATATAATTTTAATGTAACTTTTATAATCGTATGTCGATTGCTCTTAGTCGGCATTAAATAAATAAATAAATAAAAAAAGGCATTTATAAAAGTGCAGTAAGCTACGGTGGAGCAAGCTTGACAGTAGGAGACCCTGTACTTTTTGAGTGCAATGCGTTCACTGTAGATAGGATAGGTTCGGACTATAGCGTATATTATATGTACAAAGAATCAAGACGCTATCATTAAAGGTGCTCTTGTAATTTGACTTCGAATTTTTGTACTTCGATTTCTGGGGGCGGAGGAAGGCGTGGCAAAAATTCAAAACAAACTTGATCAACTTGAGATATAGATGAATCTACGTGCCAATTTTGGTGTCTCAAGCTCTTATAGTCTCTGAGATCTAGGTGACACAAAAAGGGACAGACGGACATGGCTATATCGACTCAGCTGTTGATGCTGATCAAGAATATATGTACTTTATGGGGTCTGCCACGCCTCCTTCGACCTGTTACGCACATTTTTTTTTGCACAAAGTACAGGGTCTAAGAAATGCAGTAAGCTACGGTGGAGCCAGCTCGACAGTATGAGACCCTGTACTTTTTGAGTGCAAAGTGTTCACTGTAGATTGTTTCAATTTCAATAAATTTCAATAGATGGCGCCACTACGAAGATGGTTCATATGATAAGCACAGAGGGCGCTAGCGTCTGTTCTTCTTCCTTTTGCCCGTAACATTGTTAGTTGAATAGCGCGTTTACCATCCGATTGGGATGAAATTTTTAGGATAATTTCGGACCATAGTGTTTATTATATGTACAAAGAATCAAGACGCTAACATTAAAGGTGCTCTTGTAATTTGACTTCGAAATTTTGTATTTCGATTTCTGGGGGCGGAGGGGGGCGTGGCAAAAATCTAAAACAAACTTGATCAACTTGAGATATAGATGAATCTACATGCCAATTTTGGTGTCACTAGGCTTTATAGTCTCTGAGATCTAGGTGACACAAAAAGGGAGAGCTGTGTGTTCGAACAAGCTCGAATCACCCCTTCCAAAAAACAAATCAAATCAACTCAGGCCTCTCTGTTTACAAATCGGGTGTCGAGTACGACTTGTCTTACGAGCGGGTATTGAGGTTTGACTGAAATTTGGGTGTGAATTCTGTGAGTGGTTTTTTCGAACAAGCCTGTTGATGTTCGGGTCGGGTACGGGTGTCTGACGTCACAGGGTCCCGAAGCCTGAATGTGAGTTGCTGATCGTGAGCTGTTGTACAGACACTGCGTGCAGCAAAAAGACGAAACTGTACCAAGTTTTATCAAGATAGCTTCGAAACTGAAAGACAAGTTTGCAAAGAAACAGACGGACAGACGGACAGACAGACAGTCGGGCATGACTATATCGACTCAGCTAGTCGTCCTGATCTGAGGCCTCCTACGCTGGATTTATATTTGATTGACCAATTTTTCACACGAGTGCCATCTACATACATAAGTACATACAATGTACATGTATGTACATACATTAGGGTGTATCGATTTCTTATCAAAAAATGGGACTCCATATTCACATTCTGCGGTCAATTCTAAGATGTTTTCTCCAAGAAACCATAGCTCTAAAATCAATCCTAGTCTATGCAGGATGTATGACATTGTATTAAACTCACAATCTGTGTGTTTGGTTGAGTTATCTTAAGAAACAAAAAAATTTTTCATACTAAACGGTGATTTCGAACCAATCGTTTCTTTGGCAACTATATGATTCGATCCGGGTGGCTCCGACATATGTACGGCGTGCAGCATATAGACCGACCTGAACCAAGTTTCATCAAGATAGCTTCAAAATTGATGGACTAGCTTGCATAGAAACAGACAGACACACTGTCTTTCCAGACGGACATGACTTAATCGACTTAGCTCGTCGTTCTGATCAAGAATATATATACGTAATCAGGTCTGTGAAGGCTCCTTCAATGCGTTACAAACTTCGTGACAAAATTATTATACCCTTTGCATGGGTATAAAAGCGCGGACTAGGAATTGATCTTAGAGCTATGGTTTCTAGTGAAAACATCTTAGCCGTAGATTATGAGTATAGGGTACCATTTATTTTTGTGCATATACAAATTGCATGAATAACGTAAGGGCCATTTTTCTGAAATTGACTTTAAATTGCAAAATTGTTCAACTTTCGAAAACACATAATCTTTTAAAATATTATAGCTTAATCCCTTATAGATCCGCAAAAAATTAACTGTATACAATGACCAATCGTATGCAAGATTATGCACAGATACGCAGAAAATCCCCTCTCTGCTTTTTGGTGCTTACGTTATTTTCGCAAATAAGGCTCGATATATTGAAAAGGGCGAAGTGGGGTTAAAACAGCTAGTGGTAAATAATTAAAAGTAGTTAAAAAAAACTAAGTTAGTAAAGGATAAAAAAAATGTTTTGTACCGATTCGTTGATTATAAAAATAAACAGGTCTTTTCTGAACTGAAAAAATATATTAAAATTTTAATCTACATGCATAAACATAAATTAAAATTATAATTATAATTATACTCACTTTTTGGGGTTGTAATCATATTGATTTGTGTTGTTTAAAAATTCTACACGATTGAGATTTTGTCTTTTAAATGTTTAAAATTTGTTGGATAAATATTGTATTCTAAGAAAGTTAAGTATTTAATAAAATGACCGTTGAAGCTGGTGAACAGGCAGCAAATGAATCAATTGAAATATTTTTGAAATATTTTTTTTTTAAATGTTGATGAATAAGTGCATATATGTATGTACATGTATACTTTTAGAAGTGTGTGCATAATCTGCTTTTCGAGCGTTGAATTGGAACGTCGTATGTCTTATCAGAATCATGGCTGATGAAGACTTGATGCAACCAGACAGACAGAGATTGTGAGCGAGACAGGCAGACCAAATAGCATAGTTGATAGTTTTTTTGGGTAGATCAAACAGCTGTTAGAAGTTTATTGAAAGGGCGTCAAATTAGACCGCTGTCACCTCAAATATAATTCCAAAATGTGGTCTTCATATAAGGGTCAGCATTAGTATATTAACTTATGTGTATTGTTGTTGTCGGTAATCAGCTTTGTTGTCATTTGGTTTTTTCTTTGTTATGCTGTTGAAGCTGAAGTCATTGGCCTTATAAGTTAGAGCCCTGGGCTATATAAAACCAATGAATTTACCCTATTTGCGATTAAAATTAATTTATTATTTAATTTTATTTTGTCACTAGCACACAACTATGTTCGAATGCCTTCGCTGTTCTGAGCTAAGCGAGGCCGACGTACGGACTTACTTGGGGGTGACGACGAAATTGATTAATCAAAATAAAATATCTAGCTGAATATGTCGTTGATCGCTGTGTTGCGTCGACGAAGAATGTAGATGAAAAGTAGAGGATGACTGAGAAGAAGGAGGAGTAAAAACGAAACAAGTGAACATTGCGATAGCAGAGATCAGAAGAGAGTATCAACAGAAGCCGAGATTGTTATAGACCTAACTGTTAAATATTCCATTGGAAGCAGTAGGCTAAAGCTAGTAAAGCATATTGACTTATGAAGTGATTTTAGATATAACAACAAAATAATAATATTATTATTATTATTAATATTATTAATATTATAATTATTATTCTTATTATTATTTTTATTATTTTTATTATTATTATTATTATTATTATTATTATTATTATTATTATTATTATTATTATTATTATTATTATTATTATTATTATTATTATTATTATTATTATTATTATTATTATTGTATATAAAGCTGTCCCAGACCAAAGATTACTTTATATGATACATATGAAGATACCAGATACCGAAAAAAAAAACTTTAAACGTATCTTAGACGTAATTTCTTAGACCCTGTACTTTAAAATGAACAAATGAGTCTATTAGGTTGGGACAAATTTGCGTTTCAGGTTTAAAGAGGCGTGGCACACCCTATAAAGTTATATATATTCTTGATCGGCCGAGTCGATATAGCAATTTCCGTCCGCCCGTCTGTCCCTTTTTTGTACACCTGTATCTTAGATACTAGAGCTGGAGGCATCAAATGTGGTATGAAGGCTCATCTATATCTGGCCCAGATCAAATTTGTTAAAGAATCTTGCCACGCAGCCTTTACTATTATCCATACCAGTCCTGAAATTTTCCAATCGAATGATAAACGCACAAGTTATTAAACTATCAAAATGCAAAGAGAAGAAGAAGATACGCCAGGGACCTGAGTGTTTATTAACTGATATCTTCGCAGTGACAGCATCTATTGAAATTACATGTAACAAGTAATAAAAAATACATAATCTGTAAGTATCGTTGAGATAGTTTAAAAAACAACAAAGCTCTTCATTGACAAAAATAATGCGCTATAATTCAAATTCCGAAAATGCATATTAGGATCAACTACATATGTATATAAGACACAGATTTAACTAAAATTATGTATGTTAAAATTAAAAATATTTAAACGAATGTGAAAACAAATTGAGCTATATATTGCCATTTATATTTATTTTTCATGTTTGCACTTAAAATATTTGGTGGCTTAAATATAGTTAATCCGTAATGCTCTTAATAAACTTTAAATATGAGCAATATTAAATAAAAAATTTGAACTACAAACTGAGTATATTTAAACTGAATAAAATTGAATATGAGACATAATTGGATTCGAATCAAAAGTGGTTTGACTTTGATACTAATATGTGCATATTAGAACAGCAATCTTCGTGTACACATTTCGGATTAACAAATGTCGGCTATGGTGCAAAATCAAAGCAATAAATAGTTGCATCAAAGTGTTAATAGTGCAATTTACAACGTTTTTATACCCTGAGGGGGTATATTAAGTTTGTTAAAAAAAGTATGTAACAGGCAGAAGGAGGCGTGGCAGACCCCATAAAGTATATATATTATTGATCAGGGCGACAAGCTGAGTCGATATAGCCATGTCCGTCTGTCTGTCTGTCCGTCCGTATGAACGAAAGGATCTCAGAGATGGTAAGACCTAGAAGCACCAAATTTGGTGTGAAGACTTCTTATGTTTGCACGCAGATCAAGTTTATTTCAAATTTTGGATGCCACGCCCCTTTCGCCCACAATAACTAACTCTGGTAATTATCAAGCTAGAGACTTGAGCTTTGGCACGACCAATACTTGAATAAGAAAGGATGCATTGTGAAAATTTGATCAAGATCGGATAATATCCGCAATTATTTAATTCTTTAGTTTAATGTGTTGTTGCTGTGAGTTTTCGCCCTCTCTCTTATTTGCTTATTCGTTGAAGCATTTACATATACATACACACATATGAATGAAAGCGCGCGCTGTGTTAGAGTGAGTTTTCGCCCTCTCTCCCTCTCTCTTTCAAGTAGAGTGGTAAAGCTGCCACCTTGATAGACGGGACATCATGGTTCGAGTCCCAGTAAAATCATGCTTAAATTCTTAAATTTTTTTTTTAATTTTTGTTATACCTTTAAAAATTGTTTTTTAAGTTTTTATTTAGTTGTTTTGAAAATAACGTACTCATTGTTGCTTAGACTTTTATATACAAAGCAGACAGCACAAATACGAAACACAAATATAATTAATAGAAAATTTGAGTGGCGTTCTCTACTACCTCAGGGTATTCTACTGTCGGGATCTCTCGACTGAATGATATATTTTCTATCAGTGTATGTATGAAACACTTTTTTTATTTTTCAATTTCTCGGGTGCGGAATCGTTGACCCGCTATAAAATGATGATGTGTGCAAAAAAGCACGGGTTAAGGTTCAGAAAAAAATTCATAAAGTATATAAATCGCAAAAATCTCCAGTTTGATAAACTGAGCATTGAGTTTGGACTTTTTCTAACAAAAGAAGCTATCATTCATAAAAATCGGCGGACGAATGACGAACTTATCCATTTATTTCATTTTACCTTAACCAAAATGCTCCATACTACGAAACCCATTTTATTGTGTTCGCTATCGGACGATTTGTATTTAAACTGACGTGTATTACCCAATTTCCCTTCCACAAAAAAAATTCAATATCCTATATTTTTTCACTGATCCTAATGGTTAATACAGTTTTAAAAAGAAAAAAATGCAGTACGCTACAATGAAGCAAGCTCGACAGTAGGAGATCCTGTACTTTTTGAGTGCAAAGCGTTCACTGTAAATTGTTTTAATTTCAATAAATTTCAATAGACGGCGCCACTACGAAGATGGTTCATATGATAAGTAGAGAAGGCGCTAACGTCTCTTCTTCTTTCTTTTGCCCGTAACATTGTTGGTTGAATAGCTTCAACGTTTACCATCCGATTTGAATGAAATTTTCAGGATAGGCTCGGACCATAGTGTATATTATATGTACAAAGAATCAAGACGCTAACATTAAAGGTGCTCTTGTAAATTTTGTATTTCGATTTCCGGGGGCGGATAGGGGCGTGGCAAAAATCTAAAACAAACTTGATCAACTTGAGATATAGATGAATCTACATGCCAATTTTGGTGTCTCTAGCTCTTATAGTCTCTGAGATCTAGGTGACACAAAAAGGGTCAGATAGACGGACAGACGGACATGGCTCGACTCAGCTGTTGACGCTAATCAAGAATATATATACTTTATGGGGTCTGCCACGCCTCCTTCTGCCTGTTACGCACATTTGCACAAACGTAATAGACCCATTTGTACTTTTTTAAAGTACCGGGTCTAAATATTAGGGCTATATATAAAAAATATGCATTATGTGGAAGAAGATCATATTCTTCTTAAAAATTTTTAGATTTTTCGTGGAATATTTAAAAAAGAACATTGGTTGACTTTTTGCAGACATTATTTTTTTATAGCGGGTCAACGATTCCGCACTCAAAAAATCGAAAGATAAAACAGAAGTGTTTTTCGCTCCACCCTAATGTATATGTGCATAAACATTAAATATAAATTCTCCGCCACATGTGAAATTTGACCAGTTTTTTTCTCCGTATTTAAAAATAGTAAGCAACAAAATAAAATTCTTAACGAAAACCATAATTAAATTTCATCGAATATGGAGTGTAGCATGCGAGTAGCTTGTAATTAAAAATTAATCACAGAAGAGAATCGACGTGAGCTCATAAGAAGCAAATGGGTAGAAAAGTGAAAGGATTGCAATGTGCATGCTTTAAATGAAGACCTTTGTACATATGTACATATGTATGTTCTCAGCTCTGATACGATCTAAGGTAGAGCCTGTCATCACAAAACTCAAAAGCAGAAGCCATAAAGTGTTAAAATACTTCCGCATAGGAGCTCACTAAGTTGCTTTTAGTTGCTCTGTAAATAAGAAACAACAAAAAGTAAGAGGCAGCATCCTCGGTTTTTTTACTCTCCCCTGAGATACTGGAAGGTCACACATTGTAACGCCTCTCTGACAACCCTATTGTAACACTTCCAGTCTACACACGTGATGTCAGCAACTTCTGGCGCCAAAGCACCTTTCCAAGCGCCTCAGTTGCCCGCGAGTTAGGCACACAGAAACTAAACCCAGAAGACACAACACAGTTTTCAGTGTTTTAATTTTTAATTCAACGTTTTTCGCTATTGCTTAATCCCTTAGAAGGCTTTAGTTTTGCTTTTTTAAATATATATTTATAACATTGTTTTTATTTAAAGTGTACGCGTTTTCATTGAGCTAAGCCAATGTAATGACACTTCATTTTACTATTATATGTTAAATCATTTCGCTTCATTTCGTGTAATTTGTTAAAAAGCTTAAATGCTAATTGTATTTATGAATACCATTTAAACCGATTCGGCTGCTATTGCTGCTCTTGTAATCAAAATTAAGAATTTGTACTTTTTTTGAATAGTGGAGAAACAAAACCACTTTGACCTTCCAATTGAGCATGTGAGTATTTGTCTAAGTTACAATGTTTCAATGTTTGATTTGCAATATTAGTCATTTGTAGATCGCAGGGTTTTGAAGTCACAACATTAAAGGCAACAGATTTTCCTAAGAATTTATTCCATTGTTACTGTATCAAAAAAATTAACATTTACTGAAAAAATAAAAGTTTTATGATAAAGGTATATAAATATTACTATCTGGTTATTCAAAAAAATATAATATAATAGCTAAGCGAAATTTACAAAAAAAATATATCATTCAGTCGGGAGAGCCCGACAGTTGAATACCCTGTGGTAGTAGAGAACGCAACTCAAATTTAAAAAAAAAAATATTTGTGCTCTCTGTTATGTATTTAAAAGTCTTAGCAACAATGTGCATGTCATTTTTAAACTATTCCACTTCAATATGAATATACATGTATTAAGATCCAATCAGAGATAACTTATAAGAGAGGGGTAGAGTGGGCGAAAACTCACTCTAGCACAGCGCGCACCTACATGCGTATGTATGTATGTATAAATCATATGCATAGGTGCTGCGCACCTATGGTTTAAATGGATTACTATACAAAAAGTATAATTTGTTTAACACGCAAAGCTGCACATGTTGTCACACTGATACAAATCTTTGAGTCATTGTATAGCGATCCTATTAATAGCTAGTCGCGTCCAACTGTATTTTTAAGTACAAGTATAAATTTACAGTTACCTTTGCAAAAACAAAAAGTCAATGAAAATATAGCGCAAGCTAAGTTTGTCGCACCAATGTTAGGATACACTTACAGAGCCGTCAGACTTTTTACAAAATGTTGATTTCAACCCTATAGTTTATATGACAGTTATGTGATATAGTGTTACGATCCGATAAGTCATCCCACAAATCGCAAAAAACCATAAATCTAGCAATTATAAAGCTGTAGATTAGAGATTCACCAAGAATGATACTTAGCGTAATGTTACACCATCGTCCAAATTTGATCGCAATAGGAAAATAAACACGGAAGATATTCGAAGACAATTATTTCATATAGTGAATCTAATGTTTTGTGCGTGCATGTGTTCTAATGTTCTTGCATACATATGCATATATGTATGTGTATACGTGAGCAGATTAACTTTGTTTGAATGCATTGGGAATTTAATATCCTCTGCTTCCACAGAGTATTATACTGTCGAGCCCTGTCGACTGAATGATACATTTTAATCTGTTTTCTTACTGATATATTTAATTGATGTTCCCATGCAAGTTGTTTCATGTCAACAGCTTTACGATTATCTGCAGTTCAAGACGATTAATTAATTAAAAGTTTTTTATTTTAAGTATATCAAAAAAACTTCTACATAACTGTAATGCATTAAAAAATAAACCATCACCATTATTGATGCTAAGTTTTATTCACATTCCAGCAAAAACACGATAAGTGTCACGGATACTAAAACACTTTCGAGATCACATAATCAAATTCCAATAATTAGAGACTACGACATGACCGAACGCAAGTACAGGTAAATAATATTCCTATCTGTAACATCATAATAATCATAATGAGCTTTAGCATAAACATTAATTATAATCAAGGCTGCAAACCGCTTCCGAATCGAACCTCAAGGGACCGGTTCGGTTTGGATTTTTGGGCTACACGAACCGGGCCTCGAACCGAACTCCGAGCACTTTCATAAAAGTAAGGTTCGGTTCAGACTTTAAAATTTGTGGCAGTCGACAAAAATTTCGATACAAACTTCGTTGCTTTTGGGCTTTGGCGGGCTTTTTTTAAACGAGGTTTTCACAGAAGTCGATTAATTTTTAACAAATGTTTACGAACGGGTTATCATTGTATTCAAATTTCTTTTGACCAATTCTTTGCCTAAATGTTTTTGACTCTACACTTCCAAATTTTAAAATCTGAGCTGAACCGAACCTCCCCAAACATTTTTGAAGTTTGCAGCCATGATTATAATACAAGAATCTATTAAATCTTATAAGTTTAATAAAATGCTTGTCATTCTTTCTTATATAATTATAGTCTTATGTGTGTACACTTTACAAATATTTAGCACTCAAAGCGATTTTGTTCAAAATCGAAACTAGGCGGTTCGTATAACTATATCACATAGAATCGATCGGTCCGAAGTCTACATTATGTATAAAAAAAACTATTTTTTTTTAGGACGTCAGAGCGTAACTCACAGATTATATGATTGTATATGATTATAGTCTTATACATCCTGGCCAAGTATATTTCAAATCGGGAAACTGTATCATATAAATACCTGCCATGGAAACGATCGGTTAAAGATCATACCAAACTCGCAGTTGGAGTTTTTGGTATGATACCAGTTGTATCGTTATATACAATCTAAACAAATTTAGAAAAATTTGGATTTATAAATCATAGTCATACGTCATTTGTTGTTATTTTAAAGCAGGATTCTGCAAGAATATTCAATCTTTGGCGCGCAAAAGATAGCTTGCGGTATCTTTAAGTCATATTCTTTAAGCATTTTTTCCATGTAAAGCATATTATCAAGTAGGCCGAAAACGATTCTGCTACTCCTAAACTTCATATAAAAAAATAGTCTCAGAATGAAATCGTCATGTTTAGACCCTGTACTTTAAAAAAGTACAAATGGGTCTATTAAGTTTGTGCAAATGTGCGTAACAGGCAGAAGGAGGCGTGGCAGACCTCATAAAGTATATATATTCTTGATCAGCATCAACAGCCGAGTCGATATAGCCATGTCCGTCTGTCTGTCTGTCCGTCTGTCTGTCTGTCCCTTTTTTGAGTTCTTAGATCTCAGAGACTATAAGAGCTGGAGACACCAAATTTGGCATTTATGTACATCTATATCTTGCATTGAACGAGTTTGTTTTAGATTTTTGCCACGCCCCCCTCCGCCCCCGCAAATTAAAATACAAAATTTCCAAGTCGAATTACAAGAGCACCTTTAATGCTAGCGCCTTCATTCTTAGTATGTTTAATACAAATCGGATGATAAACGCGGAAGTTATTCAACTAACAATGTTACGGGCAAAATCAACTGATATCTTCGTAGTGGCGCCATTTATGGAAATTTTTTGAAACTTAAAGAATTTGTAGTGATCGCTTTACACTCAAAAAGTACAGGGTGTCCTACTGTCGAGCGTGCTCCACCGTAGCTTAATGCATTTTTAGACCCTGTACTTTAAAAAAGTACAAATGGGTCTATTACGTTTGTGCAAAAAAAAATGTGCGTAACAGGCAGAAGGTGGCGTGGCAGACCCCATAAAGTATATATATTCTTGATCAGCATCAACAGCCAAGTCGATATAGCCATGTCCGTCTGTCCGTCTGTCTGTCTGTCCGTCTGTCCGTCTGCCCCTTTTTTGAGTTCCTAGATCTCAGAGACTATAAGAGCTTGAGACACCAAATTTGGCATGTAGGTATATCTATATATTGCATTGAACGAGTTTATTTTAGATTTTTGCCGCGCCCCCCTCCGCCCCCGCAAATTAAAATACAAAATTTCCAAGTCGAATTACAAGAGCACCTTTAATGCTAGCCCCCTTGATTTTCAGTACGTATAATACAGACTATGGTTTGAACCTAACCTGCAAATTTTATCCAAATCGGATGATAAACGCGGAAGTTATTCAACTAACAATGTTACGGGAAAAATCAACTGATATCTTCGTAGTGGCGCCATCTATGGAAATTTTTGGAAACTTAAAGAATCTGTAGTGATCGCTTTGCACTCAAAAAGTACAGGGTCTCCTACTGTCGAGCTTGCTCCACCGTAGCTTAATGCATTTTTGTTATTTACACTATCATATACATATTTTGGTTTTGAGTTTTGCGCAGCTGACACAACAGTGTAACAACTCACGCTTTTTGGATATTTTAAAAGCTTTGTGTAGTTCTTGTGATATTTTTGGTGTTGACTTTTTAGACTCTGTACTTTAAAAAAGTACAAATGGGTCTATTACGCTTGTGCAAAAAAATTGTGCGTAACAGGGAGAAGGAGGCGTGCAGACCCCATAAAGTATATATATTCTAGATCAGCATCAACAGCCGAGTCGATATGGCCATGTCTGTCTGTCCGTCTGTCTGTCACTTTTTGTAACACCTAGATCTCAGAGACTATAAGAGCTAGAGACACCAAATATGGCATGTAGGTTCATCTATACCTCCCATTGATCAAGTTTGTTTTAGATTTTTGCAACGCCCCCCTCCGCCCCCAGAAATCGAAATACAAAATTTTGAAATCTAATACAAGAGCGCCTTTAATGTAAGCGACTTCATTCTTTGTACATAGAATATGCACTATGGTCCGAGCCTATCCTGCAAATTTCATTCAAATCGGATGGTAAACGCGGGAATTATTCAACTGACAATGTTACGCACAAAATTCATTCAAATTGAAACTTTCACTGTAGATAGCTCTTATAGTCTCTGAGATCTAGGTGACACAAAAAGGGACGGACAGACGGACATGGCTATATCGACTCGGCTGTTGATGCTGATCAAGAATATATATACTTTATGGGGTCTGCCACGCCTCCTTCTGCCTGTTACGCACATTTTTTTTGCACAAACGTAATAGACCCTTTTGTACTTTTTTAAAGTACAGGGTCTAAATAAATATTATAAATAACTACTTGCTAATTATGCAATGCGAAAGGGAATTTTTTTAAAATTTCATCCAAATGCATCTTTTTGATATTTTCATTTGCTGCACCTCCCAGACAAATTTCGAAGAGCTCAATAAAATTTTTATTTGCTTTGTTCCCGTTGGGCGCACTTTCATTTGGAAAAATTATTTTGATAAGCGAAACACTGTAAATTCGATGCAAAGTGCAGCACTTTAGACAGTGTTACAAAGCGCCAGTCACATTCTGGTAGCTCCATAAAACTGTCTCGAAATTTCGCTTGTCAAAATATTTATTTTTTATCCTTTAAAATTTTTTTTATATAAAGTTCTTGATTTTTAAGTTCTTGCTTCAAAGTATTTTATTTTCAAAGAGTTTTCTTAGGTTGTTCTCGTTGGTTATATTGAAATTGGATTTTTCGGATATAGTTTAGATCAGGGGTTGGCGGCCAAACTCGAAAAGTGAGCACTAAAATAAAATCTATAGCGACATTACAACAACCACCGCACAGTGGGGAAATTAGGGCGTGTCGCATTGCAAAAATCATTTTTTTGATGCCTGCGATCAGAAAAAAATGAATGCATCCGATGGAGAACTCTCCACAGATGAAGAATCCAAAAGGATTTTAAAATCAGGTAAAAATTGTGGGCGGTACAGCCCCTCAAAGTTGACCTATTTTCGAGATCGTGCACAAATATGAACATTTGTACTAAAACTACCTACTTTGAAAGCAAATTGTAGACAAAGTATGCAACCGATGTAAACAATTTTGGTGTCATCTGAAAAGTAGGTACATTTTTAGGTAAATACAAGAAAAATTAAGTTATTCGCCAATCTACTTTTCGTACCGGAGAAGTCTGAAAAGTACACTAAAATAGGGCTATTTTTGACCTTTGGTAGCATATAACTTGCAAGCTTTTACGAGCTTTTATACCAAATTTTGTAAACTGGTAGAGGGAATATTCCTCTAACTAACCTATATAACTTTGGCTGCCCGATCTTGCCCGATTACAAGTTAAATGAATAAAACTGACGCAACATCGCAATAAAAGCGCGCGGCAGGCTGATGGAAGAAGAAGAACGCAATTCAATGAACGTGCGTTCTCGCTGTGGTTGTTTGTCAATATTGCGATATAATGAGTTATTTTAACCCGCACCTGTTTTATAACCTTAAAAAGGTTATTATTAATAAGTTTTCTACCACTTTAGGGTACTATGGCAGGTAAAAGTACATACAACATGAATGCACTTGGTATGAACTTGTAATTTGTCTTTGAATTGAAGTTACTACCTGCATATATGGAAATTACTACCTATATTAATTTAGTTTTTGTGTTTTTTACCTAGATAGAAAAAGGATCTATATAATGGCTTACATTCAATGTTAGCTGTCAGTTGATTTTTGACTTAGCCATTACATATCGCAAGCCGCTTTTTAGTGAACTGTATTTCTACATATATACTTTAATTCAGAAGAGTAAATTGTTCCTATGGCTTTAAAAAAATTAGCATGTGTGGAACTTTTCAATAGCAGTGATAACACTGATAAATTTACGTTGAAAATGTTAAATAAATTAGATGTTTAGATGAATTAGATAATTGAAATGTATCCCAAGAAGAAACTTACTCCTACGTTAGACAGGATTTTGGCTCATGGCAAAAAATTAATTGAGTATCAGTGTTTACCAATTGGAGAGCTGTCTGAAGAAGCCCAGGAATGCAAAAACAAAGACTACAAAAAGCTAAGATACTCAAATACTTGAAAAATATCCCGGATCAGACAGAATGAAGACCTGTTTAATATGCTGGCAGCCTCTTCAGATCCACTTGTCTCAGAGTTTAGACACGTAAGATCGCGCAAGGACTTAGAAGAAAGATATTATAGTTCCGAAATGTTAAGTTTATTGGATATTAATCCCAATGTTGAGGAATATTTTGAAGAAAATCAAAAATAAAAAAATAAAAAGCACCAAAAAAAAAATTTTTTTTAAGTATAATTGTGTTAATGAAACTATTTTAGAAATATAAAACTGTTATTTTTAAATGTTAATTAGAATAAAAAAACATATTTTGCACAAAAATAGTCATTTTATTAATGTTTAAAAGCGTTAAATACGCCAAGCAAAAGGTAGTCCACTTTGACCACCGAGCATAAGGCACCCTGTATGGGTATTCATTTTAAAGCTAAAGACCTCTTCTATTAAAGGCTTTTTAAATTTTGAAAATATCTAAAGTGGTTCAAAAGATATGATTTTTGCAATGCTGGCCGCCCTAATTTCCCCACTGTGGGTCGCTGCTTAAACAGTACTTACGCTTAAGTGAACCAAAACTTCGTAAGCAGTAAACGGACAAAACGTCCTTTTTCACTTCCGAAAACCATAAGAAATCGAATCACCTGCTGCTTACTTTACAGGCGTAAAACGCTCGTTCGTAAAAATTCGTTTCCGAAACGAATCACCAGTCGCTCAGTTTGAGGCCGCGAAACGCTTGTGTGCAATAGCTCGCGGAAGAATCGTTGGTGAGACTTTTATGATAATTTAACGAGGCTCTTTAATCTTTTAAATGAGTCACTGCTAATAACACAAATAATTTGGAGACGATAACGTGTTTTCATTCTATTTATTGATTTAATATTAAATAAAATTAATTATAATAATATGGCAAATATTATAATAAACTTAACATATCAATTTAAAGGTGTTTTTATCCTCTTTCGACAGGCAGTCTTGATTAGGAAACTCTGCGTCCTCCATGGCAATCTCGTTTTTGTTGCAACTAGAAAAAATCCAGTATTATTAACCCTCTAATACCTTATTTTTCTATCGTGATGAAAAAATCATTTTAGACGCTTAGTTAATCTGGTACAGGTGAAAATACCTACCCCTTAGGCAGGGTTGGGCGTTCAGTTGCTTTATATCGGGGTAAAAAATGTTTTAGTTCATTATTGTTTAATGTGAAATTAAAATAAAAATATATCATTCAGTCGAGAGATCCCAACAGTAGAATACCCTGTGGTAGTAGAGAACGCCACATAAATTTTCTTCTAAACATAAAAAAAAAAATTTTAAATGTATAACAGCTTGAAAGATAGAGGGAGAAAAGTCACAACAAAAACACATTGAATTGAAGAATTAAATAGCTGCGGATATCTTCCGTGCTTATTATCCGATCTTGATAAAATGAAGGAGGCGTGGCAGACCCTATAAAGTACATATATTCCTGATCATCATCAACAGCCGAGTCGATATAGCCATGTTCTATGTCCACACCTTGATCTTAAAGACTATAAGATATAGAGACATCAAAATTGATATGTATGCTCCCCTATATTTTGCACCGATAAAATTTGTACTAGAAATTTGGCACACTCACCGCCTCCGTGATTGGAAAAACAAAATTTTAATGTCAAGCTACGAGACTTGAATATATCTCAAGTTTCATCGATTTCTGATAATCCATAAAGCTACAGTGGAGCAAGCTCGTCTGTAGGAGACTTACATAGATGATAGATGACATACATACATACATTCGCAATTCTTTGCTACTCACAAATACCAGAACGGTCGTAAAGTTTTTCGAAGCTTGTAGATCAAAGCCGAACGAACGGTTGCTCCCTGCCGAAATAATCGAGGAGACAGAAATCACCTAGCCGCAGAAGAAGTTCAGTATCGACTCGACAATCATTCTTACGGGACAGGCGGACGGGCGAACAGATAGACAGACAGACAGGAATGGCCTGATCAAGAATTTATCTACTTAATAAGGTTTGTCGCGCCTCCTTCTGCCTGTTACTTAAATTTTTATACTTGGACAAAATTTATGTACCCTTTTGTACTTATTTAAGAATTGTGCTAACAACTAGCTTATGTACCTCTGGGGCAACTGGTTTGCCCTGGATCGTAAATACTGTTCAACCAACACTTACGGGTGTCTTTATCTATTAGCTGGCCCTGTGATGGAGGTGTTGATCATGCAGCCGCTGCGTATAATGCCACAACCCAAGGACCAATCTATCCATCGGCTCTGCTGTGTGTTGACTTCAATAACAATCAAGGAGGCGAAAGTGGATTGCGTTACTTCAATGGATTCCCAGGTTATCCATCGCTACGTCCAAAGATGCCCACGCACTTGGATATGTGTAAATATGCACATGCGAACGGCAGCAACTCTTGCTTCAATCGCAATCGTTATAGCCCATATAATCATAATCGAGCATGTGCATCGGCTGCTTCCATGGCCACCATCAATGGGCATCCGCTAATGGGTCCGTCCGTCGTCTCGCTTACATCAGGTGGTTATCCTACCTATCACTCAGGATTTGCTCCTATTTATCAGACGACCACTCTGATGAACACTCCCAAAGTGCAGCCTCTTGCGAGTAATTTGTCTGCTACGCCTAGAATCAATATTGGAAGCAGCACCGTAGTGGACTTTACATACTCTAATGAGTTAATCAACACCTTGGCTCCCAAAGTGGCGCCCTGCTCTGGCAGTTCCACTTTTTCTACGCTCACCACTAGTAACAGTAACAACAAGAACAACAGCAACAACGGCAGTAGCTGCTCTGCCAGCGAAGCCATTGCTCGACATGCCTATTCTAGTGGCAGCGATACCAGTGATCATGTCACATTGCAGATAACCAATTTAGATTACTCTCAGGATGAGGTTAGTTTGCGTAACTTCCTCATGAGCCAATTAAAACCCATCACGCCCGTCATCTCTCTCAACTTTGAAGGAAGCTCCTATGCCAAGGTCACCGTACCGGATCTCTATGTAAGTACAGTAGAGTTTCTTAAGATGGAACTCGTAAAAGATCGCATGTTTTATTTTATGCAAGTTTACAATTAAATAAGAAAGCTTTAGTTAATAGTGTTCCATCACGAGATACCCTGCGTCCTTAGATACTTAGTCAAATTTAAATTTAAAGATTTAAAAAATAAATTTCGTCGGGAGGGCCCGACAACCAGTTACCCTTCGGAAACAACGGACGGAATACTTTATCTGTAAGCAGTATTTCACTCATTGTGAAAAAAATCATCAAAAATCTTGTTTTTTCGCGGATTTTACAGAATATTTTGCTTATCGATATAAGTGTTATCTACACTGTTATTATCTGGTCTGATGATACATTATAACAGGGGTGCGCAAAGCAGCCTTATGGATGCGCATGCACCAATGCAAATAAAGTAAATCGTACGCACACATGCAACGAACAGTTTTTTCTATTTCAATGTGTACACTGAAAAAAAGGAACATTGTAATTCAATGTTTTCGGCAAAGAAAACACTTGCCAGTTGATCACACATTTTAATGAAAAGACAACAACAAATGCATTTATATAAAGGCTAATTAACTTTTTATACCATTGGGGTATATTAAGTTTGTTAAAAAAAGTATGTAGCAGGCAGAAGGAGGTGTGGCAGACCCCATAAAGTATATATATTCTTGATCAGGGCGACAAGCCGAGTCGATATAGCCATGTCCGTCTGTCAATCCGTCTGTCCTTCCGTATGAACAACGAGCTCTCAGAGATGGTAAGACTTAGAAGCACCAAATTTGGTGTGAAGACTTCTTATATTTTCACGTAGATCAAGTTTATTTCAAATTTTGGATACCACGCCCCCTTCGCCCACAAAGTAAAATAAAGGATAGCACTGGCAACTTACAAGCTAGAGATTTGAGCTTCGGCAGGAACAATTCTTGTACTTATATGGATGCATCGTGAAAATTTGAGCAAGATCGGATAATAAACACGGAAGATATCCGCAATTATTTAATTAATGTGTTGTTGTTGTGAGTTTTCGCCCTCTCTTTTTCTCTCTTTCAAGTTATCAAGTGGTAGAGGTGCCACGTAGTCAGACGAGAGATCTGGGCTCGAATCCCAGTAAAAGCATGCTTGAATTCTTTAATTTTTTTAGACCCAGTACTTTAAAAAAGTACAAATGGGTCTATTACGTTTGTGCAAAAAAAAATGTGCGTAACAGGCAGAAGGAGGCGTGGCAGACCCCATAAAGTATATATATTCTTGATCAGCACCAACAGCCGAGTCGATATAGCCATGTCCGTCTGTCCGTCTGTCCGTCTGTCTGTCTGTCCGTCTGTCCCTTTTTTGAGTAACTAGATCTCAGAGACTATAAGAGCTAGAGACACCAAATTTGGCATGTATGTACATCTATATCTTGCATTGAACGAGTTTGTTTTATATTTTTGCCACGCCCCCCTCCGCCCTCCGCAAATCAAAATACAAAATTTTCAGGTCGAATTACAAAAGCACCTTTAATGCTAGCGCCTTGATTTTTGGTATGTATAACACAGATTATAGTTCCAACCTATCCAGTAAATTTCGTCCAAATCGGATGATAAACGCGGAAGTTATTCAACTAACAATGTTACGGGCAAAATCAATCTCTGAAGTGGCGCCATCTATGGAAATTTTTTGAAACTGAAACAATCTGTAGTGATCGCATTACACTCAAAAAGTACTGGGTCTTCTACTGTCGAGCTTGCTCCACCGTAGCTTAATGCATTTTTCTTTTATTAATTTGTGTTGTACATGTAAAATTAATTTTTTTTTGTTTAGAAGATAATTTGTGTGGCGTTCTCTACTACTCCAGGGTATTATACATACGTTTACGTCTATTACGCTTGTGCAAAAAAAAATGTGCGTAACAGGCAGAAGGAGGCGTGGCAGGCCCCATAAAGTATATATATTCTTGATCAGCATCAACAGCCGAGTCGATATAGCCATGTCCGTCTGTCCGTCTGTCTGTCTGTCCCTTTGAGTAACTAGATCTCAGAGACTATAAGAGCTAGAGACACCAAATTTGGCATGTATGTACATCTATATCTTGCATTGAACGAGTTTGTTTTAGATTTTTGCCACGCAAAAGAGCTAGAGACACCAAATTTGGCATGTATGTACATCTGTATCTTGCATTGAACGAGTTTGTTTTAGATTTTTGCCACGCCCCCTCCGCCCCCGCAAATTAAAATACAAAATTTCCATCTAAATCGGATGCTAAACGCGGAAGTTATTCAACTCACAATGTTACGGGTAAAATCAACTGATATCTTCGTAGTGGCGCCACCTATGGAAATTTTTTGAAACTGAAACAATCTGTAGTTATCGCTTTGCACTCAAAAAGTACAGGGTCTCCTACTGTCGAGCTTGCTCCACCGTAGCTTAATGCATTTTTAGACCCAGTACTTTAAAAAAGTGCAAATGGGTCTATTACGTTTGTGCAAAAAAATGTGCGTAACAGGCAGAAGGAGGCGTGGCAGACCCCATAAAGTATATATATTCTTGATCAGCATCAAAAGCCGAGTCGATATAGCCATGTCCGTCTGTCTGTCTGTCCGTCTGTCTGTCCCTTTTTTGAGTTCCTAGATCTCAGAGACTATAAGAGCTAGAGACACCAAATTTGGCATGTATGTACATCTATATCTTGCATTGAACGAGTTTGTTTTAGATTTTGCCACGCCCTTCTCCGCCCCCGCAAATTAAAATACTAAAGTTCCAAGTCGAATTACAAGAGCACCTTTAAAGCTAGCGCCTTGATTTTTAGTACATATAATACATATTATAGTTCCAACCTATCCAGCAAATTTCGTCCAAATCGGATGATAAACGCGGAAGTTATTCAACTAACAATGTTACGGGCAAAATCAATCTCTGAAGTGGCGCCATCTATGGAAATTTTTTGAAACTGAAACAATCTGTAGTAATCGCATTACACTCAAAAAGTACTGGGTCTCCTACTGTCGAGCTTGCTCCACCGTAGCTTAATGCATTTTTTTATCTAAAAATGGTATCGAAAAAGATTTAAAAAGCGTTTTGAAGAAAACTTTGTCAGCTTTAAAATGAATGTTGTCTTCTCCGTGTGCCATAATTTTATGAAGTGTGGAAGTCTACAACTTATGACGATATTTCTCCTTCAACATTGAAGCAGTTTTCATTGCATATTGCCTCAATTTCATTTCATTAACCCTTTCCTTGTAGTTAAGGATATTTAAAATCACTTGTAGTCTTTTGATGATCTCCACATCAACAACAGTTATCCGTGCAAAATCTTCTAAGTACCTAAACAGCGACTGAGATGTATTTCCATCATTGCTGTTTTCATATCCTTTGGAGTGTTAACTTTCAGTCCAGTCTTAGGATAAAATATGTCTTGTATTACTTTTTCTGATTGTTTCTTGTCGTCCGTTTCCTCCTTAAATACTTCACCTTCAATTTTAGAATAAACTATAAACACTTTATTCTCGCATGTAGTAAAGACATTACATACTTCAAGACATTATCCACTTGTATTGAATATATACCTTGGAATCAAATTTATACTTACCTATATTGTCAACAACAAAATAGGGTAATAAGTGCAGTCCCTAAAAACCCCATACGATAAGTATGTCATCAGCCAATTTTGTAATACATAATACAACAACAGCTACCTGCAAAGCATGGGCTTTTATATAGAGCCCTTCCCGCGAAAAGCGTCATTTTTTCGAAATTGACTTTTTGATGGAAAATTGTTCTACTTTTGACAACGCAGTATCTGCTAAAATATTAAAGCTTAAGTCCCTATAGACCCGCAGAAAATGAACTTTATATTATGCCAATTTGTATTGAAGCCTATGCACACATAAGCAGAAAAATTAGCTATTTGTCGCTTCCGTTATTTTCGCGGGAAGGGCTCTATATGTTTATATATTTACTAAATATTATATAGGTAAAAATCGGACATAACAATATTATGAAGCAAACTTCCATATGCCTGACGAAATTGTTCTTTTCGACTATGAAAGTGCGCACTGCAACTGCATGCCGTAGCGCACAAAAGCGATCGCCGCGACACAATTTTGCCTAAGCAAATTGCGTATTTTTAGGCCAGGTGCATTTATCGTAACTTAAACTGCGCCGAAAACTCAGAATTTCGCACCTTGGAGTTTTTTAAAATCGTTTTGAAAATAAATTTGTATATTGTTCGCCTTGGAATTGTCTCAACTTTTAGTTAAAATTATGAAACTTGAACTCATATGAATCATTTGGATATAATTCTGTCCCAAAGATGTACAATTTTTGCAAAAAATACACAAATATGCCAACAAGAAAAAATTGTTTATGTTTTAACGGGTATTATCCAATTTCCTATCCATAAAAAAGTTCTTGCTCCTATATTTTTGCAAAGATCTTAAAAGTTAATACGATTAAAAAAAAGAAAAATGTTAGCGCTATATTCAGAAAATATGTATCATGTTTTGTTTATACACTGTGGGTATATTAAGTTTGTTAAAAAAAAGCATGTGACAGGCTGAAGGAGGCGTGGCAGACCCCATAAAGTATATATATTCTTGATGAGGGCGACAAACTGAGTCGATAAAGCCATGCCAGTGTGTCTGTCCGTGTGAACAAAGAGATCTCAGAGATGGTAAAACCTAGGAACACCAAATTTGGTATGAAAATTTCTTATACTTGCACGCGGATCAAGTTTATTTCAAATTTAGGATGCCACGCCTCCTTTACCCAGAATATTAGAAAAACCATAACACTGACAATTATCAAGCTTGAGACTTGAGAACGAACAATACTTGAATGAATATGGATGCATCGTGAAAATTTGATCAAGATCGGATAATAAACACGGAAGATATACGCAATTATTTAATTCTTTAATTCAATGTGTTTTTGTTGTTGTGAGTTTTCGCCATCGTTCCCTCACTATTTCAATTCTTCAATTCAATGTGTTTGTTGTTTTTCGTTTTGCTTTCCTTATTCGCTTACACACACACATATATATATACATATATATATATAAATATATATGTGTGTGTGTGTAAGCGAATAAGGAAAGCATATATATATATATATATATATATATATATATATATATATATATATATATATATATATATATATATATATATACCCTGTGGTAGTAGAGAACGCACTTTAAATTTCTCCAGTTTGTCTACTCGGCACCTCTACTACCTACACCATCCCACTTCTTGTATAATATGAAATAATCCAAACAGAGATGTTTGGATCATCATACATGCATATTCATATTATACAAGAAGTGGGATGGTGTAGGTAGTAGAGGTGCCGATTAGACAAACTGGAGAAATTTAAATTGCGTTCTCTACTACCACAGGGTATTCTACTATCGGGCACTTCCGACTGAATGATATACTTATACCCTTGCAGAGGGTATTATAATTTTGTCACGTAAGTTTGTAACGCATTGAAGGAGGCCTCACAGACCCCTTAAAGTATATATATTCTTGATCAGGGAGACGAGCTGGGTCGATATAGCCATGTCCGTCTGTCTGTCCGTCTGTTTCTATGAAAACTAGTCGCTCAATTTAGAAGCTATCTTGAAAAAAATTGGTACAGGTCCGTCTTTTTGCTGCACGCAGTACAAATGTCGGAGCCTGCCATAGAGACCATCGGTTCGAAATCAACATTTAGTATGAAAAACTTTTTTTCTTCTCAAGATATCTGAGCCAAACTCACATATTATGTGTTTGGTACAGTTTTATACATCCTTAGCAAATTTGGTTCAAATTATACAACTATATCATATAGCTGTCATAGGAACAATCGGTTCGAAATCAACATTTAACAAGTTTTGTAAAAAATCTGACGGCTGCTTATACAGGGCACTGCAAGGGTATCCAAACTTTGGCGCGCCAAAGTTAGCTTGCGCTATATTTCTATATTAAGTTTTCCCCTAAATATGTTAATTTTTCAAAAAAGATCGTCGGTGCGCCACCTCAGAAAGGGTTCCAAGAAGGCTGCTTTTTTTTTGGACACATTATTTTAATGCGGGTCAACGATTCCGCACCCGAGAAATCGAAAATTAAAAAATGCATTTAGCTACGGTGGAGCAAGCTCGACAGTAGGAGACCCTGTACTTTTTGTGTGCAATGCGATCACTACAGATTGTTTCAGTTTCAAATAATTTCCATAGATGGCGCCACTACGAAGATATCTGTTGATTTTTCCCGTAACATTAAGAGTTAAACAACTTCCGCAATTATCATCCGATTTGGATAAAATTCGCAGGATAGGTTTAGACCATAGTCTGTATTATATATACTAAAAATCAAGACGCTAGCAAAGGTGCTCCTGTAATTCGACTTGGAAATTTGTATTTTAATTTGTGGGGGCGGAGGGGGGCGTGGCAAAAATCTAAAACAAACTCGTTCAATGCAAGATATAGATGTACATACATGCCAAATTTGGTGTCTCTAGCTCTTAAAGTCTCTGAGATCTAGTTACTCAAAGGGACAGACAGACAGACGGACAGACGGACATGGCTATATCGACTCGGCTGTTGATGCTGATCAAGGATATATATATTTTATGGGGTCTGCCACGCCTCCTTCTGCCTGTTACGCACATTTGCACAAACGTAATGGACCCATTTGTACTTTTTTAAAGTACAGGGTCTAAAAAGTGTTTTTCGCTCCGGCCTACTGCATAACCTTATAAGGCCTCTCGCGAGATGTCAAGACTAAGGACGAGCGAGCGTTAATAAGCCAACGAAGACTGTTGGCTTTTCGTTTTAAGTGTGTTCTCTTGTCTTTAATGTATCCACGTCATGTGAGTATTCTATCGAGATGTACTGCTAGGTACGTCACCTCATTTGCTTGAGAAAGTCCTGTGTTGTTTAATGTGAGCGGTGTTGCTTAATGTAAGCGGTGGGTAGTTTTGCCAGTTCAAGGTAAAAGGAACGTGCTTGCATTTTTGTTCGTTTACTTTTATACGTCAATTAGATACCTATTTCTCTACGTCGACCAGATGAAGAGCTGTTTGCGCAGTTGATTGCTAAATCATCATTTTGGGGTTATTAGGTCGCGACACGGCGATTTTTTGAGGTTCAGATTCATTTTGATGAACTTCGATTGGTTCCTGGTTGAAACACATTTTTAGGGTGAACCGCCTGTGGAGTTTCTAATGGGCATCACGATTTTTGCCGGTGTGAAAGGAGTGGAGTGAGCTCTCCATAGTGAGTGTTTCGTACAAGATGCTGATAATTGTTTTACATAACAGCGTTCATATTCTTCTTTCTGCTTTAAAGCGTTGGTGAGTTTAGGCGTCTTCTTTTGCCATGGGGATGGCGATCTGCAAGATTTCCATTCTCGACGTAATCGTCGCCTTTCGTGGACGAGCTGTTCGATTTGTAGATTTGTCTTCTTTTGGTTGTGCAGTGCTTGTGTAGTTTGAGGTGTAGATATGCGAGCTGTGGTGACGAGGATGGACTTCAGAGTACTTACAAAGCTGTCGGTGTCAGCTTCGACATCAAGGAGAAGTTTTAGTTTAATATGTCAACTTATATTTTCTGTTTTATTGGTTTTATGTAAAGTTGATCTAATCGATTGATCTTCGGATTTTGTTTGTCGGCTGTAGTCGAAAAGAAAACGTCTGGGCTAAGTTTGGATGATATAAACGGTACGTTTTGTTTGTCGGAGTAGCTTAATTGGAACATGCGAGTGACCAGATGAGAGATGTGAAAGACTTTCGGCGCTTATCAGACTTCGAGGAATATTTTTAGTAATTGCAAAGTCAATTAAATCGGGTAATTTCTTGGCCGTGTGTTGGTTTGCGTTATATTTTAATAATATTTTTTTTATTGAATAGCCCCAACATTGCTGTTTATTTGTGGAAGGGCCCTTCATTTATATGGCTGCCCTGGGTGGTATCTGATTGTTTCTATGACAGCTATATAACATAGTCAAAGGATCTTCACTAAATTATCACAGAATTTAACAATGAGTAAGAAATACATAATTTGAGAGTTTGGTTGAAATAGCAGAAAAAATAAAAAAAAAAAATTTCATTCTAAGCAATTTTGGACTTTGACCCATCCAGTTGTGGTTATGTCGAAAACCTGACGTGATGGGGTGAAACAGACTTTGGATTCGCTTTCAGCGATCGGAAAAACATAGAATTAACATAACCGATTTCCCAGGTCAGAACTTTTTTTTTTGTGTGGCCTTGTAATTTTTCATTAAGTATATTAATTCTTGATCAGCATAAACAGCCTAGTCAGTATAGCTATGTCCGTCTGTCTGTCCCTTATTTGAGTTCCTAGGTCTTAGAGACTATCAGAGCTAGAGACACCAAATTCGACATGTACGTCAATTAGGCCGTAGCGAAAAACACTTGTTTTTTATTTTTCTAATAAGAACGTCGGTACGCCACCTCTGGATGGGCTCCAAAAAAGCAGATTCTTTGCACACATCATTATTTTATAGCGGGTCAACGATTCCGCACCCGAGAAATCGAAAAATAAAAAATCGAACGAGTATGTTTTAGATTTTTGCCCCGCCCCCCTCCGCCACCGGAATTAAAGCTAGTGGCGCTATCTATGTTATTTTTTTGAAATTAAAACACTCTATAGTGATCGCTTTGCACTCAAAAAGTACAGGGTCTCCTACTGCGAGCTTGCTCCACCGTAGCTTAATGCATTTTTTTTATTTAGTTATTGGACCACTCCTTGGTCCCTTCTCCACAGTTCAATATTTTGATTTAAATTCTATAAAATCGGAAATAAATAGCTAGAAAGTTGAAATTTTGCACAAACGTTAGTTATTTTTATACCCAGTGGGGTATATTAAGTTTGTTGAAAAATAAGTATGTAACAGGCAGACGGAGGCGTGTTAGATTCCATAAAGTATATAAATATATTCTTAACCAGGGCAACAAGCTGAGTCGATATAGACGGTCTGTCTGTCCGTAAGACTTAGGAACACCAAATTTGGTATGAAGACTTCTTTACTTGCACGCAAATAAAGTTTATATTTGGATGCCACGCCCCCTTCGCCAACAAATCGAAAAAAAAACCAAATAACTAAAGCCATATTACAGATACAGAATTGAGACTTGGTACGTGTAATGGTTAGAAGAGTCCAGGCCTACGTTGAAAATTTCATATAGATCGGATAATAAACACCGGAGATACGATGGGCGCAAATATTCAATTCTTTAATTCAATGTGTTTGTTGTTGCTTGCATGTATACGTACACATAAACATACGCATGTAAGTGCGAGCTGTGTAAGAGTGACTTCGGGTTCTCCCGACTGAATAACATATTTCGCAATGATGTTGACAATATTAAGTTAAAGTTGCATTAAAGAAAATTGTGGTATGACTTTGAATTCAATTGACTAAATGATATGATAATTGTAAGAAAAGTTATATAACGGTTGAAAATGGCAAATTTGAGCTGTTTTTTTTAAATAAAAAAAATATTGAAGAATATAAAAATCTGTTTTTCCATTAATTAATTAATTACCTTTAAAATAACATCATTCTTTACATATTTGGGCAAGAAAAATGGAAGTTATAGCCGAAAGTATGAGCATCTAACATAAATGATCAAATTCAAAAAAAATATAATTTTTTTCCATTAATATTTAAAAAAACATTTTTTTAATTGGCTAAAACTTATACAAGTAATACTAACCTGAAAAATGGAAAATGTCAGGTTTTTGCGTATTTTACGCCCTCTAACGTTTTTAGTCCAAAAATTTCTTTGGGGATGTTTATACATTCACCCCAAATTTTAAGCCGACTTAGGTCCCTCTAGTTTTGCTAAAACGTACACTGTCAGTCGGGAGGACCCGACCCTGTGAAAGTAAAGAACTTTACTAAAATGTTCTTCTAATTGTATTAATGTTTTGTATTTCTGCTATGCATCCTGACCAAATTTGGTTCAAATCGGACAACTATATTATATGGCTTCCATAGGAACGATTGGTTCAAAATCAACATTTAGTATGAACAACTTTTTTGTTTCTCAAGGTAACTTAACCAAGCTCACAGATTGTGTGTATTTGGTATAGTTTCAAACAGACTGACCAAATTTAGTACAAATCGGATTATTATATCATATAGCTGTCATATGAACGATCGGTTTGAAATTAACATCTAACAAATTTTGTAAAAAATCGGACGGCTTATGTAAAGGTCTGCAAGAGTATCCAAACTTTGGCGCGCAAAGGTAAGGTTGCGCTATATTTTATTTGATAGCGCAGTCACGGTAGTATCGTAGTTCATGATTGTTTTGTATATTTATTCTCTACTTCGTCATAGTCGTCATAAAGTCAAATTTCTCTGGCAGAACGAACCTGATCGATAAGGTATATGGGTCGTTTTTAGGCGTATGTAAAGCCTAACCGATTTATTAGGACCTTGAGGTTGAGGTTTGAATCATTCATGTCCAATCGGTGGTATGGTTTTATGCGATGTGATGGAGATAGGGGTTGGTTCATCCAATATATAAAATTAACGACCGATCGGAACTCTCCCAATCAACATACGTGACAAAACTTTTCAAATTGTGGGAAAAGCATCTAAAATTTGTTATAAACTTGCTGTGGACTCTGTAGAATGTGGGGTACACATTTCTTGACCAACGACATTGTCATTTGATGACCATGCATGTATACACCTCACTGGACACCTATTTTTTTTAAATGTTACAAATATGTAGGTGTTATGAAAGACTGATACAATTATATATGTGTATATACATACATATATATCTATATACATAAGACTCTTTGACCTGATTCAATCACTGAGTCATCACGCTGTAGGCCAAGCGGCTTAAGATAACGAGCTGAAATTTTTTACACATCATAGAAGATATTTAATTATCGTTCAATAAGACGGTGTTTTCAGATATAAAAATAATCAATTATATCTTTGTTTTTTGAGCTATCATATCTGCTACACTCCTATTAAAGATCCTAATATTTTAATATCGAGCTCTTCTGTTTTTCCAACTATTGTAGTTAATGATGATTATGCCGGTTCATCATCAAACATTAACTCTAATCCTCTTGTAGCTTTTCCCTTAAGGAATCAGATATTTATCTCTAGGTTGCATCCGAAAACTTCGATATATGACGTGAAAGCGTATGTTCAGTCGAAGATCCTTAATGCTCCTATAACTATAGATTAGTTTAAATTTGCATATGTAAGAGACTTTTCGTCATTTAAATTGAATGTGTCGCCGGTATTATTTACAACTATTTGTTGTAATAAATTCTATCCTAATGATTTGATTATAAAGGAGTTTACCTGTCATAAAAGAAGTAAGCCAACTGTCTCGCTGCCTTTGAACTTATCTACAGTTAATCCAACTAATCTTTCAAAAAACTAAATTTACCTTTCCTGTTAGCGTATCAAAATATTAGAGGCCTTAGATCTAAATTAACTTATCTATATGTTAATAGTATCTCATTTGATTATAAAATTCTTGCCTTCACTGAGACTTACAGATGTGACCGTTTGTCACGAGTGGGTGGAGGCGTTTTAATTGCAGTTGATTCTGATTTTTCATCGGAATTAATTTGTTGCTTATCTAATATTGAGTTTGTTTCTATTAAGTTAACTGTTTGTCAAACTTCTGTTTATATAACCTGCTTCTTTATCCCTCCAAAAAGGGATCTTTCTGTTTACCTTGAACACTTTTCTAATATTCCATTGATATTCTCTGAACTTTCTGACAGAGATTATTTGTGTGTATTGGGAGACTTTAACTTGCCTGATATATCTGGGTCTACTATGGATAATATAGTTGTTCCTACTAGTTCTCATGACTTTGTAAGTAGCGTCCTAGATCTTTCACTTTATCAAGTAAACAATATTCGTAATTGTAACAACCGTCTTCTGGACCTAATATTTTTATCTCATCATTTAGTTAGTAACATAAGTAGAAAAGATCCGCTTGTACTCACTGAAGATTCTTATCACCCTACGTTAGAATTAACTCTTGATATTTTGGGTTTTTGAGCAAACTGTTCTCCTAAAGCTGCGTCTCAGCTGCGCTGTTTTAGATTTTCACAAATTAAATAATCTCATTATAAGTCATGACTGGTCCCAGTGTTTTGTAATCAATGACTAAGAATTTGCTCTGTTCCTTTTTTATAACACATACCATTCCGCTACTCAAAAGTGGCTCTACAATCTGCGCTAACAACTAAGGGCCAATTTCCAAAATGTCTGCTACACCTAAGCTTTTTGAGAAAATTATTACTTCCCAGCTTACTCTTTTTTGTAGTTCTATTGTTTCACCTTACATGGTTTATGAACCATAGGTCTAGAACCACAAACCTGCTAGAACTTTCTTTTTTAAGTGATCAAGGGTTTTAAAAAAAAAGTGCAGAGTGATGTTGTTTATACCGACTTCAGTAAAGCATTTGACTCTGTTAACAACTGTCTTTTACTAAATAAATTGAATTTAATTGGCTTTCCATATAATCTTCTTATATGGTTATCCGACTACCTTACTAAAAGAACACAAAACGTCTTCAAATCAGCTAGGCAAAAGATTTTGATGACCCTTATACAACAAAATTACTTTACGCATCTCTGGTTCGTCCGATCTTAGAATATGGTTCATGTGTTTGGTCTCAACAATACTCTAACCACCAGGATCGTATGGAATTAGTTAAAAAAAAGTTATTATTTGTTTTAAGAGGTTTTAACTGGGTATCAGGCTCTACCACTTTAACTAAGCGTCGTATTATGCTAGACGTCATGTTAATGATAAAATTAGTAACTGGTGAAATTGATTCCTTATATTTATTGGGTCAAATGAATTTCTCAGTTCCATCCAGCCATACCCGTAATTTTATACCAATTTCCCTTAATCTTTGTACTAATACCTATTCCCTGCATGAACCCTTTCGAGTGCTCTGTACGGATTATAATAAATTTTACTATGTCTTCAATGGAGGGGCCTCAACCTTTACTATTAAGAAATGTATCTTATTCTTTATAGCCCATAATAACTAACACTAACATTATATCATACCTGATTGAGTTTTTCTTGGGTTTTCCCCAATCCTTGCAACCAATGTTGGGTCTGAGAATTGATCTTCATTTGAACTTGCCCAAAATATATATATATATGTATATATACATATACATTATGAATTATATATAAGTACTTAAGAATGCTTTATTATAAAAAAGAAAATAGTATAATATGTATAAATATATATATGTACTTGTACTTATATATAATTCATAATGTAACTTTTAAAATTATATTTCGATGTCATATAGCTGCCATAGTTGACAATAAAACTTTAGTATGATAACTTTAATTGTTTTCTGAGCTATCTCAACCAAACTTACAAACTTACCCAACTAAACTTACCAAACGCCGACCATCCCCCTACATATTTAATACAATACAATACAATACAATTCTCAGTAATGACAATTAAAATATAATCTTAAAATATAATGCAGTTACAAGCATTTGGGTATATTTTAATTTAAATTTTTAAATTGAAATTTTGATGAAAACATATGATGGGTCCCTTATATTACCAAAACTGTTTGTTAATCCAAAAACTTGGATTCTTAAAATCAAACAGAATATATTGCAACATTGTAAGGGCATGCATTTTTGCATCTTTCTTAATATTAAAATTAATTTTCACAATTTTGAACTTCAAAATAGTTCTATATATCAAATGTCTATTAATCTATTATTTCAAATCTTCTTAAACAGTTTGCCAAGCAAGTAGTTTCCAATCTGCATCGCAAGAAAAATGGACACAAGCGCATGCTTGTCAGCTACACCAGAGACTCCTCCCTAACCGAGGTCAACACACTGCGTTGTCAGGTTGCGGGGCTCTTGAAGGTCAGTAACCATCTGCAACAGCTAACGCGACCTGCTTCTCATTCCCGTTCCTTTCTTATCGACAGGATGTTCCGTACTATACACTCCCCATGTATAAGTTCCGTGAGCTATTTCAGTCTCGATTCAAGACATCAATTAGTGTACTGGACTTGTATAAAATGCAGGATATCTGTACGATTAACTCGGACAATAACGAAGACAAGTTCATAAGCCTGCAACCGGAATTGGTAAATACTCTGGAAAGTTCACCCTTGATGGAGGGACTCCAGCACAGCGTGCCCTACTGCACCGTTCACTTGAAGCGGGAACAACACAAGGGTTGGGCAGAGCAAGAGATTGAACCATTGCCAAATGTGTGCATGACCATAGCTGAGATACAGCAACTCATCTATCCGCTTTTGAAACATCATTCCGGCGATATTCCAGTAGCCACATTACTGCACTGCATTGAGGGTCAGTTGAAGGTGCAAATCTCTTCAGATGATAACGGCGTCAATTTGGAGCATCTCATATGCTGTGTCCAAGGCATTAAGATCCAAGTAAACAATTTTGGCATTAAGATTCTCGGCTGGCTAGAGCTCAACAAAGAGTTCACCGGAGACAATGGCAGCACTAGCTCCAATGTCAGCTTGAACTCCAGCGCTCGTCCAAGTGCCGCAGGTGGCGGATGTGGTTACATTAAAACTGCTGTAGCGGATCCCCTTTCTCAGATCTCCCGCGAGGTTATCGAGCTGGTCAAGATGTCACCAAAGTCCGCAATGAAGTTCAATCGTTTCATCCCAGCCTACCACAATCATTTTGGCAAGCAATGTCGAGTAGCAGATTATGGATACACAAAGCTGATTGAACTTTTCGAGGCTTTATCCCCAGTGGTCCAGATCATGGGTGATGGGGAAAACCGTCAAATAACGCTAACTCATCGCACGCAGATAAGACGCTTTACCTCGGATTTGTTGCGCGTCCTTCGAGCACATGGCAACAGCTCCATTCTCTTGTCCCAACTACCGGGCGTCTTTGCCCAGACACAAAATCGTAACTTTGATGTCACCGATTATGGTGTGTGTGATATTGTGGACATCCTGGATGGCCTTGTCAATAGCAATATTGTAGTTCTGAACACTGTGCAACAGGGCAAAGATATATTGATATCAATGCCGAAGCGTAAGCAAACTAACAGTGAGCTGGAGAAGATCAGTATTTTTGCCGGCGAGATGGTTGAACTCTTCCAGAACGCACTGCAATATTCCATTCTGTTTCAAAAGTTTGTCCGTTCCTATCACTATCATTTCGGCTATCAATGCCGACTCAGTGACTATGGCTTTCTCAAGCTGGCCGATCTCATGGATGCCATCCATGGCGTGGTCGAGTTGGAGCAAAGCAACGATGAGAACAAAAAGATCATGCTCTCGCCGAAGATAGCAAGACGTGTGTTTGCCGAGCAGTTTGAGGATCTCATCCGAAATGCATCTGGTAACTCCACTAACTGTATGAAGCTGGATCAAATATTGACGCTGCACAAGAAAAAATATGGCTATCAGATGCAGCCACAGACTCTGGGAGTCAAGGATATCGGTGCTGCCATAGAGCTGTTGCCCTATGTGGAGGTTATCTACAAGGAACATTCTACCTGGTTAATTTGTCACAATGATGACATGGAGTTCCGGCAGCTATGCTACCGTGCCTGCAAGCACCTGTTGCAAATGGAGAACCCACCAGTAAAGGAAGAAAGAGAGATCAAGCTGGAGCCATTATGTCAGGCGCAGTTCCTGGCCAGCTTCAATTGCAAACACAAGCTGCAACTGTCGGAATCAAAACTATCTGCCATGCGACATGCTATAGAGGTACCAAAACCATTATCGTTCGTTCGTTAAAGTACAAAAGGGTCTATTACGTTTCTGCAAATGTGCGTAACAGGCAAAAGGAGGCGTGGCAGACTCCATGAAGTATATATATTCTTAAAGAGATAGAGACACCAAACTTGTCATGTAGGCTCATCTATAGCTTGCATTGATCAAATTTGTTTTAAACTTTTGGCACGCCCCCTTCCGACCTCGCAAATTGAAATACAAAGCCGAGTTACGAATAATGCTAATGCTTTGATTTTTGGTACATATAATATACACTATGATTCAAACCAGTCATGAAAATTTAATTTCAATCGGGTTATAAACGCAGAAGTCATTCAACTAACAATGTTACGGGCAAAATGGAGAGCAGACGCTAGCGAGCTTTGTGTTTATTAACTGATTTGTAATGAGATTTCTAGCACGTAACATTAAAGAACAATCCATCATAATAAATGCTTTAAACTCAAAAAGTACAGGGCCTCCTACTGTCGAGCTTACTCCACTGTAGCTTAATGCATTTTTTGACTTTTTGAACTTATCTTCTACCGCAGATCTATACGGAGGCAAATCAGTCTTGCGTGCGTCTTACCAGCTTTATGCGTTTTCTGATCACCCTGGTGCGTCTTCTGGAGCAACGGCCCAGCATGTCTTTACACGAGCTAAAAACAGCTTTGAATTGCGGCTTGAACACAACATTTGAGTTTGGTTACCCCAATTTATATTCAGTAATTGTGGCCCACGATGATCTCTTTACCGTCAATAATGGACCAACCCAAGAACGTAGCGATATAACTTTGAATGTCAACTGTAATTGTGAGTACCAAGAAAGAACATACTATTTATACTTACCATATATTAGAAAACGATTTGAGAGGATTTCTGAAACTTTTCTTAGTTTTAATTTATTTGTGCTTTCATCTAAAACGTTCTCGTCACTAGTAAAAATATTGTAATTAGGGTGGTGTTATAATCTTTTAAAATAGCCACCGCCGATATTTTATTTTTCTGACGCACCACTGCACAGAATGCTGGAGCGGAAATGTTGACCCGCTATCAAATATTATTGTGAGCAAAAAATTAAGTAGCGCACCGACGTATAGTTTCAAACAGCCTGACCAAATTTGGTGCAAATCGGATTACTATATTATATAGCTGTCATATGAACGATCGGTTCGAAATCAACATCTAATAAATTTTTTAAGAAATCGGACGGCTTATGCAGAGCTCTGCAAGGGTGTTCAAACTTTGGCGCGCCAAAGTTAGCTTGCGCTATATTTATACCCTTGAAGAGGGTATTATAATTTTGTCATGAAGTTTGTAACACATTAAAGGAGGTCTCACAGACCCCATAAAGTGTATATATTCTTGAACAGGGCGACGAGCTGAGTCAATATAGCCGTGTCCGTCCGTCTGTTTCTATACAAACTAGCCTCTTAGTTTTGAAGCTATCTTGATGAAACTTTATGCAGATCTCTATTTTTGCTGCCCGAAGTTCATATGATGGAACCAGCCGGATCGCATCACTATGTCATATAGCTGCTATAGAAACGATCGGTTCGAAATTAACATTTAGTAAAAAAAGTTTTATGTTTCTTAAGATATCTTAACCAAACCCACCCATTATGTGTTTGATACAGTTTTACGACTCCTTTTCAAATTAAGTTCCAATCGGACAACTATATCATATAGCTGCCATAGGAACGATCTGTTGAAAATCAACATTTAGTATGAAAAACATTTTTGCTTCTTAAGATATTTTAACCAAACTTACAGATTGTGAATTTGGTATATGATTAGTTTTTCTTATAATTTTTTGGATATCAACTCAACTAATGCATATATAAGCTTTGTAAGCGCTTCGTTGCTGAAAATACTCTGATTCCAAGACTTGTATCCGTCAAGAAAAGCGTTCGTTAAATAGCAATCGTCAAGAGTCAGTTGATCGTGATATGAGCTGTTTTTCGTATTCCTAATGTTTAATACAATAGTGAAAATCGATTTTTGTTTAGATATGCCTGGAAAAAAGGTTCAAACAGAGCAACATGCCACAACTTCAAGTATTTTTGCCCAGGGTGTTATCCTAAATTAAAAGGTTTAGTCAAAAAAAATTATTTTTGGGACCTCGACCACAAATAATGACATATTGTACGAAACCTTACACAGTATAATTACATGACAATAAAGATAATCTGCATTCCACATAAAATCATACTACAGAACACTAGCAACAATTTTTAACTAATCACAGAAAGCTTCTTCTTTAATTTTGTAGAAGAGATTCTGAAGCAATGAATATAATGAAATACAACTTAAAAAAAGTGAACAAAAATAAGTGGGAAATAAATTTGACTGCTCACAGTGACCACACGATCCTGTTGAGAGACTAAAATTTGTCAACTGTTGTTCGCTTTTCGATGCAATTTTTGCATGCATTTTAAATGTACCGTTATCTTCTAACCAAAAAAAAAATATTTTTTCTTTTGTGCTTGCTTTTGTTATTTTTGAACTTTTCAAAAATGACTGCTTAAAGCCATTGACCAAATTACATGAATAATGACGCGACGGCGTCGGCGGCGGTAACGGTATAAAGTGGCGAAATAGTAGTTTTTTATATATTTGATTAATCTTTCAGTTGTCTCAACATCCATCTACCTATGCCATCTACTTTTAAGTTTGGCTTCACGCTAAGACGTTAACTTTTTGGAGGGGTAAGGCACCTGCAATGCTTTACTATCAATACTGGCATTGAAAGTAAGTGAGATTTTTCCATTAGACCAGCGATGCTCGCAGCTTAGTTCTCAACATTAATAAAATTGTTTTCATCAATGACAAGTACGATACTTCCAAAGAAAGAAGAACTTTAATATATAACCCTTGCAAGGGTATTATAATTTAGTCACGAAATGAGTAACGCATTGAAGGAGGACTCACAGACCCCATAAAGTACATATATTTTTGATCAAGAAGAACTGAACTTATAAATAACCTATTTAAGACGTTTTTATTTTGTTTTATCCGACTAATTTTTCAAGAAAATTCCTCACGATATCTTTTGTTTTATAGTTTCCTGAGCTGTTTCTGAAAGATGGCAAAAGCATGCTCTATATTTTCTGGTCCATAAATATGTAGTGTGGAATACTTTGATATCGATACACTGCAGAGCGATAACTCCTAATTTGGCAATTCTAACTTTAATTTTGTCTATTAAAATACTATGTTACTAGCTTTTGTCTGAGTGTTAACCTGTTTTGTGCATTATTAACATTACATATATTATTTACGATATTTTAAGCCATAATCTATATTAATTGATAAAGCCTTTTGATCACAAGAGCAAATTAACTTATATATACAAATATCTCAACAAATAATCGAGGTAGAGTAAAAAAGATGACAGATTTGAATTCTGTGAGGAAAAATACATTAGAAAGCAGTTTAGGTTAGGTTTTAGGTAAGGTATGTATGTAAATCATTTTTCCCAAAAAGTGGACAAAAGTGCCCCTCTATTCTTACATATGTAATAAGGAATATTCCAAAGAATTTTTCACAAAAATATCAAATCAGCCAAACCCGGCTCTTCTAAACATTATCTGTAGTTCGTTAGGGAATAGGAAGAATTTAAGCTTTCAAGCTTCCAGACTTCAAAGCGTCGCACAGTGGCTCACGTGACAAAAATCAAAACTCACGAGTTGAAATCTGACAAAACGTAAATGCATTTAGTTAGAGTATTGTTTGAAAATTACAGACCTAGCTTTCATTTTTCATTTACGTAATTTGCTTTGGGGGTAGAGCTTTTCAAACATAAACAATTTTTTTATGTTGGTATATTTGTGTAATTTTCAAAAATTGTTCGTCTTTTGGACAGAATTATATCTAAATTATTTATTTGAGTTCAATTATAATAACTTTAATTTTAATTAACTTTTAACACCGAGTCCAGGCTAGTCCTGGTAAGCGATCCATACCACGGGATTCTTTGATTATTTTTAAAGCGATTTTTCATAATTCCACGGTCGGAAAATCTGCGATTTCGGAGCAGTTTAACATACGATGAATGCACCCAGCCTAAAAATGCGCATAAAAGCGCTACTGCATGCACTTGTAGTGTGCGTTTCCGTAGTCGGATAGAACATTTTCGTCAGGTATAAGATTGCTTAGATTGATTGTTTTTCTAGAATACAAGCAAAGATAACGTGTATGTAGCTTATTCAAAAAATTTTGGCACACTGGGGAGACCTCATCGAGTACCAAAGTCTATCAATTGAAGAATTGTCAGAAAAGGCTCAGGTATCAAAAAACATGGAATACAAGAAATATACATAGGTATTCGAATAATAGTAATGTATGTAGGCTATGAACTTAAAGATATTGCTGAAGAAATTTGAAGTAAACAGTATTAGTCCAAATAACAATAAAATTCATTTAAAACCACTATAAAACATTTTTATTTTATTTATATATTTATGTTCATATACATATTTTGTTTTCGTCACAGTGAATGGTACTATACTATTAATTTTAATTTATTTATTAGTATTAAAATACTAAAAGATATATTGCTAGATATATATAAATGTAAATTCGACCATTTATAGTGAAAATTTTTGATGTTTGCATGCTTCTAATGCAAAATTATCGTATAAAATCATGAAAAAACAAAATTCAACTTCTATTACCTGTGGAAAATAGGCTTATTGCTTGATTTTTACATTTATTTCAAAGCTAAGGAAGCTTTCTATTAAACACTTTTTAAATTTTTTCGATATCTCATTTGGATCAAAAGATATGATTTTTGCAAAGTAACAACTCAGAACGGCCCACTGTGCGTCGTTTGGAAAAGTAAAGGGGCTCTTCTCTCAAAACTCACCAATACATACTACACGGAAAGCCCGATTTTTTGGCAGAAACCCCAAATTTTCATTAAGAGCTTCTGAGGTTTTGATATTATGTTATTAAAGCAGATACTCCAAGCAAATTAAACCAGTAATTTAAAGTTGAATAGTTGCAGCCCTGGCTTTATACCAGGGCGTCAAAATCAAATATGTAATCAGAGGTTTGTTTACATTTTACAAGTTTAAAGTTGTGCCCTATTTGGTAGTAAATATCTTTAAATTATTTTTATGATGGAAAAGGGAGAGCAAGGTATGTTTAAAATAAATTCCTAGTTAGAATTATTAAATACGTGTTATTTGTTGTTTATGTGTCTTGTGTTATATTGAAAAATAAACCCTGTTTCAGAGGATAATAATCTTATTTGCGCATTTTTTCGCGTTTTCCGGAACACTGAATGTATTGCAGCTATCTTTCAACAATTTATGTTTGCTTGAAGCATGAAGCAACTGAAACGTCGATTCTCGGTCAACTCGGTGTGGATGATATTGACTTATGGACATCTTCTAGTTTAAAGTTTAGATACCTTTTTTCACAAATTTTGTTAAATGTTGATTTCGAACCGAACATTCCTATGGCAGCTAAATGATATAGCTTTCCGATTTGAAACAAATGATGTATAAATGTTAATTTTTAGCCGATTGTTCCTTTGACAGCTATATGATTTAGTATTCCGATTTGAACCAAATTTGGAATGAAATCATGAATCTGTGATTTTTGTTGAGATTTCTCAAAAACCAAAAAAGTTTTTCATACGAAATGTTACTTTTTAAACGAACGTTCCCATAGTATTGCCGATTGGCTTCAAATTTGTAACACTTGCTACAAAAACTATTACTAATAACTGTACAAAGTTTCAACACTCTACCTTCAGGAACAGACTTTATGTCAAAATATCGGGCATTCCGTTCAGTGTGCAATAGTGTGAAAACCCATCAGGACCGTCCAAATTAAACTTCTTCTTATCCGAGCAAATGTTTTTAAAAGAATTAAGTTGATATTTGGGTAGCTCTGAACAAATTTTTTTGTTTGTCCAGTCAGTAGATGTTTTTTCAGATAAATGTGCCAGACTCGCTAATCGTCGCTGATTAGTCTGATTTATCCTATAGTATAGTAAATATAGTAAATTTTAACAAAAAAAAAACATATCTAGCTATAGAATGTTGTTACTTCGCTTTCTTACCTACGATTTCAATGAGTAATACCTACTGATGTAAATCCAAACTGAACATCCTCTTGGATACCCTTGCCGAGTCCTGAATAGATGTGGTTTTCGATCCGATCATTCCTATGGCAGTTATATGATACAGTAATCCGATTTGCACCAAATCTGGTCAGACTGTTTGAAGCTATTCCAAATACACAATCTGTGGTTTAAGTTAAGGTATTTTAAGAGACAATAAAGTTTTTCATATTACAGGTTGATTCCGAAGAAGGCTTCAGAAACCATATAAAATATATATATTTTTGATCAGGGCGATAAGCTGAGTCGATACAGCCATACCCGTCTATCTGTCAGTCCGTTTCTGTGCAAACTAGTCTCTCAGTTTTGAAGCTATCTTGATGAAACTTGGTATAGGTCCTTCTTATGACTGAACGCAGTACTTATGTCGGAACCGCCCGGATTGGTGTTCATATGGCAGCTATGTGATATAGTAGTCCGATTTGCTTCAAAAATTGGTCAGCCTGTTTAAAAAATACAATGTGTGAGTCGTTTATCCGTCTGTCTGTCGGTGTGAACAACGAGATCTCAAAGATGGTAAGATCAGGAACACCAAATTTGGTATAAAGACTTCTTATGCTTGCACGCAGATCAAGTTTATCTCAAATTTTGGATGCCACGTCCCTTCGCCCACAATTTTGACAAATACATAACACTGGTAAATATCAAGCTAGAGACTTGAGCTTCTGCACAAACTATACTTGAATGAATACCTACAGAATAACCTACAAGTGCATACATGAATATGAGTGATCTCTTTGTTTAACTGGTGGTCTAACACATAAAATATTTTACACATCTACTTTCTTTCTGTTAACCGAACAATCATATTTTTCAGAATGGTAGATGTGTAGGATTACACAGCCGCACAGCTAGCTAGAACGTTTTTTTTTTTGTGGCTGTGTTATCTAACAACTTAATAAATATGCAAAAACTCAAATAAAATTAACTTTATATTTTTAAATAATTAAAAATTAATGAAACATTTTTATATCGATATTCATATTTATATGTTATTTTCGATATTATATTTAGGGCCGATTTTTCAATCTCCTTATTCTTCGGATAAACTGACATAAAAGGCAAATTTTGATTTTTCAATAACCCAATTACGCTATGTGTCACATAACCGCTTTAGGGTACTTGATCTGACATATAAGCACTATGTGGCACATAAATGAAAACAGCTGAGTAAGCCGTGCGTTTGCTGCCAGATCTACTCGAAAACACCACTGCCAACTTCGCTTACTAGAGCAATAAGCTTCACTTCTTCGTCCGCAGTAAAATTTTTGCAACGTGTGCGCCACATTTTGGTAAAAATTTGAAAATTACAGTTAAATTATTTGATGCTGCCACGCGTCACGAATAATCAGCTATTTTGTTCAAAATGCTGCTGAAAAATCGGCCCTCATTGTAATATTTTTTCCAATATAAATATCGACAATTTTTTGCCGATACCCATCCCTACACTATTTTCATATATTTATTATATTTATATTAGTACGTCTCAATGCCAGGGCAAGTCATCAGCATTTGTTTGGCTCTCTCAAGCTGCCCTATGCCAAGCATAAGATCCAGCGGCAATCTCGCACCGCACTTGGCGAACACAATCGTCCACCTCTGACCCAATCGGCTCCACACAAGACGCGGGCCATTGACAATGAATATGCCAGCTCAGTGAAAAACGTGGCCTACAAGTCACAATCAAAATGCAACAGCTTCTTGTCCTACCAAGAACGCTTTGCTGCAGCTGCTCCTTCTACAAAATGCTCGCCACCTGGCATGGTAAACTGCTCCGTCATGTCATCTACTTTGTCAAATAGCTGCGAATCCACTTCCAACTCTGGATCTGAATTTTGGAGCAGCTGTACCAACAAGGAGAACTCTTTGAATAGTTCCCAGCAATTTTTATACAACAGCAGTTGCAATATTAGCAGCAGCTCCTTTAATACATCTTTAGAGCTGAACGGCAGTCTTTGTGTAGGCGATGTCGCTTCCAGCACAGCCATAACATCTGCCATTCCGTATGATAACTTCAACAAACTCTGGTATCGACGGCAGACCAGCTTTGGCAATCAAGAAGAAGAAGAAGTAGAACAGCAAAAGCAACAACAGTTCACCTTGATGAAGAATCAGAAATCAACTGACGTTAAAAGAGATTTGTATGATGGGGATGTAAAGACCACAAGTGGAGTCTTTGATCCAGTGAAGTATGAGACGTCAGAGGTGAGTCTGAAAGATTTAATAAAATTCATTCAGAAAACTGGTTTTCAGCGGTAAATTTAGATTTTGAGGCTGTCCCCCAAACTGCAGGTTTGCAGTTTTGGTCATATACTACGGTTTTCATGAAAAATAATAATTGGGGTTTATATATAGACGACATTCAAACAAAGTGCTCAATAGTATTTTTTTTCGAAATTTTGAGTCAATCCAATTGTAGATTTCAAGAACAACGATAGTAAAAAATTAAATAATTACTTGTATTTTAGTGTAGACATATCTTTATCTAATCTCTTTGTGATTGACTGATTATCAGTTCAATTAGTGTATTGCCTTAGTCAAAGTAAAAAGTATTTTCCATTCCCATTGTTAAATTTCTAACAACAAAGTACATACATATATATAACTTATGTCTAAGTACTTTAAAACTGTCGGAATATTCAAATTTCTGGGAGGATAAGTGGGAATGTCATGATTGAAGGAGTGCAGCAATAATTTGTAATTATATTAAATTTAATATTATTCAATTTTTCTGCATTGAAATCATTTTTAAAATCTCTAAGTAATATCTCCAATCCAGTAATAATTTCTTTATTATTATTTCCAAATAGAAGCTGCCCTACTGGATCGATCCCGTTTGGAGCAATGAACTGCACGAGCCAAATCAGCATTTACTGAACATACGATTGACGGAACTGAAGGCTTTCAATATGTTGCCTTTGATTCTATCGCCTTATACAATTTCAAAGCACAAGAACATGAAACGACAATTGTTTAATTTCGATAACCACGATCGTAAAATAGTTTGAAGAGTCTCCTGGCGAGCGTTTAGTTTGATACAATTTGATTTATTTTCAATATTATGTATCAATATTATTATATCTTTATAACATTCGTTTAGTTGTAAACACTTTTTGTTAATGCTAATTAATCACTATTATTATTTTTTACAAATTGTTTCACACAACAATCCTCTTTTTATATTAGTTTTAAGCAAAAATTGTTAAGTCCGAAACAGAAAATTCGTTTTTTAAAATGCTCTTAGAATTTTGCATCTCTTGCCTGTTAATGCACATTTAAAATAAATCTATTGTCTTGTAACATTTTAAATATTTATAAAAAAATTTTTGTCACGGGAAAGATCATAAATTGGTGAAAACGAACCCAATTTCTGAAAGTTGAGGCAATGCGATTGTACTTCAATCTTGCGCACCAGAAATTTCAAAAGATGGAACCACTACGAAGATATCAGCTAATAAACACAGAGGTTGCTACTACAATGAGTTGTAGCGCTAGCGTCTCTTCCTTTTACCTGCAGCTGTGTAACATTCTTACTTGAATAACTACCGCGTTATCATCCGATTCGAATGCAATTTGTAGTAATAATTCAAACAATAGCGTATATCGTATCGCTCATTTATTAACAGAGCGACATATATCAAAATATGAAATTTCGAGATGAGCGCATTTGATCAAAAGACCATATCGGGCCATATCTTTAGCTTTAACATTACTTTCGTTATGTTTTTATACCCTGAGGTATATTAAGTTTGTTAAAAAAAGGATGTAATAGGCAGAAGGAGGCGTGGCAGACCCCCAAAATATATATATTCTTGATCAGGGCGACAAGCTGAGTCGATATAGCCATGTCCGTCGGTCCGTCTGTCTGTCCGTCCGTATGAACGAAAGGATCTCAGAGATGGTAAGATCTAGAAGCTCCAAATTTGGTGTGAAGACTTCGTATATTTGCACGTAGATCAAGTTTATTTCAAATTTTGGATACCACGCCCCCTTCGCCCACAAAGTAAAATAAAGGATAGCACTGGCAATTTACAAGCTAGAGACTTGAGCTTCGGCAGGAACAATACTTGTACTTATATGGATGCATCGTGAAAATGTGAGCAAGATCGGATAATAAACACGGAAGATATCCGCAATTATTTAATTCTTTAATTTAATGTGTTGTTGTTGTTGTGAGTTTTCGCCCTCTCTCTTTCAAGTTATTAAGTGGTAGAGGTGCCACGTAGTCAGACGGGAGATCTGGGTTCGAGTCCCTGTAAAAGCATGCTTATATTCTTAAATTTTTTTTTAATTTTTGTTATATATTTAAAATTTTTTTTTTATGTTTAGAGGAAAATTTGTGTGGTGTTCTCTAGTACCCCAGGGTATTCTACTGTCGGGCTCTCCCAACTGAATGATATAATATTTTCGATTTGCCGGTAAAGGGGGTGGTTCATCCTAAATTTAAAATTGACGATCGGTCCAGACCCTTCAAATCATCATATAGCTTTAGTTATATCGTTTTTTTTATGTGGGCGAAGGAGGCGTGGCATTAAAAAATTTGAAATAAACTTATGCGTGCAAACATAAGAATCTTCGTACCAAATTTGGTGTCCCAAGGTCTTACCATATCTGAGATCCTGTCGCTCATACAGACAGATGAACATGGCTATAATGAATTGGCTTCTGATGCTGATCAATAATATATATTTTATGGAGTCTGCCACGCCTCATTCTACCTATTACATACTTACATAACCCACAGGGCTTACAAAATTTATGATTTTGAAATAAAATAATCAACATTTTTATACCTTACTGAGGGCTGGCCCCCTGCTCGCTGAAATCTCAGGGAAAAAGTGGAATGAAAATACGGAACACTTCAGGAAAGCGGGAAATGTAAATTCAGTTTTACCCTGTAGTTGGACTCAAATTAATAGTACTTTATATAATATAGAGAATATACATTTTCGCTGCTCGCTGTTTTTAAGTTTTTCTGCAATTGGATTATATCAGCAAGAGGGAGTAACAGTGCCATATACTGAAAATTAAATTTGAAAGTCGCAACTTCAATAAATTATATCGATATCTTGAGCCGTTTAGCCTACAGCGTGATGTCTCGTCAGCAAGTCAGTTAGTGAATTTATGAGGACAAAGAGTTTTATATATATAAATAAAGAATTTACATTTTCGCTGCACGCTGTTTTGAAGTTTATTGCAATTGGACTTTGAATTTTGGAGAATAAAAATCGTATTTGACTGGAGAAGAAATCTGTGAATTTGGTTTAGATAGCTTAGAAAAAACCATGCTTGACATCTGACGTTGATTGACATCTGATTGTTCCTATGTAGGTTATATAATAATATAGTCATACGATCTTGACCAAAATTTCACAGTATGTAACAATGGGTAAGAAATGCATAAACTGTGAGTTTAGTTGAGATAGCTCAAAAAAAACAAAGATCTTCATACAAAACTTTAATTTGTATCTCATTGATTCTTTGGTAGCTATATGATATAGTCATCCGATCTTTTTAGTGGGAATATCAAAAAACTCCGTCCTATTGCACGATAATTATGTCTTATCTACGTTGTACTATGGCCGATTTTAGGAAATTGGGTGGCAAAAATCTGTAACTTTTGAGCGCGATGACATATCAGTCAAAACAGAAGAAGGCGTGCCATAAGCATGGACGTACATTAACGGTCAACCCCAAAATTTAGTTTTCAGCATTTAAAGTGCGATTAAAAGTTAAACATCCGATTTTCTTCCAAGTCATACATATTTTTGCCAAATCACACTATTTGATTATGTTCTTTATCAAATGTAATTTGGAGTTTTTTCAAAAACTTTTTCATGGAGTTAAATATCCACATTTATAGTGTTATTTAAAGCATGTTAAAATATAACTTGCTTTAGAGACACAGGTATAAGTACGCAACCAAATCATAACTTTTGGTTCACATTTTCCATGTCAATTGTCGAAACAGACTCTCTGTTTAGTGTACAATTTTAGGACGGATAAAGTTTTTGGGTTGGAATTCTAAAATTTTTCGGAGTAAATCACAATGCATTCGACAGCATCATTGCCTAACAAATCATAAAGCTTTCAAACTCTCTGCACTCAACTTCTATTTGTCGCTGACTATTTTCTCAGGTTTTTTCTTTCATGTCATAAAATTACGCCTTAGCTTAAATATTTGTATTATTGGCTCGCTTGTGCCCGTTTTCTTTGACCAGTTAAGCCAATTTTCTGTGCCAAATTTCATTCTCATTATAGTAGTTGTGCATAGTTTTTTTGCGCACTTCCACTTCGATTTGCATCACTGTAAAAACTTAACACAAGTAAAGAAGGCAAAAATGCAAAACTCTTTATAACACTAGATTACAGCCATTCTTCCGCAGAGCTAAAAGTATTTTTCCCCTATACATTTTGACCTCCTTAAAATGAAAAAGTAACTTTAAAATTTTTCTATAGAGTAATTTTCAAAATATATTTTTTTGAATTTCTTTATAGATGACTCAGCTTTTTCAACTATAAATCGTAAACGTGATTACTGTTTTCAAAATTAGTTTTAAACTAAAGATAATAAATTTAACCCATAACTTTTTCATTCAAAGTTTTGGAATCAGCTCAATTGTTATAAAGTTAGAGCCATGAAAAATACCAAAAATACAAAGTCAGGTGGCGGGAAGCAAACTAATTTTTTTCCTTCGACATTAAGCTGGTGCGATACTCAGCGAAAGAACAACAGAAAGCTGCCACTAACGACGCGAGCGTTTTTCAAGAATGTTATTACGCTGCAATTAGGCTGATAATGATAAGAGTATATATTGCGACATAGTTGAAGTAGTTGAAATCCACAAAGAATAAGGGAACTGGAAGAAAATCAAAAAGGCGCTTGAACACCCAGAACAAGATCGGCAGACTGTAAACACAAATTGAAACTTAATATTTCCATATGTCTTGATTTATGTAATTTATAAAATACATAAAATACACTTTTCTCCTTTCCTTTAATTCAAAACACAGATAATCCCAAATTTTTGTCACGGGAAAGATCATAAATTGGTGAAAACGAACCCAATTTCTGAAAGTTGAGGCAATGCGATTGTACTTCAATCTTGCGCACCAGAAATTTCAAAAGATGGAACCACTACGAAGATATCAGCTAATAAACACAGAGGTTGCTACTACAATGAGTTGTAGCGCTAGCGTCTCTTCCTTTTACCTGCAGCTGTGTAACATTCTTACTTGAATAACTACCGCGTTATCATCCGATTCGAATGCAATTTGTAGTAATAATTCAAACAATAGCGTATATCGTATCGCTCATTTATTAACAGAGCGACATATATCAAAATATGAAATTTCGAGATGAGCGCATTTGATCAAAAGACCATATCGGGCCATATCTTTAGCTTTAACATTACTTTCGTTATGTTTTTATACCCTGAGGTATATTAAGTTTGTTAAAAAAAGGATGTAATAGGCAGAAGGAGGCGTGGCAGACCCCCAAAATATATATATTCTTGATCAGGGCGACAAGCTGAGTCGATATAGCCATGTCCGTCGGTCCGTCTGTCTGTCCGTCCGTATGAACGAAAGGATCTCAGAGATGGTAAGATCTAGAAGCTCCAAATTTGGTGTGAAGACTTCGTATATTTGCACGTAGATCAAGTTTATTTCAAATTTTGGATACCACGCCCCCTTCGCCCACAAAGTAAAATAAAGGATAGCACTGGCAATTTACAAGCTAGAGACTTGAGCTTCGGCAGGAACAATACTTGTACTTATATGGATGCATCGTGAAAATGTGAGCAAGATCGGATAATAAACACGGAAGATATCCGCAATTATTTAATTCTTTAATTTAATGTGTTGTTGTTGTTGTGAGTTTTCGCCCTCTCTCTTTCAAGTTATTAAGTGGTAGAGGTGCCACGTAGTCAGACGGGAGATCTGGGTTCGAGTCCCTGTAAAAGCATGCTTATATTCTTAAATTTTTTTTTAATTTTTGTTATATATTTAAAATTTTTTTTTTATGTTTAGAGGAAAATTTGTGTGGTGTTCTCTAGTACCCCAGGGTATTCTACTGTCGGGCTCTCCCAACTGAATGATATAATATTTTCGATTTGCCGGTAAAGGGGGTGGTTCATCCTAAATTTAAAATTGACGATCGGTCCAGACCCTTCAAATCATCATATAGCTTTAGTTATATCGTTTTTTTTATGTGGGCGAAGGAGGCGTGGCATTAAAAAATTTGAAATAAACTTATGCGTGCAAACATAAGAATCTTCGTACCAAATTTGGTGTCCCAAGGTCTTACCATATCTGAGATCCTGTCGCTCATACAGACAGATGAACATGGCTATAATGAATTGGCTTCTGATGCTGATCAATAATATATATTTTATGGAGTCTGCCACGCCTCATTCTACCTATTACATACTTACATAACCCACAGGGCTTACAAAATTTATGATTTTGAAATAAAATAATCAACATTTTTATACCTTACTGAGGGCTGGCCCCCTGCTCGCTGAAATCTCAGGGAAAAAGTGGAATGAAAATACGGAACACTTCAGGAAAGCGGGAAATGTAAATTCAGTTTTACCCTGTAGTTGGACTCAAATTAATAGTACTTTATATAATATAGAGAATATACATTTTCGCTGCTCGCTGTTTTTAAGTTTTTCTGCAATTGGATTATATCAGCAAGAGGGAGTAACAGTGCCATATACTGAAAATTAAATTTGAAAGTCGCAACTTCAATAAATTATATCGATATCTTGAGCCGTTTAGCCTACAGCGTGATGTCTCGTCAGCAAGTCAGTTAGTGAATTTATGAGGACAAAGAGTTTTATATATATAAATAAAGAATTTACATTTTCGCTGCACGCTGTTTTGAAGTTTATTGCAATTGGACTTTGAATTTTGGAGAATAAAAATCGTATTTGACTGGAGAAGAAATCTGTGAATTTGGTTTAGATAGCTTAGAAAAAACCATGCTTGACATCTGACGTTGATTGACATCTGATTGTTCCTATGTATGTATTTTTCGTCATACGATCTTGACCAAAATTTCACAGTATGTAACAATGGGTAAGAAATGCATAAACTGTGAGTTTAGTTGAGATAGCTCAAAAAAAACAAAGATCTTCATACAAAACTTTAATTTGTATCTCATTGTTTCTTTGGTAGCTATATGATATAGTCATCCGATCTTTTTAGTGGGAATATCAAAAAACTCCGTCCTATTGCACGATAATTATGTCTTATCTACGTTGTACTATGGCCGATTTTAGGAAATTGGGTGGCAAAAATCTGTAACTTTTGAGCGCGATGACATATCAGTCAAAACAGAAGAAGGCGTGCCATAAGCATGGACGTACATTAACGGTCAACCCCAAAATTTAGTTTTCAGCATTTAAAGTGCGATTAAAAGTTAAACATCCGATTTTCTTCCAAGTCATACATATTTTTGCCAAATCACACTATTTGATTATGTTCTTTATCAAATGTAATTTGGAGTTTTTTCAAAAACTTTTTCATGGAGTTAAATATCCACATTTATAGTGTTATTTAAAGCATGTTAAAATATAACTTGCTTTAGAGACACAGGTATAAGTACGCAACCAAATCATAACTTTTGGTTCACATTTTCCATGTCAATTGTCGAAACAGACTCTCTGTTTAGTGTACAATTTTAGGACGGATAAAGTTTTTGGGTTGGAATTCTAAAATTTTTCGGAGTAAATCACAATGCATTCGACAGCATCATTGCCTAACAAATCATAAAGCTTTCAAACTCTCTGCACTCAACTTCTATTTGTCGCTGACTATTTTCTCAGGTTTTTTCTTTCATAAAATTACGCCTTAGCTTAAATATTTGTATTATTGGCTCGCTTGTGCCCGTTTTCTTTGACCAGTTAAGCCAATTTTCTGTGCCAAATTTCATTCTCATTATAGTAGTTGTGCATAGTTTTTTTGCGCACTTCCACTTCGATTTGCATCACTGTAAAAACTTAACACAAGTAAAGAAGGCAAAAATGCAAAACTCTTTATAACACTAGATTACAGCCATTCTTCCGCAGAGCTAAAAGTATTTTTCCCCTATACATTTTGACCTCCTTAAAATGAAAAAGTAACTTTAAAATTTTTCTATAGAGTAATTTTCAAAATATATTTTTTTGAATTTCTTTATAGATGACTCAGCTTTTTCAACTATAAATCGTAAACGTGATTACTGTTTTCAAAATTAGTTTTAAACTAAAGATAATAAATTTAACCCACAACTTTTTCATTCAAAGTTTTGGAATCAGCTCAATTGTTATAAAGTTAGAGCCATGAAAAATACCAAAAATACAAAGTCAGGTGGCGGGAAGCAAACTAATTTTTTTCCTTCGACATTAAGCTGGTGCGATACTCAGCGAAAGAACAACAGAAAGCTGCCACTAACGACGCGAGCGTTTTTCAAGAATGTTATTACGCTGCAATTAGGCTGATAATGATAAGAGTATATATTGCGACATAGTTGAAGTAGTTGAAATCCACAAAGAATAAGGGAACTGGAAGAAAATCAAAAAGGCGCTTGAACACCCAGAACAAGATCGGCAGACTGTAAACACAAATTGAAACTTAATATTTCCATATGTCTTGATTTATGTAATTTATAAAATACATAAAATACACTTTTCCCCTTTCCTTTAATTCAAAACACAGATAATCCCATATTTACGATATTATTCAATGCTTTGTTTCCTTTATTGAACTAACGAGCAGTTGCAGCAGTAGTGTTAACATTAAAATATTTGGCACTTTTAGATTGCCTCTGCCAAAACTTTGCTGAAGACTAGGATTAATTCCGAAATTTTCATTATTTTGCTCAGTGAGCTGTGTGCTCTCTACTTGTAGCTTTCAATTAGATTAGTCCTGTTTAATATACTTATAAGTCTTCCACGAATCTTAACATGCAGACAGAGGAATTTTGACAACATTAACGCGACTGTTGAAAGTGTGCATACACTTCACTCATTGTACTTATGAAACTGATTTCCATTGAATCTTACAAATAGGCGCAGGTAAGGTCTGCTTGAACTAAAGTTTTACAAAACCCGACAAAATCTAAACAACGAAAAATAATAAAACATAAAACACGCTTTTATTTCAGGTATATACATCTTGATTCTTTATGCAAAAATTTAAGTAAATCCGTTGCACAACCAGACCTAAAAGAAAAAACCATTAACAAAAATTCTTTTTCCACTAGAAATTCGGGGTAAAGTAGTTAAAGAACTTATTGGCCAACTCAATGCCAAAAAAGCAGGCCGCATTTGCTGGGAAGGCGCGAATCATAATGGGTGTTACGCCACGATATAAGGCCAATGGACCATCCTTAACAATTAGATCCTTGAAAACGCTTCGCACGCCGTGTTTATAGGTGCCCTCGGGTGCTACAAATCATTCCGAATTTAAATTTATGAAATTTAATAATATTATACTTGCCACATACCCGACTGTAGACGACTCTTTAGGACATCAGCAGGCATTCCTAAAATCCAGTAGGCAATACCCGCTGCGCCACCAGCAAATATCGTTGAAGCCGTGCTGATTTCACCAGCCTTCGACTGTGCCTTGGCAACATCCTGAAGGTACTCGTAAACCAGAAAGTACAGGCCATTTGCAGGCACATCTAAAAATAGGATTGAACGTTTTTGGTAATGATAAAATATGTGATAACTACTATTTGAAGGCTGTAGCAATTAGGAACTACACGGGCAATTTAGATTGGAATAACTAAAATTTTAAGCTTTGAAATTATACTGATTTCTAGTTATACCCTGTGGGTATATTAAGTTTGTTCAAAATGTTAAAGTATGTAACAGGCAGAAGGAGTCGTGGCAGATCCCATGAAGTATATATTCTTGATCACCATTAACAGCCGAGTCCATATAGCCATGTCCGTCTGTCCTTCTGTCCGTATGAACGAAAGGATCTCACAGATGGTGAGACCTAGAAGCACCAAATTTTGTGTGAAGACTTCTTATACTTGCATGCAGATCAAGTTTATTTCAAATTTTGGATGTCACGCCCCCTTCACCAGCAAAATGAGGAAAACCATAACTCTGGTAATTATTAAGCTAGAGACTTGAGCTAGAGATCAAGCTTGAGACTAACTAAATAAAAAATATATTATTCAGTCGGGAGAGCCCGAAAGTAGAATACCCCGGGGTAGTAGAGAACGCCACTCCAATTTTCTATTAATTATATTTGTGTTTCGTATTTGTGCTGTCTGTTTTGTATATAAAAGTCTTAGCAATAATGAGCACTGTATTTTCAAAATAACTCAATAAAAACTTAAAAAACAATTTTTAAATGTTTAATAAAGATTAAAAAAATAGCAAAAATTAGAGAATTTAAGCATGCTTTTACTGGGATTCGAATCATGATCTCCTGCTTACCGACGTGGCAGCTCTAACACTCTACTTGAAAGAGAGAGGGAGAGAGCGCGAAAACTCACTCTAACACAGCAACAACAACATATTGAATTAAAGAATTAAATAATTGCGAATATCTTCCGTGTTTATTATCCGATCTTGATCAATGCATCCTTATGCACTCAAGTATTGTTCCTGCTGAAGCTCATTTCTCTGGCTTGTTAATTGCCAGTGGTATCCTTTTTTTTACTTTGGCGAAGGGGGCGTGGCATCCAAAATTTGAAATGAACTTGATCTGCGTGCAAGTATAAAAATTCTTCATACCAAATTTGGTGTTCCTAGGTATTACCATCTCTGAGATCTTGTTACTTACACGGACAGACGGACATGGCTATATCGACTCTGCTTCTCGCCCTGATCAAGAATATATATACTTTCTGGGGTCTGCCACGCCTCCTTCTGTCTGTTACATACTTTTTTATAACAAATTTAATATACCCTCAGGGTATAAAACTGCTACTCCATATAAAAAAATGCAGTAAGCTACGGTGGAGCAAGCTCGACAGTAGGAGACTCTGTACTTATTGAGTGCAAAGCGATCACTACAGATTGTTTCAGTTTCAAAAAATTTCCATAGATGGCGCCACTACGGAGATATTAGTTGATTTTGCCAGTAGCATTGTGAGTTGAATAACTTCCGCATTTATCATCCGATTTGGATAAAATTTGCAGGATCGGTTCAGACTATAGTCTGTATTATACATACTAAAAATTAAAGCGCTAGCATCAAAGGTGCTCATGTAATTCGACTTCGAAATTATGCTTTTCGATTTCCTTAGGCGGAGAGGGGCGTGGCAAAAGTCTAAAACACACTTGATCAATGCGAGATAAAGATTAACCTACATACCAAATTTGGTGTATCTAGCTCTTATAGTCTCTGAGATATAGGTGACACAAAAAGGGACAGACAGACGGACAGACAGACGGACATGGCTATATTGACTCGGCTATTGACGCTGATCAAGTACTTTATGGGGTCTGCCACGCCTCCTTCGACCTGTCACGCACATTTTTTTGCACAAACGTAATAGACCCATTTGTACTTCTTTAAAGTACAGGGTCTAAGAACAGTAGCTTAACGCAAGCATAATTTTCTGCTGTGATTTTTCGCTTATGCGATCCCCAGCAAAAGTAGTTCGAAAAAAGCACGAGAGTTTCTGAACACTGTTTGTGGCTGGCATTAGGCTGTCTTTTAACTGATGAGGCAAATATTTGTGGCGCTTTTATTTAAGCTGCTGGTCAGCATAAAGTGACAAGTGAAATTGTCAAAATAGAAAAATGAAGGGAACTGGAGCAAAATTAAAAAGGCGCTTGAACAACAAAAACAAAATCGGCAGACCATGAACCATAACTGAAACTCGTTATTAAATTTTATATTTTCCTTTTCTCATTTATTTATTTTATAAAACACATAAAATCCCCTTTTCTCCTTTCCTACAATTCAAATTCACTCATTTACAATACTTTTCAATGCGTTTATTTCCTCTTTTGAATTAACAAACGGCTGCAGCAACAGTTACCAGGCAACTTTTGTTTATTTTCTATATTGTATTAGCAACTGCTTTTAGCTGCATATCAACAAAATATTAGGCTTTTTTTCGTTCTAGCCTCAGCTTAGCTGGTTACTAGGCTTTACCAAAAGATTCACACTACAAAACTCATTGAATAAAAATCGACCGAAAGACCTGTATTATTTATGTTATTAAAATAACTGAAAATTATTCATTATGTATATTGCAAGGATATTCAAAGTTTGGGGCGCCAAAGTTAACTTCGCTATATTTTTATATCCTGGCAGAAAGTATTTTAAATTTGGTAACGAAATGTGTAACGCTTTAAAGGAGGCCTCACATAAAGTATATATATTCTTGATCAGGGTGTCGGAAGCGGCCGAATCGGATCACTATATCATATAGCTGATGAGCGATCGGTTCGAAATAAACATTTCATTCTAATTTATTTGTTTCTCAAGATAGCCTAACCAGATTCGCACACTGTGTGCTTGGCATTTTTTCAAACAGGCTGGCCAAAATTGGTGTAAATCGGACTACTTTATCATATAGCTGCCATAGGAAAAATCGGTTCGTTTTTAAAAATGTAAAAAATCTGACGGCTTATGCTGACACTGAAAGGGAATCCAAACTTTGTCGCGCCAAAGTGAGCTTGCTCTCCATTTTTGATTGAGCTTCACCCTTATGTTATAGTGATGATTTAAATCGAGAAAATCAAAGCAGCGACATCAACGGCGTAATAGTTATCCTGTTTACTGTTTATTAGTATAGCCTAATTAACGCTGTATATTTAATATGCATAAAATAAAAACAAATGCAGTCGAGCATGCTTGACGAGGAGATTCACTGTAACCAGCTGTAAGATACCCAAAGACTTTTTCTTATCTAGCTACGTAAGTACAACAAGTCTTCAGCATATATAAATAGTGAACTTAACAAGAGCAACTAATTCACTTAAGAAAATTATGCAACAGATCTAATACTTTTGTATTTACTTATACTTCCTTATTTTCTTATACTACCCTTTATAATGCCTTTTATCACACTTTAAAAAAGTTGTAGTATATGCAAATATAATATTTATGTTTCTGTATTGTTCCAAAAAGACTGAAAAGAACGAAAGCAAACTACTTGTACATTGGGTGCAATAAAAGAAAAATCTTATATTATCAAAATAAATTAAATAAAAACATAATTAAATGTGTAAAGTGGGTAAAAGCTAATTTTTTAATATTTATTTACTGTCGACAGTGTCAGATAAGATAAGCAATCATTATATTAAATACCAAGGCTGCAAACCTCAAAAGATGTTGGGGAGGTTCGGTTCGGTGGTTCGAACCCTGAAGTCAGATTAAGGTTCGGTTCGCGGCAGGTTTAAGGAGCCCCTGTACCCATGATCGGGTTGAACCTTGGGTCAGTGTTATATATTTTTCTTGCTTTTATTATTGCTGACATTTTTATTTTATCCATATTATTATAATCTCTTTTTATATCAAATTCTAAAATTGTAAAGTGTAAAGCCAAAAACTTTCATGCACTGAATTTGTCAATAGAAATTTGAATACAACGATAACTGTTCTTGAAGATTTTTAAAAAATTTATCAAATTTTTAAAAAGCATCGTTTAAAAAAAGCCCGCCAAACCTAAAAACAAAGAAATTTGTATCCATATTTTTGCAAATTTAAGACTCCGAACCGAACCTTTTTTTATGAAAGTGATTCGGTTCGGATTCAGTGCTAGAAAAATTTGAAAGGTTCGATTTGGGGTCCAGTTCGGATAGCCCAAAAAACTAGTTACCAGCTTTGATAAATATGTTATTAAATTTATTATAATAATTATAATACATTTCGGATAGATTAAAAAAAATTATTAAGGGCATTAACAGTTATACTTACAGTTTATAATGCATAGTTTTTAAGGAGAAAACTCTTATTGGAGCCCAAAATTATATGGAAAATTAAAGAAAAGTTTTGTCAATATTTGTAAAGTATATTTTAGACATATTTCTTCACAGTTTTTAGAACGAGGGAGACCGAAAGGAAGAAAATAATTTACGCATTGGATATTTAATACTATAAATATAAGTAAGAGGAAATATCGGAAATGTTTTGTTAATTTTTTTTTAAATATTCTTATGATGAATGGGTTACAAATAATTTTTAAATATGAAGAGATAAATTAAAATCTATACTGAAATAGACTTATACAACAGAGGCAACCTTGCGCCCAATGGTCTCTCAGCTATGTCGACAAAAAGTTTTCAAGCCGACCAGTCGCGACGCCCACTGTAGTCACTGTAGCTTTGCCTTTAGTTCAAATAATATATAGTACATGAAAGTACTAAAAAATAAGTAAGCTACGGTGGAGCAAGGTCGGCAGTAAAGACCCTGTAATTTTTGTGTGCAAACCGTTCAGTATAGATTGTTCTTTAATGTTGCAGACAACAAATTTCATGGATGGTGCCTTTGCTAAATAATATATATACTTTAGGGGGTCTGCCACGCTTCTGCCTGTTACGCACACTTTACACAAACTTAATATACCCTTTTGTACTTTTTTAAAGTACAGGGTGTAAAAAATGTTGACTTTATCGGAGGATGTCACTATCAGTTATTTATTTCCTTCAAGAAATACAGCATATGAAGTTAAATGAGTTCAGACTTACATATGTGTTAAACGAATTATTTTACTGATTTTGTACCCACATGTTTGGGAGCCATAGGAAGACTTTTAGTATATAAATGAAATTCGAGGCAGGCGTTCCTGCTTGAAAGATATCCGCTAGCGGAACTTGGATTGAATTCAACTGCAGAAGATGATGAAGATGGTGACTTTGATGAAACTGATAATCATAATGCTGATAGTGAGTGATGTATAAAAAATTCAGTTGCCCAGCTAATGACACACTCTGAACAGCAAAGCCAATTGTATGTAGCGATGTCACATGTACAGGCAGAACTAATCGCCGAACAGGACAGATTTAGTTGCCCTTTGAGTTGCAGTTGTCAATTTACCGTCTTCAATGAGCTACCGATTGCACGTTGGGTGAATCACATGACCAGCGATAATAATAATTCTGATCTTGATGATTCCGATCTCCAAATACCCTCAAAAATCAAATTAGCCACTTGTCTGCTGCAGGAAAAGAGCGGCACGCAAACTTTACTGAATGCACTACCCATTGATTTACAGGCGTTGATCCTGTTGCATACAGGAAGTTTGGATAGTCAGCTGACAGGTGAGTTGAGAGACAGGAAATGCTTATCAAATATTCCTTTTGCGGACATAACGCATTCTATTACACTGTGCAACAGCCTGAACTCCCCCTGGCAAAAAATCCCATTTTCCGATACATACATATGGGCTCCCTGATGCCAAAAAGCAACTCTAAAATATTTTCCTGGGTGTAGATTTTTTAGACCCTGTTCTTTAAAAAAGTACAAATGGGTCTATTAAAAATCAAATGTGCGTAACAGGCAACACTTTTAAAGTTCAAGGAAAATAAAAAATGAATTTTATTCATTTTGTTTTAATAGTTAGATGGCTAGTAGCATTAATTAGGTGTCGTTTAAAATCGTATTTAAGAAAGCGAAATTAAGAACATTTTATAGGTATATACTGCTTTCTATGCAAACTAATCTATTAGTTTTAAAGCTATCTTGATGAAACATGGTTGAAGTCCGTTTTATTGTTGCATGCAGTCGTCGGAACCAACCGGATCGGATCACTATATCATATAGCTAGCATATTTACCTACCAAACTTTCTAACCAAATTTTATTCGAATCAGACTACTATATCATATAGCTGCAATAGAAACGATCGGCAAAAAATAACTCCTTAGTATGAAAAACTGTTTTGATTTAAAAGATTTTTTAACGAGACTCACAGATTATGTATTTGGTACAGTTCTACACAGTCCGACCAAATTTAATTAGAATCAGACCACTATATCATATAGCTGACATAGGAACGATCGGTATTAAATCAACATTTAATATTAATATGCTTAATAAAGTATGAATCATTTTTTGGTTCTCATGATCACTGAACCAAACTCTCAGATTTTGTGTCCGATATAGCATTATATTTTCTGAACAAATATAAACAAAATCTGACTACTACATCATACAGCTTCTATGGAACCGGTCAAAAGCCGAAGTTTATTCTCTGCACGGAGTATTGCATCGTATAAATTGGTCGTTACTGAATTTATTTTAATGATCAATACTTTGCGAGAGGATTGAATAACAAATGCATATAATTTTAAAGATAGAAATTAAAAATTTTGTGAAGAAAACATATCTGCCTCTAAAAGGATCTTTCTTACCTACGATTTCAATGAGAAATACATCTAATACATCTAATTTATATTTCTAGCGATCTAACTTTTAAAACAAAAAGGACCTCATTTTTTTTAATTTCCTTGAATTTTAAAGTCAGAAAAATTGTGAGAAAAACAACAACAATAATCATAATTTTCTTAATTTAAAAATATATATTTGTTAAAATACTGATCTAAATTAAAAAACAGTAAAAATTGTTGTACAGTGTTACAGTAACAAAAGTATAGTTGAGAAGTTAGATCAGAATATGGCTTTGTGATCTTTCATAAGAAGTAACACTCAAAATTTTGATTTATGTATCTAGGACAAGGGTTTATCTATTTTCCAAAATGCATCATTTTATAGCTTAAATCCTGATAGGTCCTCAAAAGTATGAGCTGTATATGATGCACGCTGTTTTCTTCTGATTTAAGTTGCGGGTAAGTGGGAATAATTAATTTATTGGTGCCTCAATATGCAAATCGACCTTAGTAAGAACAGAGTTAGCTGTGCAAACTTTGCGAAGATTTTTTGAAGTATTATTTATACAAATACAATACAATAAATTTAAAAAAAAAATTTGTGAGACTTCTGCTCATGATGAAAGCAAGGCAAGCAATTTGACAACTCGCTCTCTCAGCTGTCAAAAAATAAATTTTTGACAAATTAATAAAACAAATAATAAATAAACAGCAGAAGCTGATGGCATATACTCTGGGAACCATTTCTTCCCTGGCTTCTGGGGTATAGCAGTTGGCATAAGCCGTCTGCGTTTATTTGCACTTTCAGATGCATTTCTAATAGAAAAAATCAAGTCATTAAAATGACTGGCACAAATCCTACTTGAACGTGTAAATTGAACGCCTGTGCTTCTTGACCAGAGCTCCCTTCTGGTTTCGGCACGTGGGACAAGAACGTTCCTTTCTGCAGTTCTCTTACGGCAGAGTATATCTGTTCTATTGTACTCTGTTTTCGACATTATTCGTAAAAAGGAGACAACAAAAGAAATCAATATTACAAACTCTCTCTAAAAACGTTTGCAGGCCTAGTGACAGCTGCTTAACCCCTCTGAAAGAGAGAGTCTTTTGTGACAACGCCACCTATAATAATTTCATCATGCTTCTGCTACAAATCAAAATAAGTAGATTGATAAGTCAATGTCATCATTTTACAGTGAATACTAGCAGCCTGCGTGGACTCAACCAACTGATGACACTGGAAGTCCGAGGCACGGGCACCACAACATTGATCATCGATGAACCGCTTGAGTTTCTGCAACACGCAAGCTTTGAGGGACTTCGATTACAAGCCAGCGATCGATTACAGCGTCCCAAGTTCTCAAAGTTACCCAGCGATGATTACGAGTACAAGCCCCCAAGTGACGTGGCAGGGAATGAAGAGGCGCCTAAATATCACTTGCAGTTCGAAGCAGATGCAGCAAAGGAGATCATAAGCTACGAACAGCACGTGCACAGATTGAAGCAGACGAGAATGCCTAATTTTTATGGCTGGAGTCGGTTAGAAGTGTTGCGCATCCACAACTGCCAGCTGAATGAGCTGCACTGGCAAATGTTTGATGGCCTGACGCAATTGCATCATCTTAGTCTCGAGCGAAATGGTATTGAGGAGCTGCAACCATTTGCCTTTTCAGGTGCACCACATTTGAGAAGCCTCTCCCTGGCTCACAACTTCGTGTCACGACTGTATTACTTGGGTCTAGCTGGTCTTTTGGAACTGGAGACCCTCAATCTAGCCGACAATCATTTAGATCGCCTTAGTGAGTCAAGTTTTCCCCCCTTGCCAAGCCTTCAGAAGACTGATTTGAGGCAGAATCCCATAATGTACATTTTGCCGGCGACATTTTGGGTAATGAACGATACTCTGGAGCTGCGATTAGGCAGCGACGTTGCTGCTTTGGAGTTACGCAGCTGGAACAATAACGGACAATTCGATTCGTTGCATAAACTAGGAATTTTAAGTCTCGCAAATGTGACCACAGCAAGCTTGGAGCAGGGAGTCTTTAAGGTATGTTGATGTTAACAGATAAGTCATATGAAAAAATCTATATGTCAATTTTTGGTTTTTTTGGCAAATTAAATCAAATTGTTACTGACTTATACTAATAGACCTCAAAGGAAATGATTTACACCAAAATTTTAATTTTTGTTCAGTTTTCAATTTCTCATTTTTCCAATTTTCGTCAAACATAATCATTATTTTTGAGTTATTTAAAAAAATTAGGTAGACCTAATCATTATTTTTGATCAAAATAAATAAAACTCAAAAATAATTATTATTTCTGATTTTTATTTTTTCTCTCAAAATAAAATCAACTACCATTTATGGCTTCTGTGTAAAATTCTTCAACAAAAAAAACGCGTTAGATAGAAGAACAACAGATCTTTCGATTGGTACCATTTATGTGGCAAAACTTGAGAAATTGCCCAAGAAACACATCGCTATTTACTTCCACTTTTCAACTTTTCGGCGTTCATATTTGGGCACTATACTATTTATCTTATACTTATTTCTTATATAATTATATTATCATAAATTTTTTAAACATAACTTTTATAATTATGGTCCCTGTTTAAATTACATTACAACAAACGATTTTAGGTTAACTTAATTTTTAGGTAGCACAAGTGGATAGGAGTGGATACAATCGTCTCCGTACTTCGAATTTTACATTGACGATTTTTTTATTCTAGCAATAAGTTTAAAAATATATCATTCAGTCGCGAGGGGAAGACAATAAAAGAATCTGTGAAAGTAATAATACTTTAGCCTTACTACACATATATACGTATAAGCCGTTAGATTTTTCACAAAACTTTTAAATGTTGATTTCGAACCGATTGTTCATATGACAGCTATATGATATAGCAGTCTGATTTGTACCAAATTGGGTCAGCCTGTTTGTAACAATATCAAACACACAATATGGGAGTTTGACCTAGATATCTGGAGAAACAAAAAACTTTTTTATACTAAATATTGATTTCGAACCGATCGTTCCTCTGGCAGCTATATGAATGATTGGATCACTATCCAATCCGGCCGGCTCCGACATACAGTACTGGCCAAAACATGTGCACCCCCCCTAGGTCACTTTTACTTAAATGCAAAATTTTTAACAAAAACAACGTTTTTTATTCAGTCTTTCAATTTTTTTTTAATTACTTATATATTAACTAATATTAAACAAAAACAATTCCAAAATGTATACATAAAAAAAAAATTAAAAAAAGATTTTAAGTCCCAAATTCAGCGGGACAAAACATGCGCACCCCCTAGCTGAGTAAAAAAGAAAAATTATTAAAATTTATTTTTCGTTGCGAACTTTTTATTTTAATGACACAAGTAGATCTTTTAGGCATCAAAGGTACTAAGTTATAAATTATTTCCGGTTATACTGCTTCCCAGGCATCTTTTACGGCTTCGAATAAATCCTTCTATGTTTTTGTTGTTTTTTCGCTTGATTTTCATGTTAGGATTAACCCAAATGATCTTAAATGGGTTTCGATTGGTCGATTGGACAGGCCGACGAGGATCTACCATCCTATTGATCCAATTCCATCTTCTGGAACCAATCTTTAACCACTTTTCCTGCATATTTTGGATCGCTCTCATGCTGGAATTGCACTAGGGTGGCAAAGGGAGGCTTTCCACCTTGTCTCAGGACAAGGGATTGGTTAAATTTATATGGTCAATGGTACTAGGGATCATTCCAAGTATTTAAACATCATAAAGGATGCGATATTGCCACATGCTGATGAAGAGATGCCACTTTAATGGCGGTTCCAGCATGAGAGCGATCCAAAATATACAGGAAAAGTGGTTAAGGATTGGTTCCAGAATATGGAATTGGATCAATAGGATGGTAGATCCTCGTTGGCCTGTCCAATCGACCAATCGAAACCCATTTAAGATCATTTGGGTTAATCCTAACATGAAAATCAACCGAAAAAACAACAAAAACATAGAAGGATTTATTCGAAGCCGTAAAAGATGCCTGGGAAGCAGTATAACCGGAAATAATTTATAATTTAGTACCTTTGATGCCTAAAAGATCTACTTGTGTCATTAAAATAAAAAGTTCGCAACGAAAAATAAATTTTAATAATTTTTCTTTTTTACTCAGCTAGGGGGTGCGCATGTTTTGTCCAGCTGAATTTGGGACTTAAAATCTGTTTTTAATTTTTTTTTTTATGTATACATTTTGGAATTGTTTTTGTTTTTGTTTAATATTAGTTAATATATAAGTAATTAAAAAAAATTAAAAGACTGAATAAAAAACGTTGTTTTTGTTAAAAATTTTGCATTTGAGTAAAAGTGACCTAGGGGGTGCACATGTTTTGGCCAGTACTGTATATACTTTATGGGGTCTGTGAGGCCTTCTTCAATGCGTTACAAACTCCGTGACAAAATTATAATGCCCTCTGCAAGGGTATAAATATCCATATAGACAAAGTGGAGAAATCTCGACAGTAAGAGTCCCTGGGAAGAACAAATAGTGGTGAAAAGGAAATAGTGGTAAGAAAAACTAGTAGTAGCGTACGGAAAGGAAATACACTGCCTGCATTGTTTTTCAATGGGGGCGACATAAAATTCGAAAAACAAACTTAATCTGGGCCCTATTCAAATTACCCTACATACAAAGTTAGTTGTCATTATCTCTTATAGTCTCTAAGATCTAGGTGTTCAAAAAAGGGGCAGACAGACATACCGATCAAGATCCTTCTTTAAAATGAATAGACCGATGTGTACTTCTTAAAGTACAGGGTGCAGCAATGCTTAATTCAGATATGCATAAAACTAAATTTGTATTTCTTTCTTAAGGGTCTGCAATCTGTAGAGCAGTTGACACTTCGAGGGAGCATTACCAGCGTTCAGTTCGATGCTTTTGCTGGAATGGAGCACTTAAGGGAGTTAGATATGAGTCACTGTGGCATCGAGGAGCTATCGATGGATGCATTAATGGGTGTCAAACGGTTACAGCTGCTTAATTTATCGTATAACAATTTGACTCACGTGCCAAATGGCTTATTAGATGATCAACTGCTGCTGGAAATAGTAGAACTACAAGGCAACCAGTTAATTACGTTGCCCACAAATTTCTTTCAGCAGCCGCGACTACGTGTGGCTCGCCTCGATCACAATCCTTGGCAATGCAGCTGTGACATGAGCAGTTGGAAGTCACGACTGACAAATGTGATGCGGCTGCCCAGCGTCAAGAGTTGTGTGCGTGACATTCACGGCCAGGAAATATCTTGCCGACATGCGATCAGCTACAAGACGGATAAGAGTCGTGTGCCACGTTGTGTCAATTATAATGGACGCAGTGTTTTCTACGTGATCCGCAAGCAACTACATTGCGGCGCCATGCTTATTCTTACGCCCTTAAAGGTCTCCAGCACTCGTGGCCTACCACTTTGGCGAAAATTGGAGCTGCAACAGCCGCAACAACGCTTGAACAACAAGAACCCAAAGCTGAAAAAACCTTCCAAGTTACAAAACAAAGCGCGAATGACACATCGCAACAGCTTGGAATTTATGTCGCGTCAGCAAGACCATCAGAAGCGGCAACATGTGCTAATATATGAGGCATCTTTGTCCGAATCTAAGGAAAAGGAAATATCCAATGAGATCTAACAGGCACACTCGCACATAGTTTAGCCTTAAGTTGAATATAATTTAAAGTAATTAACTACACTTAGATTTAAAATCGACCCAATTTTCTTCACATGAGAAACATATATCCCAATATCAAACATAAATTAAAATATCAATCATCCTCTTAGCCACCACACATTAGACCACTAGCTGGATATCCCACAAGAAGTAAACTTAAACTTGGTTAGGACAGTCCGAATCAATTTTAAAATATAACAAATATAACCGATGGAAGTTGAATTGATGTTTTGTCTTAATTAGCTTTATTTTGATCAGTCGATTCAGCTATGGGCATTCGCGATGGTTGACTTGTGCAAATAGAATTCTCCGCTCGTAAAGGTCGTTTTTTTAGAGGTTGTTTTTTTCGAGTACAGATAAAACTGACATTTTTTGTTAAATCTGGCAACTCTAATACCATTTAAGTTCAGTTAGGCTTGCCATTTTATAAAAAATTTTGTTTTCGAAAATAACGGTTCCCGATATTATCGTCCATCAGAACAATTAATTCGGTTAACCATGGATCGTTTTCGCACTACGGTCACTTAATGTGATTATACGCATCCGCAGAGACGTCGGAAACAATTGCCGATGTAGAGCAAAGTGTTGAAGAGGACCCGAATGGGTCTATTCGCCAACGTGCACAGCAATTGGAGCTTTGTTCATCAGCTTTATGGAAGATTTTGCGCAAGGATCTTGGCCTACGACCTTACAAGATCCATCTTGTTCAAAAATTTGAGCCTATGCAATGAGACTATGCAATGCGTCGTGATTTTGGTGTATAAGCTGAAAATGAGATTGACCACGGTGCTGATTTTCATCGCAAAATTTTGTTCAGTGATGAGGCTCATTTTTGGCGACGTCAACAAGCAAAATTGCCGCATTTGTAGCGAAGATATTCCACATGACACCCTTGAGACGCCACTACATCCACTAAAACTGACTGTTTGGTGTGCTCTATGGGCTATGGGCCCCAAATGCTCGAAAGTGCTTGAAAATAGGAACTCTAGACGGCGACCATATGCCGGAAATCATAACATTATTGACATAAAATTATCGTTTCAATAGAGACAAATTGGTGGACATCAAAACGATTTTGTTTGTGCTTTGTTTCAATTTGAAGTTCTAACTTCTAAAAAAAAATACCCTTTGCTTCTTTGTTATGTCCTGTGTAATGTGACCGCTTGGATTTGATGAATTTGCCGTTGCATGAAATTGTTGCAACAATTTAAAGAGGTAAGGTACTATAAACATTGATGTAAAATAATATTCCTAATAATAACTGATTTTATTTATTTTTCAAGGCTCGGGACGGTCTCCAACAAATATTTGTGTACAAACTTTGCTAAAACCAAGTCGCCGCCATTGAAGAAGAGAGCAATCAGGATAGCAATCAAAATAACAAATACTACGTCAGCAACGCTAACAACAATAATTAATAATTACATATATTATATTTTTTGTTAATGTGAAAAAAAACAGAAAATAAAAGCGGAACTGAGAAGTGGTCAGATTTGGCAAAAAGTTGTCAGATTTGTCGAGATAAAACAAATCTTTAAGGCCCATTTTTTCACTGTTTATAAAAGGTCTTAATTAACTATCCGAATGATAAACTGACAGAAAATGTGTAGAAACTAATGTCAAATGTCAAAGATATGTATCAAGTAAAGCTTATACGGACATTGAAAAAATAGGCCTAATTTTGGTTTAGATGGATTAGAAAAAAACCAAGCTCTTTATATTATATATTTCTTTAGAAATTTGTTTTTTGTTGCAAAATTGTATTACTTTCCAAAACACATCATCAGTCCAAATATTATAGCTTAAATCCTTTTAGATCCCCTAGAAATTAACTGTATATTATGCCCATTTATATGCAAGCCTATATCGCTTTTTTTTCATTGGATTTAAGCTGTAGATAAGTAGAAATAAATAATTCTTTAGTGCAACAATAGGCAAATAGACCTTAGAGTGAATAGCAGAGCAGAGTTAGCTGTGAGAACTTTCCAAATCTTCTGGCAAGAATTAATGTGATTTAAGCTTTAAAGAATACAGATAATTGACGTCAAAGTTGACAAAGTTTAAATAAAATGTTGTGAGATTTCTGCAACAAATCAAAAAAGGTAGTTGAATAAGTCAATGTTATCATTTTACAGTGAATACTAGCAGCCTGCGTGGACTCAACCAACTGATGATACTGGAAGTCCGAGGAACGGGCACCACAGCATTGATCATCGATGAAACGCTTGAGTTTCTGCAGCACGCAAGCTTTGAGGGAGGATTCAAGCCAGCAATCGATTACAGCGTCCCAAGTTCTCAAGCCACCAAGTGACGTGACAGGGAATGAAGAGACGCCTAAATATCACTTGAACTTCAAAGCAGATGCAGCAAAGGAGATCATGAGCTGCGAACAGCACGTCCACAGATTGAAGGAGACGAGGATGCCTAATTTTTAGACCCTGTACTTTCAAAAAGTACAAATGGGTCTATTACGTTTGGGCAAAAAAAAAAATGTGCGTAACAGGCAGAAGGAGGCGTGGCAGACCCCATAAAGTATATATTTTCTTGATCAGCATCAAAAGCAGAGTCGATATAGCCATGTCCGTCTGTCTGTCTGTCCGTCTGTCCCTTTTTGAGTTCCTAGATCTCAGAGACTATAAGAGCTAGAGACACCAAATTTGGCATGTAGGTACATCTATATCTTGCATTGAACGAGTTTGTTTTAGATTTTTGCAACCCCTCCGCCTCCGCAAATTAAAATACAAAATTTCCAAGTCGAATTTCAAGAGCATCTTTGATGCTAGCACCTTTATTTTTGGTATATATAATACAGACTATGGTCCGAACCTATCCTGCAAATTTCGTCCAAATCGGATAATAAACGCGGAAGTTATTTAACCAACAATGTTACGGGCATAATCAACTGATATCTTTGTAGTGGCGCCATCTATGAAAATTTTTTTAAACTAAAACAATCTGTAGTGATTGCTTTGCACTAAAAAAGTACAGGGTCTCCTACTGTTGAGCTTGCTCCACCGTAGCTTACTGCATTTTTATGGCTGGAGTCGGTTGGAAGTGTTGCGCAGCCACAACTGTCTGCCTGACGCAGTTACATCATCTCAATCTGAAGCGGAATGGTATTGAGGAGCTGCAACCATTTGCCTTTTCGGGTGCACCACGTTTGAAAAGCCTCTCCCTGGCTCACAACTTCGTGTCACGACTGTATTACTTGGGTCTAGCTGGTCTTTTGGAACTGGAGACCCTCAATCTAGCCGACAATCATTTAGATCGCCTTAGTGAGTCAAGTTTTCCCCCCTTGCCAAGCCTTCAGAAGACTGACTTGAGGCAGAATCCCATAATGTTAATTTTGCCGGCGACATTTTGGGTAATGAACGATACTCTGGAGCTGCGATTAGGCAGCGACGTTGCTGCTTTGGAGTTACGCAGCTGAAACAAATTGTTTGTATAAATGTAGAGCCAGCTAGCTTTAGCACGCCAAAGTTTGGATACCCTTGCAGAGCTCTGCGTAGGCCGTTCGGTTTTTTACAAAATTTGTTAGATGTAGATTTTGAATCGATCGTTCATATGACAGCTATATGATAAAGTAACCCGATTTGCATCAAATTTGGTCAGCCTATTTGAAACTATACCAAGATATCCTAAGAAACAAAAAGTTTTTTATACCAAATGTTGATTCCGAACCGATCGTTCCTATGGCATCTATCTGATATAGTGATCCAATCCGGACGGGTCCGACATATGTAATGCGTGCACCAAAAAGACGGACCTGTACCAAGTTTCATCAAGATAGCTTTAAAGCTTAGACTAGTTAGCATAGAAACAGACTATATCGACTTAGCTCGTCGGCCTGATCAAGAATATATATACTTTATGTGGTCTGTGAGGCCTTCTTCAATACGTTACAGACTTCGTGAAAAAGTTATAATACCCAAGGGTATAATAAAAAATGTGTATTATCTAAAAAATTCGAAAAACAATCGAATATCGAAGCCCTTGTGTAAAACTATACTATGAAACAACAACGCGGAGTATCAAATAATATACCTAGAAGAAAATGATTTACGCCAAAATTTGATTTTTTTTCAATTACTATATTTTTGCCATGAGTTTTAAATTTCTGATTTTTACTATTGTTTAATATATATGTATATAATCATTATGTTTGAGTAATTTAATAAAACTTAGATATACAAAATCTTTTTTTTTGATCAAAATACAAATTAAAACTCAAACACACAGCTGCGATTTAATTAACGTGCAATAAGACGGCGTTTTTGAAATTCCGATTCACATTAATTGATACATTCCTTGCAAATTTGGTATGAAGAGCTTTGTTGTCTTTTGAGCTATTTCAACCAAACTCACAGATTATGTATTTCTTACTCAATGTTACATTCTGTGAAAATTTGGTCAAGAGCGTATGACTATATCATGGAGCTACCATAAGAACCGTGGCTCTTGATTCTAAAATAAACAATCACAAATAGTGGGTGGGCGGTGAGGTTGTGTGTGTTGGTTTGATTCATGACTTACTCTCTTACTCGCTCTTGTTGCTATATTCCAATTGCAGCGAAAACTTTCAAACAGCGAGCAGCGAAAATGTAAATTTTCTATTTATATATATAAGTACTATTATTTTGCGTTACATTGCAGGGAAAAATTGAATTTACGTTTCGTGCTTTCTGTTGACATATAATTATAGTTATTATTAGACCATGTACTTTAAAAAAGTACGATGGGTCTATTACGTTTGTGCAAAAAAAAATGTGCGTAACGTGCAGAAGGAGGCGTGACAGACCCCATAAAGTATATATATTCTTGATCAGCATCAACAGCCGAGTCGATATAGCCATGTCCGTCTGTCCGACTGTCTGTCTGTCCCTTTTTTGAGTAACTAGATCTCAGAGACTATAAGAGCTAGAGACACCAAATTTGGCATGTATGTACATCTGTATCTTGCATTGAACGAGTTTGTTTTAGATTTTTGCCACGCCCCCCTCCGCCCCCGCAAATTAAAATACAAAATTTCCAAGTCGAATTTCAAGAGCACCTTTGATGCTAGGGCCTTTATTTTTGGTCTATATAATAAAGATTATGGTCCGAACAGATTTCATCCAAATCGGATGGTAAAAGCTGAAGTTATTGTACCAACAATGTTACGGGCATAATCAACTGATATCTATGTAGTAGCACCATCTATAGAAATTTTTTGATACTGAAACTATCTGTAGTGATTGCATTGCACTAAACCTACTGTCGAGCTTGCTCCACCGTAGCTTACTGCATTTTTATTATTATTATTATTATTATTATTATTATTATTATTATTATTATCATTACTATTATAATTACTATTATTATTAATTATTATTATTAATTATGATATCCAGATCGATTTTGGAGGCGGCTACGGGCCGGGCGCAAGTTTAAGAGAGCACCAAATAATCATAACTCTTAAGTATTTATAAAAAAAACTTGTTTATCTTTGTATTGCACAAAATTTGTTTATATTTTTTTCTTCATCTTCTAAACGTTCGGACACTCTCATGAACAATTGGACCGTATTGTTAAAAAAAAATATTGTCATACAAGGTGGTCAACCAAAAATCAGGCGGTAAATGCAGTATATAGAGAGTTCCCAATGATCATCATAGTATTGGAGAGCTAGTAGAAATGAAGACAAATGAAGAGACATACCAAGGTGCTAATAATTTATAAACACCAACGAGAAATTTAAATTTTAAAGACAATTTGATTGTGTGGAATTTTATTTTATGTGAAATCGATGACTAAAAAAATCACAATAATTGCGAGAAATCGTATTAAAAAAATCGTCAAGCAAAATGAAAGCGTGACAAAGTCATAATATACACACAAGAGACTGAATAAGTTAGAATTCAATTTTTTTAATCAATCGATCTGATCATACAGCAACTAAAATAAATCTTTCTTAAGATTTTAATTTTTTTGACAGGGCTTAATATTAAAACTTAGTACCCTGCACTGAAAAATCGAGTATGTTGACTGGCAATTCCATATGAAAAAATATATCATTTATTCGGGAGAGCCCGACAGAAGAAACCGTCACTAAATTATATTTCTATTTTGTATTTGTACCGTCTGTTATGTATTTAAAAGTCTTAGCAATAATGACCACGGTATTTTCAAACTAACTAAATAAAAACATAAAAAGCCGCTTTTAAATGTATAACAAGAATTTAAAAAATAAATAAGTAAAGAATTTAAGCGCGCTATTACTTCGATTCGAACCGGGATTTCCTGTCTGCCTACTTTTCACATACATATATATATACATGGATGAACATGGACATGGCTTTATTGGCTCGGCTTCTGATGCTGATCAATCCCCATAGCTGGAATTACGTTGTCGTTTAGCAGCTGATGACAAAAATATATGTGGCGCTCCTATTAAAGCTGCTGGTCAGCATAAAGTAACAAGTGAAATTGGCAAAATAGAAAAATGGAGGGAACTGAAGCAAAATCAAAAAGGCGCTTGAGCAACAAAAATAAGATGGGCAGACTATGAACCACACCTGAAACTTGTTTTTAAAATTCTATATAGCGTCATTTATGCAATTTATACACATAAAATCTTCTTTCTCCTTATCTACCATTTAATACACAAATAATCGCTCATTTAAAACAATTTTCATTGCATTTGTTTCCTCTTTTGAATTAACAGATAGCTGCAGCAACAGAGTTAACATTCAACTTGTGTTTATTTTTTTGTGTTGTGTTGGCAAATCTGCTTTTATCTGTCTACCAGCATAATATTACCCAGTACCTAGTACCCATCACTTTTATTTCGCTTCTGCCACAACTTCTTGGGGTACTACGCTTTAGTCAGAATCGGACAGTAAACTTTAAAAAATATGCAATAAATTTGGCAGTAAAATATGCAACCGACGTTAGCCCCTAAGAAATGTCAAGTGAACTAATTACTTAGTACAGAAAGTTATTTTCCGGTGTGCGCGAAAATTTGGAAAGATTAAATCATTTTGAAATTTTGCAACGGATTTAAACTTTTAAATTGCCAATCAGGGATGTTCTACAAAGCTCTAGATCTTTTGACGACAATTCCTTTTGTAAACAACTCTTCCAAATGTCAATTTTTATTAATTACTAGGGAGGTTACCCCCGGCTCGCTTCGCTCACCAACACTAGGTTCGCTACGCTCGCTGAAATCTCGGGGAGAAAATAGCCTTATGTCATTTTTTAGGACTGATTTCTCATCGCGACTTTATCCCTAACGACTTGATAAATTTGTCTTTTAGATAACTTAGCGAGCGGATCATCATCCCTTCATGTTACTAACGTTAGCCTACTCAGTTAATTCAAGTGTTGAGCTAGTTGTCCATATCAACACTGTATAAGGAATTTTAGTTATACAACATAACGGGTCACATAGGCACAACATGTATAATTTACCGTTTTTTATTCATTTATTATTAAACGTTACTAACGAGACGGAAATCCCACAAACCAGAATTGATTTATTTCCCTGGTTCATAACAAATATCACGTTTTGCACTCAAATATAACAAATTCAAATTTTGCGGCTAAATTTTTATTACTAATCCCAGTAACCTTTGCCCATTTCATTTAAATAGTTTGATAACGGCAAGATGTGAAAACGAAGAATGCTAAATCCTATATTTATGGTTAAGTAATATTTATATAAAGTAGACCTTAACGTAAAGATGAGAAATTGGCCCTTTAAATAATAGTGCTTTCTATAATATAGAAAATTTAAATTTTTGTTAATTAAACGATCATGATCAAGTTTTCTTAGAATGTAACAAATAGTAAAAAATATGTGGATTTGGTGGAGATAGCTCAAAAAACAACAAAGCTCTTCATACAAAGGTTTAATTTGCATTGGATTGTTCGTAAGGTAGCTACATGATATACCTGAATATTCGCTACGGCGCTGATTGCCCAGTCGATAGAGACCAAAAGACGCTGCCGCCGCAGTACCTAAATTTTACATGGAGTAGAGATCGATCCCTCAATCTGCAGGCTGTCAGCAGCGCGCTCTGTATCGCTTCTAATAAAGTCTCTTTTGCGCAGCAGTGCTATTTGAACACGTGTTGGATGAACAACACATTTGTAGGAGGGTAAGTCTTTAACGAGTTCTACTAGAACCCATCAGCAGCTCTTGACGCCATGAATACAGTAGAATCCCCGGAAAACTTTTCTGTTCTGAGCATTCAAGCTAACGCATTGACCGAAAAATGTTTATTCTCTTAAATAATAATAAAATATCAATGTATTATTCCTAGGCTTGAAGCAATAATTTCCACTGAGAGGAAAAAGGAAATTGAGATCAGATGTCTGTTCATTAGAGAATAATCGAATTCACCCACGGAAACAATAGTATTGCCAGTTTTCCCTCTAAAGGCAGGTTTTTTTTTACATACTTTATGTGCACTATAAAGACTGCAGATAACTTACCCCTGAGCATAGTAGCGCAACTGCCTTTAAAAACACTTCGCAGACCGCCCTCCTTGTATAGTTTTTTACCACAATCGATCATTCCAGAGTATTTTTTTTCGCCATTGGGGCCAGTGCCTTGTGTTTGAAGCAGCACTTTGATACGCTCTCCGGGTGCCATAATAAACGTGGAGAAGATACCGGAAAACGAGCCGGCTACAAAGATTTGTGAGTATGTTAATTTAACATCCTCGCCGCGCTGTTGCAGTCGCTTGCCAACTGCATATCCAGCAAAGCACATGGCAAATATAGGAGCGACGCCCGTTAATGGCGCCGACATGCCTCTATATAGACCCCGAACACCCTCCTGGCGTATGGTTTTGGCAGCACAATCGAAGGTGCCGCTGTATAACGGTTTCTGGCCAGGCAGTGAGCGTGGCATAGTTTGTAAACGCACCTAAAGAGTATAAAAGTTAATAGCGTGTTCAAGATTGATTTATTTGTTGCACCTTTATGGTATCCAAAGGATGCCCTGACAGCACATTGCAAATACCTCCAAATCCCCCAGAAATAAATGATTTAATCGGATTTGCTTTGCGCTCCGTAGGTGAATTCTCAATCTTCTCAGGAACCGCCATGGTAAGAGAAATTCCAGGGCCTGCAAATAAAATTATAGTTAGATAATATTGTAAAATCAATGTTAGCAAACAATTATTTAACATTTGTACAAAGAAAGGTAAATTTGATATTTAAAACAATCGAAATGGTGATAACGACTAGTCTATTCACCGTTTGACACATTTTTGGTCACAGTGATAAATCTAATTGCATATCTAATCCAAATGTATGTACGTATGAATATGGGAATATATATAAACATTTAAATGCGTAAATCATATTATTTCGTAAGCCCATGACTGGAATTTGCACCTTGCCCATAAACATTGCTTAATCTTTAACCTAAATTGAACAATTGCTTCAACTGATAATGATTAACACGAATTACAACAATGCACGGTCACTGTTACGCCATGGGCGAAAGGATCTTTTCGTCTTTTACCTGATGAGCTAAATTTATAAGGCTGGCTTAAAAATATAGTTGTCGTGTCGGCGGCGATGTCGGAGGCGTGGCAAATGCAGAGGCAACGTCAGCGGTAGTGGCAGTGTGAGAGCCTCTTCGTGGGAACCTGTTGCTTGCAGCAGCGCAGAGCTCTGACTGATTTGAGTTCAAGGGTAGGCGTCTGAGAAAGTTAACGGGTTACATCGTTATCAATACACTGAATTTAGCGTCGACAACGATGAGATTTAAGCCGAGTTTTGAACACGTTGAATTTATACAATGGGTATTACGTATGAAGGAATTCAATTTATGTTCATTATAGTATCTTTGCTGGAACTGTTGGGTTTAAAGTCCGTTATTGCGATAGGTCTTGGGCGCTGCCTATATTTCAAAGTAAAGCGTTTTTTATTTAGAAATACTTTTCACAAGAACTTTGTTAACTGTTTTATCAATTATCACGGAGGCACAGGGGAACCAGTGTTACCATTTTAGCTATTTTATACCTAGATCTATCTTTTTTTGAAACTGCGAAGGCTATAACATTTACTGAGATGCTATTAGCGGCAAGATCCCGATATCGTGGGCGCCAACAGCTGATGATAGCAGAACACGTCGAAATAAGACGAAAAAATTAAATAAAATTTTTTGATTTTCGGCTCGGTTCTCGAGATATTGGGTCCGATAAGTTCTCATACAAGCTGCCCAGCGCGCCAGCTTCTTTTTGCACTGTGTTAGAGCGAGAAAGCAATAGTACTACCTAGATTAGTGCTGTACAGTGCCTAGAGTGGTGCTGTAAAGTGTCTGTTTCAAGTTCGTCGCTATTTGAGCTACACACGAAAGTTGACTATTAACCTGTTTACACGGAGAGAAAAGCGTGAAAACATTCCACGTATTTCTGTGAAAAATGCGTGTATAAACACTATTACATGTATTTGAGCTACACACGAAAGTTGACTATTTATTTTAAGTGTGTGGCAGCACTAAAAATAATAAATGAGCTGCGTCAGTCATAAACAGAAAAGTAAAAACCCATTTAATTAATTAAATAGAAAAAAGGGACTATAAAATAAAAGAGCGTTATGAACTGAGAGTGAAGTGAACGAACTCATGGGACTTCTTAAGGAGGACAACATCTTAAGCAAGCTGGATGGAAAAACAAAACGCAACAACACCATTTTGCCGCATAAACAGGGGACAATTTTCATTTCGCGAATTTAGAAATACGTGAAATAGTCCGTATAAGCGTGGTATTTGTATTAGCGATTCTTTTTATGAGCGAATTTACTTCGTTCACTCATGAGCTGAGCACAAATGAAATCGATAGAAAAGCTAAGGGAATCATTCAATAATAAACGGTAAAGCACAAACAATCAATCCAGAATTTAAGGACTGGATTTGAAAGGACATGACTCCTATGACTAAGGCATATTGCAGCTACTGCAAATGTAGTGTCGCAGCAAAGTTGCTTGACGTCCAGTCACATGTCAACACAAAAAAGGACATCTCAACCACTGGCAGCTTCCAACAAAAAAAAAAACAAACAGCAATATTTTAAACAACTGCCTACCAAAACGTTGGAGCAGAAAGCGGTATTATAACTCGTCGTGACTAAGCACACGTCTACAGCCACCATTGATAACCTCTCCCAACTTCGCGTGCAACGTTTTAAGGAATGCTTTACAGCTGTTTAAATAAAACTGAGCCGCATCAAATGCACTAGAAATATATCAAATGTCTTGACAACGCATTTTAATGAGGAATTGTACAATGAGATTGGTCATAGTTATTACATTGGTATAGTTTTTAGACTTTTTGATGCTAGCGCCTTGGTTTTTGGTATGTATAATACAGGCTATGGTCCGCACCTATCCTGCAAATATCATCCAAATCGTATGATAAACGCAGAAGTTATTCAACTAACAATGTTACGGTAGAGCTGCGAAAATATCGATTCCAACATCGATACTATCGATTCTTTTTTTTTCGTCCAAACATCGATTCTATTTTGAAAGAATCGATGTATCGAAAACAATTTTTAAGATAAATCCCATCACTGTGAATAAGGAGATAAACAAGACGTGCCAATAAGGGCAATTTAATAAAAATTGTGCTTTTAACTGATTACATTTCTCTATATATTTAGTAGAGCTGGATGTATTATTACCGATAGACGCGCCGCTCTTAAGCCTAAAACAGCAAATAGGGTTATCTTCGCAATCAAAAACTAATGGGTTATGGAGACGTAAATTCTTTTGTTTGTTTTGAAAATACTTTTGTTTTTTATGTTTTAAAAACGTTATTTCTTTTCGTTTTTTACGTTATGGATACGTATTTTTTTCTCTTTATATGTATGAATATATGATCTTAATGAATTGAACTCTGTTAATTAAAAAAAAAACTCTTGTTTTTTCGATTTAATCGATGTTTTATTTATAAGATTGAAAAGAATCGATGCACTGAGAATCGATTTTTTCGCAGCTCTATGTTACGGGCAAAATCAACTGACGCCATCTATGGAAATTTTTCGCAACTGAAACAATCTGTAGTGATTGCTTTGCACTCAAAAATTATAGGGTCTCCTACTGTCAAGCTTGCTCCACCGTAGCTTAATGTATTATTTTTATTATAATTATTTATTTCTACAGGCTCCATTAAAGATTCCAAGGGTTACTGATTTTCGATTAGTGGACCGAATTAAAATTACATTTTGCTCTTGTAGCCACAAGTTGTCACAAGGTAAAACTTTTGCATGAGCTATATTGAATAAAGATAACTTGCTATAACTTATCTTTTTAAAACCCATATTAATAGATATTCAACCGCTAAATAAGTAGCTTAAAAGTAACAATGTTGCGTCTACAAAATTGTTGAGTAACCTTTTACTAAGTATTATCATATTCTGGACTTAACACTGAAAGAAAAAATTAGCTTTTTTTCTAGCAGTTTTAAATTTTATTTAGCTATTTCTAGCTTTTTTCATCCATTTGGCTATTCCAGCCTACGAAACTCTGGCAGCCCTGAGGGGCACAGGATAAACATTTGTGACATTTAGAGACAATGGGCACAAACTTAACACTTGTCGATTATATTTGATTGCAATATATAAAGAAGCAACCTAAATAAAATATAAAAAAATAAAATGGTCTGAATATCCGCGTGTTCCGAATGGTAAGACAGGGGAAAATGGGATTTTATCTGTTTTATAAATTACATAGCTTCATTTATGGTAATATAAAATGTAATAATAAGTTTTAGTTGTGGTTTATAGTCTGCCAATCTTGTTTTTGTTGTTCAAGCGCGTTTTTGATTTTGCTCCAATTTTTCAATTTTGCCAATTTTACTTGTTACTTTTAGCTGACCAGCAGCCAAAAAGTAGAGCGCCACATATGTATATTATTCTTATCAGCTGCTAAACGACAGCGTAACGCCAGCTAAAAACAGTGCAGAAAAACGCTCGTGCTTTTAGTTGGCAACTTTTGCTGGGAATCGCACCAGTGAAAAGTCACAGCAGAAAACTCTGCTTACGTTTAGCAGTCATTGAATTTTATATATTCTTTAAATTACATAATTGAAGATATATAGAAATATAAAATTTAATAACAAGTTTCGGTTGTGGTTCATTGTTTGCCGATCTTGTTTCTGTTGTTTCAACGTCTTTTTGGTTTTCTCCAGTTCCCTAAATTTTATACAATCCGATAATTCACTAATAGTTTAAATTGCTGAAAAAAAAATTTTGTTTGCTTGTAGCTACTAACTGGAGTTGCGAATCAGCGTACACGAGATGGGTACTAAGCTTAACTTAAATAATTATCATTTGTGTGAATGAGTCAAAAATATTTTTATGGCATGTTGTAAGTGTACTAAATCGAACACTTTGCTGCTATTGAAGACTTACAATAGCAGCAGTATACTTTTGCTGTGGTAGCTGGAATTTTCTTTAGCCAGTCCTTCAACTCTCTACTTTCCATCCAAACATCGTGAAATAATTGCTTATAAGTTGTTTATAACATTTTTGCAAGCTTCTCTTTCTTTTCCGAGTTGCAAATTGAAGACAACTTCGATAACATAGAGCACATGTATCAGCCAACGATTACAAAAAGGAATACGATATAGTAAATTATGCCGTCAAAATTTTAACTTGGTTAATGACTGGTGACTTGATAACTGATTGGTCATATTTAAACAGACCCCATAAAGTATATATATTCTTGTTCAGCATAAACAGCCGAGTCGATATAGCCATGTCCGCCCGTCTGTCTGTCCCTTTTTGTGTCACCTAGATTTTAGAGACTATAAGAGCTAAAGACACCAAATTTGGCATGTAGGTTCATCTATATCTCCCATTGATCATGTTTGTTTTAGATTTTCGAAGTCGAATTTGATTTTTGTTAAGTATCATACATACTATGGTCCGAGCCTATCCTGCAAATTTTATCCAAATCGGATGATAATCGCGCAAGTTATTCAACTAATAATGTTACAGGAAAAATCAACTGATATCTTCGAAGTGGCGCCATCTATGGAAGTTGAAACAATCTATAGTGAACGCCTTACACTCAAAAAGTACAGGTGGTCTTACTGTCGAGCTTGCTCCACCGTAGCCTAATGCATACAATAATTATTTGTCTCGCTGTCGATTGCAATTTGCTCAAAGCCCGAGTGAATATGAAGCGCAAATCTTCTTCACTGTCTTTATCTCCAGCCTATGAAGACAAGAATGCAAATACTGATCGGGGTGCTGCCGATCTGTTTGCTAAATTCTTTCAGTCTACCCCTTCTCCTCTACATTTGCAACTAACTTTCTTTACCCTTATATAATACAAAAGTCAAACTGCATTTTTAAACCTATGATCACCGAAACTTCGTTACTTAACGAACTTTGATGACAATGATAATGTCACTTAATGAAGCCCGGATATTTACCGGGTCCAGATGGAGTACCAGGTTTTGTACTTAGGTACTGTGCTGAATATCTATGCAAACCTTTACCTTCGCTTTATCTGTACATTAGTACTCTTTCCATTAATTTTCAAGTTGTCCGCAATACCCAGGCTGTTAGAGAAATTAATAACTTCTCAATTACACATGGTTTTGTGAAATCGAAATCTACCACTACCAACCTTTTGGAACTTACATCTCTTGTGATCAAAGGGTTTTAAAATAATATTTACCACCAACAAATCAATCTGATTGGATTTTCTTCTCCTGTGGATCTCTGATTATCTAAATTCAAGAACCCAAAAGGTTTTCTGTAAGCCACATTTTGTTACCTCTAGAGTACCTCAGGGTAGCCATATTGTTCCCTTACTATTTAACGTGTTTATTAACGATTTTCCATCCATTTTCTCCCACTCCCGTGTACGACTTGGAAATTCTTCTTGACCATTAATTAATCCAATTAAAATTTAATTCACACATAGATCGTACTGTCAACAAGGCGACTCAAACACTTGTGTTCATTAAAAGATGGTCGCAAGAGTTTAAAGACCCTTACATGGCAAAATTACTTTATACTACTCTTGTTCGTCCTATCCTGGAATATGGATCTTGTGTATGGTATCCACGGTACCATATACACCAGGATTGAATTGCAAAAGAAGTTCTTACTTCTTGCTCTTCGTGACCTTAGCTGGGATTCTGGAACCAACTACCCCCCACTTTAGTAGACTGTTGCTTATTAACTTTCAATCCCTATCTAATCGTAGAACTATGTTGGGCTTGGTATTTTTATTAATATTAATAAATGGTGGATCATTTTTCAAATTGATATACTCCCAATTTCTCAACGCGTTTATTTCCTCTTTTCAATTAACAAACAGCTGCAGCAACACAGTTACCATTCAGCTTTTGTTGATTTTATGTGTTGAGTTGGCAACTTTGCTATAGGCACTTTAGTTCGCTCCTGCCGCAGTTTTGGTGGTTTCTAGGCTTTAAGCTATTTGTACGCGGATGCGTTTGCTCAAATTGGGAATATGAGGCGACGCACGTCACTTGCCATACAAATCATAGGCAACTTGTGGGTGAGCGAGGGGGCGAAAATTATGCGTCGCTTGCTCACGCAGGGAATGCCAACTTGTTTTTTTTTGTGCGATTATCTCACAATATCGATAAAATTTAGGCATTTATTGAGATTTTTGCAGGCAACAAACAGGTAATTAAAAAAGGCTGCAAAATATGCTGTGACACCCCATAAAATTGGGCGCACAATTCGCCAGCAAATAAGCACTGACGTCACAAGCCTGCCATCGGCAAAACAACGCAAGCAGTGACGTCATGGGCCGCCAAAGGCAAAGCAAACAAACGGCAATGCAGCGAGAGCGAGTTTGCTGCCCAGGCGGCTAGCTACAATTCTCTCAGAGCGGCAATGACGCAACGCACAGCATAGAAAAGAAGCGACAAGCCCGCACACGCACACACAGCCTAGATCGGCAAATGCTACCAAGTACAGCGCAACTCCTCATATTTAAGAATGGGTATTGCGCGGCAGACGTCACAGAGACCGATCGATGGTTTGCCGATGTGCGTGCGCTCTACTGCGTCTTTCTTTTCTCACCTTCCTCTTGTATGTGTTTCAGTTGTCGTGTGCCGTCGCTGGCTTTTGTGGAGGCTGTACTTTTGGTACGCTTGGCGACAAAAAGAGAGGCTCGGCTGGCACGCGTCGGCAGAAGTTTTCAAAGAAAATAGGCTAATGAAGCACAAGAAAATTTGCATACGGTCTATTCGCCGAGAGCCAGAGAACCACGCAGACGTGCACCGGATCAGCAAAAGTCAACGCAAAAGCCAAGGAGAATTAAATATTTAAGCATTAACAAATAAGCAAACAATAAGCAAAAACACCAACAAATTCAATAAATAAAACAAAACACTACAACGAGGTGAGCGCTAAACCAGTGTAATATTCAGGGTGGCAGTTAATGCTTAGAAAAGCAAAAGGAATTAAAACGATAGTTAGCAAAACTTGAGTGCAAGCGATAGCACGTGTGTGCATGTGTATATACGTATGTGTTCTGCCACACAAGTGACCCAGTAGTGAAGCCAGCAATTAATACGGCAGGCATCCGTAATCTCGAAACGATCGCTGTGGTGTTTTACCCCGGTCGTTGTGGCATTACGGATATTTCTGAATGTTTTCATCCCAGCCGCTTTGGTTTTTCACCACAGCTGTGACGTAATCCTGGATTTCCGTCATAGGGTGGGTAGATTTCAGTGCCTTGCAAAAGTCTTAAATTTATATGAAGCAGAATTCTGGCATATACGCAGACATACGTACACACGTGCATACCCAGTAGTTTCAGTGTCCGAGCGTACCGAAACAGACACACAATAAACCCTAAACCAGCAAATATAGCATTGTGATTTAGAAATCACACTCCTCACTATCAGTAGTTCCGGAAACTTTAAGAAATTTTCTGTAAAGTGACCCTGGCTGCACTGAGATATGAATCCCAGCCTAGAAACTTCCTTACAGATGACGCCCGAGCAGGGACTCTAGTAGCTAAAAGTTTATAGTTTTGAAGAATTCCACCTTCTATGGCTTAAAGACCCATCAGTGCCAAAAATTGCTAGAGGAATAGGTATAGGTTGTTTGGACATAATACAGGCATAGCAGTACAGTTTGGTCAAAGCAACGAAAATTAGACATACGCACGAGAATAGGCAGTAAAGCCACGCTACCGTCGTTTTATTTAAAAATAAAAGAAACAACGCGAAACAACGAGAGCATCAAGTTCATCGTTGGGGAGAGAGCACACGAGAGTACAGCAACGCTGCCGCCATTTAGCTAACAGCGTCAGCATCGAGGATTTCTACTACACAACGAGGATCAAGGTCAAGTTCGCACAGCAGCATGGGTGTTCAATGGATTTCCTTCCGACGCAAGAGCGGGCTACAAGCGATCCTCAAAGAGTTTGGCCAGGATACGGAGGGCACGGTGGAATAGCTACGAGGACGATTGGCACAGTTTGCTAATCAGCCCGGCTTGCCGACAGCCATTGTCCATCGATTGGCTGAATATGAGGCGACATTGGAAAGCGATTCAACTTCAACTCCGATTCCAAGCTACATTCCCGAGACGTTTCGCCTGCGCGCTGTGATGACACTACATCCTCAGGATCTGGCTTAGCAGGCCAGGTAAACGCATCACCGGGCCGTCCAACACTCATGGTGCCACGGAAAACCGAGGATGGATTAAGCTGTGCCACATCAAGAGCACAGGCAACTGGAATTACGAGTTTGCTGATCCCGTCCCGGCTATCGAGCATAACGGAACCAGGGAAAGAAAGGTTCCGGAACAACCCACCCAACACCGCCAATCCGCCCAATGAGCGGTTTGCACAGCCCGGGCTTTCGGACCGGTTGCGGAAGTGGGGCGTCTTCTTCAACGGTGGCTCGGAGGATCCACTGAGGCGGATCGCCTACAACGAAGAGCAGAAATTAACTAGGATCTACGAGAACCTCCTGCCGGAATACCAGCTGTTTACAAGACGTCATGAGTTTGCGACGCTGGCGCAGCTTACAAAGATGATCACCACGTACGAGGATACACTGGAAAGGAGCGTTGGCCGTTCGTTACCCATGCCGTCACCACCCACGCTCGCTAGTCTCTCTACTGTCAGAAATAATCGCCGTCGGGATTCTGAACTAAGGTTGGAAGAACAAAATAATGGAGCAACCGAGGATCCACGAGCAGCTATCGACGTGCGGCGAGCATGTCGTAGCTGTGGACAGCTAGAACACTTCAACCCTCGCGTCTTCTTCTGCTTGGATTGCGGAAGACGAGGTATCCGCACCGTGGACTGTTGTCGAATTAGACAGCCGGGAAACGTTTCGCGCTTCCACCTGTCAGGGGATCTGGTGGAGACAGCGCCGACTATCCCGCATTAACACCGTTACTACTATACGAGAGAGGTCGCATCGTAGCCAGCATCATCATCGAGAACGCATCCTTGGTGGCTACGATTGACACAGGAGCGAGCCGCAGTTTCGTCAGCGAAACCGTTGCGCGAGTTTTAACCACGGCTCAGACGCAACGCATAGTTTGCACAAGGATCACCTTGGCAGACGGCTCACAACGGAAGGTGACTCAAGCTCTCATGGTTGGTATTCAATGGGTACAACGCCGAGTCTCTATACCAATGCTAGTGATGCCGACGATCTCGGGTGACGTTATCCTGGGTATGGATTTCCTCTGTGGAGTGGCAGCTGAGCTCCGGTGTGGTCAAGCGCAGTTAAAACTGCAGCCAACAGCAACCAGACACTGGAGTTGAATAGGCCATCGTCATCGGAGCTGAGACGGACGCCCGGTTTACCGGAAGTTTGTGCAACAGCAATGCGCAAAAATCCGTTTCGCATCCAGCGAAAGGCAGCTAAAGCAACGAGCGAAATACCGGCTGACGGCCATACACCCAACGAAGGCAACGAGACAACGAGGAACGAACCAACAGCAGGTCACAACGAGGGGAGCGAGGAGCAGGGTGAGCTGCCCAAATTTGACAAGATCACTGGAGCCGTTAGCAACACTTCAACAAGCGACAAGATCACTGGAGCCGTTAGCAACACTTCAACAAGCGACTAAGGAGCTAACGCACTGGCCATGGATGGAACGAATGCTGCGACAAGTCCAAGAGGAACCAGAGAAACATCCTGAATACATACGAGAGAACGACCAGCTATACCGTCGTTCTAATCAACGCCGATGAAGATTACATGCGCTGGATATTGTGCGTTCCGAAGGAACATCGCACAAGGGTCCTCAATAAATGCCACGATCAACCAACAGCCGGTCACCAGGGATTTCGGAAGACGATTAACCGAGTTACTCAGCGATACCACTGGCCAGGCATTTTCAGTGATGTGGCCAGATACGTGCGCAACTGCGAGACGTGCCGGAAGTTTAAGGCAAGCCAATTAAGGCCACCAGGAGGGATGCTATACCATGAAGTCACTCCTAGTCTTGGCACCGACACCCCTCATCCGGATGACAAGGCCAGACACCTACGGGAGATTTTCAAAGTGTCCAAGGAGAAGATGCAGCAGGCGACAATAGAACAAAGCAAACATTACACCTTGAGAAGGAGAGAATGGAGGCCAGCAATCGGAGACATGGCTCTACTGCGCCAGCATCACTTGTCAAAAGCTAGCGAGGGACTCGCCGCAAAACTTGCGCCACGATACAATGGACCATACAAGGTCAACAAGTTTACGTCGCCTAACATCGTACGGGTACAATACGCTACCAAGAAGAAACGACGAACAGCAGGCCTGGCCGATCTAAAGGCTTTCCACCAGAAACAACCAGAGATGAAGGAAGAGGAACCTTGTGACCACACGGGTTTCGACGAAGGTCACTAGAAACTGGAACTTTGTGATTACACAAGTCCCACCCCCAGCAAATGACACCCGAAGACAGAACTTTGAGATTACACGAGTTCTCTCACTAGCAACCGACACCCCAAGATGGAACTTTGTGAGTACACAAGTTTCACTACCAGCAATCGACGCCAGAAGACATAACTTTGTGACTACACAAGTTCCAACAGCCGCAGCAGAAGACGCAGGCGACAACACGATACCCTAGGCGCCTCGCGGCCATGTGAGATAGATGTCTTAGGGCGAGACTGCACTCTAGACAGTACTAGCAACAAACAAACTCTAGGCACTAGCAACAAACAAACTAATAAGATCTCCTCCACAGAGATCGAGAGCTTGAGCAATGCCACCGACGGTGGCGACACCAAGGACCACACCAACTAATCTTTTGGTGGTGGCACCACCGGAATGGCGAATATACACCCTTGAACGCAGGTTACCCTGGGACTTGCTTACAAACCTATCGCGGCGGGTAGCCATGGGACATCGACGCAATGTCCGTTTTCATTTTGACATCGAAGGACAACGCTTCCGAGTGCGAATCAATCAAAAGGAGCAGGTCACCGTGGTCTTGCGCTGACCGGAAGAAAGGGGGGTGTGTGACGCCCCATAAAATTTAGCGCACAATTCGCCAGAATTGCCTTGGCGACCAGCTACAATTCTCTCAGATCGGCGGCGACGCAACGCACACCATAGAAAAAAAACGACAAGCCCGCGCACAGACACACAGCCTAGATCGGCAAACGCTACCAAGTGCCACAAGTACAGCGCAACTCCTCACACTTAAGGGTGGGTATTGCGCGGCTGACGTCACAACGACCGATCGATGGTTTGCCGATGTGCGTGCGCTCTACTGCGTAATTTCTCGACAGCGCAGCTCGCTGACGCCGTTTGTCTTTCTTTTCTGACCTTTTCTTTGTATGTGTGTCAGTTGGCGTGTGCCGTCGCTGGCCTTTGTGGAGGCTGTACTTTTGGTACGCTTGACGACAAAAAGAGAGGCTCGGCTGGCACGCGTCGGCAGAAGTTTCCAAAGAAAATAGGCTAATGAAGCACAAGAAAAGTTGCATACGGTCTATTCGCCGAGAACCAGAGAACCATGCAGACGTGCACCGGATCAGCAGAAGTCAACGCAAAAGCCAAGGAGAATTAAATATTTAAGCATTAACAAATAAGCAAAAACACCAACAAATTCAATAAATAAAACAAAACACTACAACGAGGTGAGCGCTAAACCAGTGTAATATTCAGGGTGGGAGTTAATGCTTAGAAAAGCAAAAGGAATTAAAACGATAGTTAGCAAAACTTGAGTGCAAGCGATAGCACGTGTGTGCATGTGTATATACGTATGTGTTCTGCCACACAAGTGACCCAGTAGTGAAGCCAGCAATTAATACGGCAGGCATCCGTAATCTCGAAACGATCGCTGTGGTGTTTTACCCCGGTCGTTGTGGCATTACGGATATTTCTGAATGATTTCGTCCCAGCCGCTTTGGTTTTTCACCACAGCTGTGACGTAATCCTGGATTTCCGTCATAGGGTGGGTAGATTTCAGTGCCTTGCAAAAGTCTTAAACTTATATGAAGCAGAATTCTGGCATATACGCAGACATACGTACACACGTGCATACCCAGTAGTTTCAGTGTCCGAGCGTACCGAAACAAACACACAATAAACCCTAAACCAGCAAATATAGCATTGTGATTTAGAAATCACACTCCTCACTATCAGTAGTTCCGGAAACTTTAAGAAATTTTCTGTAAAGTGACCCTGGCTGCACTGAGATATGAATCCCAGCCTGAGAAACTTCCTTACAGATGACGCCCGAGCAGGGACTCTAGTAGCTAAAAGTTTATAGTTTTGAAGAATTCCACCTTCTATGGCTTAAAGACCCATCAGTGCCAAAAATTGCTAGAGGAATAGGTATAGGTTGTTTGGACATAATACAGGCATAGCAGTACAGTTTGGTCAAAGCAACGAAAATTAGACATACGCACGAGAATAGGCAGTAAAGCCACGCTACCGTCGTTTTATTTAAAAATAAAAGAAACAACGCGAAACAACGAGAGCATCAAGTTCATCGTTGGGGAGAGAGCACACGAGAGTACAGCAACGCTGCCGCCATTTAGCTAACAGCGTCAGCATCGAGGATTTCTACTACACAACGAGGATCAAGGTCAAGTTCGCACAGCAGCATGGGTGTTCAATGGATTTCCTTCCGACGCAAGAGCGGGCTACAAGCGATCCTCAAAGAGTTTGGCCAGGATACGGAGGGCACGGTGGAATAGCTACGAGGACGATTGGCACAGTTTGCTAATCAGCCCGGCTTGCCGACAGCCATTGCCCATCGATTGGCTGAATATGAGGCGACATTGGAAAGCAATTCAACTTCAACTCCGATTCCAAGCTACATTCCCGAGACGTTTCGCCTGCGCGCTGTGATGACACTACATCCTCAGGATCTGGCTTAGCAGGCCAGGTAAACGCATCACCGGGCCGTCCAACACTCATGGTGCCACGGAAAACCGAGGATGGATTAAGCTGTGCCACATCAAGAGCACAGGCAACTGGAATTACGAGTTTGCTGATCCCGTCCCGGCTATCGAGCATAACGGAACCAGGGAAAGAAAGGTTCCGGAACAACCCACCCAACACCGCCAATGAGCGGTTTGCACAGCCCGGGCTTTCGGACCGGTTGCGGAAGTGGGGCGTCTTCTTCAACGGTGGCTCGGAGGATCCACTGAGGCGGATCGCCTACAACGAAGAGCAGAAATTAACTAGGATCTACGAGAACCTCCTGCCGGAATACCAGCTGTTTACAAGACGTCATGAGTTTGCGACGCTGGCGCAGCTTACAAAGATGATCACCACGTACGAGGATACACTGGAAAGGAGCGTTGGCCGTTCGTTACCCATGCCGTCACCACCCACGCTCGCGAGTCTCTCTACTGTCAGAAATAATCGCCGTCGGGATTCTGAACTAAGGTTGGAAGAACAAAATAATGGAGCAACCGAGGATCCACGAGCAGCTATCGACGTGCGGCGAGCATGTCGTAGCTGTGGACAGCTAGAACACTTCAACCCTCGCGTCTTCTTCTGCTTGGATTGCGGAAGACGAGGTATCCGCACCGTGGACTGTTGTCGAATTAGACAGCCGGGAAACGTTTCGCGCTTCCACCTGTCAGGGGATCTGGTGGAGACAGCGCCGACTATCCCGCTTTAACACCGTTACTACTATACGAGAGAGGTCGCATCGTAGCCAGCATCATCATCGAGAACGCATCCTTGGTGGCTACGATTGACACAGGAGCGAGCCGCAGTTTCGTCAGCGAAACCGTTGCGCGAGGATTAACCACGGCTCAGACGCAACGCATAGTTTGCACAAGGATCACCTTGGCAGACGGCTCACAACGGAAGGTGACTCAAGCTCTCATGAATGGTATTCAATGGGTACAACGCCGAGTCTCTATACCAATGCTAGTGATGCCGACGATCTCGGAGTGACGTTATCCTGGGTATGGATTTCCTCTGTGGAGTGGCAGCTGAGCTCCGGTGTGGTCAAGCGCAGTTAAAACTGCAGCCAACAGCAACCAGACACTGGAGTTGAATAGGCCATCGTCATCGGAGCTGAGACGGACGCCCGGTTTACCGGAAGTTTGTGCAACAGCAATGCGCAAAAATCCGTTTCGCATCCAGCGAAAGGCAGCTAAAGCAACGAGCGAAATACCGGCTGACGGCCATACACCCAACGAAGGCAACGAGACAACGAGGAACGAACCAACAGCAGGTCACAACGAGGGGAGCGAGGAGCAGGGTGAGCTGCCCAAATTTGACAAGATCACTGGAGCCGTTAGCAACACTTCAACAAGCGACAAGATCACTGGAGCCGTTAGCAACACTTCAACAAGCGACTGAGGAGCCAACGCACTGGCCATGGATGGAACGAATGCTGCGACAAGTCCAAGAGGAACCAGAGAAACATCCTGAATACATACGAGAGAACGACCAGCTATACCGTCGTTCTAATCAACGCCGATGAAGATTACATGCGCTGGATATTGTGCGTTCCGAAGGAACATCGCACGAGGGTCCTCAATAAATGCCACGATCAACCAACAGCCGGTCACCAGGGATTTCGGAAGACGATTAACCGAGTTACTCAGCGATACCACTGGCCAGGCATTTTCAGTGATGTGGCCAGATACGTGCGCAACTGCGAGACGTGCCGGAAGTTTAAGGCAAGCCAATTAAGGCCACCAGGAGGGATGCTATACCATGAAGTCACTCCTAGTCTTGGCACCGACACCCCTCATCCGGATGACAAGGCCAGACACCTACGGGAGATTTTCAAAGTGTCCAAGGAGAAGATGCAGCAGGCGACAATAGAACAAAGCAAACATTACACCTTGAGAAGGAGAGAATGGAGGCCAGCAATCGGAGACATGGCTCTACTGCGCCAGCATCACTTGTCAAAAGCTAGCGAGGGACTCGCCGCAAAACTTGCGCCACGATACAATGGACCATACAAGGTCAACAAGTTTACGTCGCCTAACATCGTACGGGTACAATACGCTACCAAGAAGAAACGACGAACAGCAGGCCTGGCCGATCTAAAGGCTTTCCACCAGAAACAACCAGAGATGAAGGAAGAGGAACCTTGTGACCACACGGGTTTCGACGAAGGTCACTAGAAACTGGAACTTTGTGATTACACAAGTCCCACCCCCAGCAAATGACACCCGAAGACAGAACTTTGAGATTATACGAGTTCTCTCACTAGCAACCGACACCCCAAGATGGAACTTTGTGAGTACACAAGTTTCACTACCAGCAATCGACGCCAGAAGACATAACTTTGTGACTACACAAGTTCCAACAGCCGCAGCAGAAGACGCAGGCGACAACACGATACCCTAGGCGCCTCGCGGCCATGTGAGATAGATGTCTTAGGGCGAGACTGCACTCTAGACAGTACTAGCAACAAACAAACTCTAGGCACTAGCAACAAACAAACTAATAAGATCTCCTCCACAGAGATCGAGAGCTTGAGCAATGCCACCGACGGTGGCGACACCAAGGACCACACCAACTAATCTTTTGGTGGTGGCACCACCGGAATGGCGAATATACACCCTTGAACGCAGGTTACCCTGGGACTTGCTTACAAACCTATCGCGGCGGGTAGCCATGGGACATCGACGCAATGTCCGTTTTCATTTTGACATCGAAGGACAACGCTTCCGAGTGCGAATCAATCAAAAGGAGCAGGTCACCGTGGTCTTGCGCTGACCGGAAGAAAGGGGGGTGTGTGACGCCCCATAAAATTTAGCGCACAATTCGCCAGAATTGCCTTGGCGACCAGCTACAATTCTCTCAGATCGGCGGCGACGCAACGCACAGCATAGAAAAAAAACGACAAGCCCGCGCACAGACACACAGCCTAGATCGGCAAACGCTACCAAGTGCCACAAGTACAGCGCAACTCCTCACACTTAAGGGTGGGTATTGCGCGGCTGACGTCACAACGACCGATCGATGGTTTGCCGATGTGCGTGCGCTCTACTGCGTAATTTCTCGACAGCGCAGCTCGCTGACGCCGTTTGTCTTTCTTTTCTGACCTTTTCTTTGTATGTGTGTCAGTTGGCGTGTCCCGTCGCTGGCCTTTGTGGAGGCTGTACTTTTGGTACGCTTGACGACAAAAAGATAGGCTCGGCTGGCACGCGTCGGCAGAAGTTTCCAAAGAAAATAGGCTAATGAAGCACAAGAAAATTTGCATACGGTCTATTCGCCGAGAACCAGAGAACCACGCAGACGTGCACCGGATCAGCAGAAGTCAACGCAAAAGCCAAGGAGAATTAAATATTTAAGCATTAACAAATAAGCAAAAACACCAACAAATTCAATAAATAAAACAAAACACTACAACGAGGTGAGCGCTAAACCAGTGTAATATTCAGGGTGAGAGTTAATGCTTAGAAAAGCAAAAGGAATTAAAACGAAAGTTAACAAAACTTGAGTGCAAGCGATAGCACGTGTGTGCATGTGTATATACGTATGTGTGCTGCCACACAAGTGACCCAGTAGTGAAGCCAGCAATTAATACGGCAGGCATCCGTAATCTCGAAACGATCGATGTGGTGTAATCGAAAACCTTACCAAAATTAATTGATTTTTATTATAAATAAACATTTTGTTGCAGAAAAGAATTGTCCAAGGTGTGTCCGTCAAGCAGATTCCCCTCAACTTGGGAGTACTTTAAGCAAGTGTCCAAGTGGATCGCTTGTGGGAAGGAGTGTCGTTCTGAGCCAAGTCAAGATGACGCCCCACCAAAAAAGGAACGCTTCCGAGCTTTCCGTATCATTTCTTAATTAAAAAATAAAGAACATGTACTATTTGCTATTATTAATTGATTTCTTAAACTCACAAAAGTCTAAACAGTACGTGATGACCATGATGCTTGATGTAGTTATTAATTTGAGACTTCTCCAGCATTTGCAAATATAGTAAAAATTCTTCGTCGTTTGCATTAATAACAACTTGTTTTCCCTCCATTTCAGTTCAAATGTACAAGTAAACAAACAAGCAGCTATGGACGCGTCAAACGCAATGTAAACACTTATGCGTGAGCCCTCACGCAACCGAAAAATCCCTAGTGTAAATTCAGTGTCAATGCAATTCCATTTTCAAATCTAGATCAAATCTAGCTAGATCTAGCCTGATCTGGCAGCCCTGGTTAATATTGTCACCACAGTGCAACCGTCCTCTGTAGCATCTGTACCTGCATGTTGCGTGTTTCAGAGTGTTCATATTGGGCGGCACATTAATTGTGCTCCACCGAGCTGTGCCAGATTCTGTTCTATTTCGAGTATAAATCGGAAGCGCGATAGCTGTTTTTAACAAAATTTGTCTTTTAAACTAAAGGTAATGAATCATTTTCAATATAAATTTTGGAATCAAGGGATACAAACAAATTTAAAAATTATATTAATCGCAAAAATAAAAACAAATTGGGCATAGAATTCGGACTTTCCCGAGTGAAAAAAGCCATCGTTCATAAAAATCAGTTGATTAATTTTTGAGTAATATGTCTGGGCAACTGCCAGAACGCGAGAAAATCAGCTGTTTTGAATTAAAACGAATTAGAGTTGTTCGTTCTAGTTTTAGTTCAATTGGGGGAATTAGTTCAATCGTTTAATTGTTTGTGCCTATTAACTGTTTTAGACTTAAGAGCGGCGCGTCTATCGGTAATTATACATCCAGCTCTACTAAATACGCGTTCAGATTCGGTGGAGCATGCTGGAATACAAAGATAGCGCAGGGCACACTCTTTTAAATTATCCATTTCAGAGGCGTGAATCTGAAAAAAGTAAATGTTATTAAGATTTTGTCAGACTAACAATATTTACAAATCTTCCAATAGTCCAGGGGACTTATATCTGGAGTTGTGTGTTCCCAATTCCTTGATCCACCAACACACAACGATCCTAAAGAAATTTAACAACATTTATGTAGAGAAATGTAATCAGTTAAAAGCACAATTTTTATTAAATTACCCTTATTCGCACGTCTTGTTTGTCTTCTTATTCAAAGTGGTGTGATTTATCTTAAAAATTGTTTACGATACATCGATTCTTTCAAAATAGAATCGATGTTTGAACGGAAAAAAGAATCGATAGTATCGATGTTGGAATCGTTTTTTTCGCAGCCAGTAAATTGCTGTGAGATCCTCCAGCTTTGCTAATTTAAATCTTACAATATTTGCACTTCCCAAACTTTCCGTTTTCATTGAAATGATTCTTAACATCAGCAAATTTTCATTTTGTTGACATTTTGTCGTACATCGATTCAAAAAATTATTGAAAACCCCTAATTAATGATGTGTGATCACATAATTGCAAGCTACATTATGTTTTATATTAAGAGGCATTGTTTGGCTGTGATGAGAAATACAAAAATTGCCAATGGCATAGCAATTGGGCATGCATTTATTTTCCTCGTTCAGTGCATTGCAAAGTCCGCTTGAAAAATCAAGCGACATAGGAGCTACCTCCGTTGAATGTACACTGTGCACTGAATCGAAAAATCAGCCGAGCACCGGGGGAGATTCCGATGTCGTGGGCGCCAACATCTGATGATGGAGTCCAGTAAAACACTTCAAAATAGAACGAAAAAATTAAATAAAATTTTTTGATTTTCGGGTCGGCTCTCGAGATATTGGGATATTGAGATATTGGGTCCGATAAGTCTCAGATTCCCATACAAACTGGTCAGCCTCTACAGGCAAATTAATCTTGCCGTATTATGGCAGCTATAATCAATATATAAACTAAAAGTCTGCCCTCAACTGGCAAATCTAAACAAAAATATATCATTCAGTCGGGAGAGCCCGACAGTAGAATACCCTGAGGAAATGTTTTTTAAATGAATAACAAAAATTAAAAAAAAAAAATTTTAAATGTAAGCATGCTTTTACTGGTATTCGAACCACGATCTCCCGTCTGCCTACGTGGCCCCTCTACCACTTGATAACTTGAAAGAGAGAGGGAAAGAGGGCGAAAACTCACAGCAACAACAACACTTTCAATCATAAAACTAAATAATTGCGGATAACTTCCGTGTTTATTATCCGATCTTGATATAGCCATGTCCGTCTGTCTGCCCGTCCGTATGAACGAAAGGATCTCAGAGATGGTAAAACCTAGAAGCACCAAATTTGGTATGAAGACTTCTTATACTTGCACTCAGATCAAGTTTATTTCAAATTTTGGATACCACGCCCCCTCCGCCCACAAAGTAAAAAAAGGATAACACTGGCAATTAACAAGCTAGAGGTTTGAGCTTCGGCACGAACAATACTTGAATAAATATGGATGCATTGTGTTAATTTGATCAAGAGCGGATAATAAATATCCGTAATTATTTAATTTAATGTGTTGTTGTTGCTGTGAGTTTTCGCCCTCTCTCATTTGCTCATTCGTTGAAGCATTTTCACATACATATATACATATGCAGGTAAGTGCGCGCTGTTTTAGAGTGAGATTTCGCTCTCTCTCTCTCTCTTTCGCCCTCTCTCTTTCAAGTTATCAAGTGGTAGAGGTGCCCCGTAGGCAGACGGGAGATCGTGGTTCGAATCCCAGTAAAAGCAGGCTTAAATTCTTTAACTATATTTTAAAATTGTTTTTTATGTTTTTATTTAGTTATTTTGAAAATAACATGCTCATTATTGCTAAGACTTTTAAATACAAAACAGACAGCACAAATACGAAACACAAATTTAATTAATAGAAAATTTTAGCGGCGTTCTCTACTTCCCCAGGGAATCCTACTGTCGGGCTCTCCTGACTAAATGATATATTTTTATAATTTATTTTTTCGATTATTTATCATTTTATATTTTATACCTCTAAGTTAGGTTAATATGAATGTTTGTGAACGCTTTCACATTACTGATATATCTAAGAGTTTAGGTTCATAACTATTTTTATTTCATTACTTTTGTAGACTTAAGCCCACACATACACACATACATATATTATTGCATATCCAAATTTTGCTCTTTGGCGTCGCTGCATTGGCGTCTAGTGAAATTCATTAGTAAAAAGTTTAAGCAACCAATAACAGGCAAATTTCATGCAGTCCACTTTATTCATTTAAATTTTGTCGGAAGTCCGGGTTATTACCTATTTGGTCCTTCGAGCCGGATGGTCTTTTGATAGTCGTTTAGATGCTTTATTGATCAAGGTAATTGTTTTGCAATGGAACAATTAAAATCACTAATTGGCAGCCGTGGCATATTACACACACATTGGCTTGGGATGAGCGGTGAGAGACGGGTACACAGGCAGAGGTAACTTCACGGTTAGAGCTGCTTCACTCAGTTTGGAAGGAGTTCAATCACTTTGGGGATTGCATCATTTTTCAAAGATGTGGAAGGGTATGTAGATCCAGAGGCGGGATGCGCTACTAGTAAGTAAATCAAATCAAGGAAACGGGAATGACAGCAACGAGCTTAAGCAACGACGCAATTATCAATTTACTACAACAACAACTATTTGAGTGGCTGGCTGAAGGCCAGAGCACACAAAACTCTCATATGAAGGCGCCTAGTGACGTCACTACTGTGAATTCAATTTCTGTATCTGGGATGGCGAATGCTACACGAAGCAAATTGCCAAAAATTCAAATCAAACGGTTCGCTGGCAACTACACAGAGTGGCCAGCTTTTAAAGACATTTATGAAAGCGCAATTCTTAACAAGCAGTTCTTGACAAGCACGCAAAAATTTCATTACTTGAAAACACTGCTTGTTAATTAAGTGGCTACTTTGGTACGACATCGTAATTTCGTTTTTGCAGCAATTTATGTGCCTGGCAACAACTACAAAAATTGACGCTTCGATTCTTCGTAAAGTATCAGACGGAGCGAACGAAATTGTTCGCGGTCTGGATGCCGTACAGCAAGCGGAACGTGATTGCTGGATTATCTATTTGACACTGGAGAAACCCGATGCTGACGCGCCGCAGGTGAATCGAGCGCAGCATGGACACAGACTCGCCAATTTTAACCGAATTCTCCAAGTTTTTGGATGCTTGGTGCGAGGAACTGGAGCTGAGCAAACGATAGCAGGCTGGAGCTGGAGGAAAGTCAGTGGCACAGGGTGACAAATCAAAAAGGGTCACACACTCGATGGTTGCGGTTGAAGGCAGCAGCTGCACCAAGTGCAGTTCTACAGAGCACACGCTATATGGCTGTCAACAATTCCTGGATATGACAGGTGTTCAAAGGCGATCCTTTGTAAAGGAGAAATCACTATGCTATAACTGCTTGCGACCTGGTCATGCAAATCAATACATCACTCACTAATTCATGTACAAGGAAACACATAAGCTATTGGAACTCTTGTACAAATAGATGGAGTGGATGAGCGTAATCTAAACGCGCCTCATAACACTACGGTGACACTCAGTCATATTGCCCAAAGAGAGGGCACACCGGCGATTGCTTGTGCGCAAGGCACTGCAAACTCTACACAAGGTTGCGGATTTAAAGGAAGCATTTTATCAACCGTTATTATCTTATCTTATTATTAGACACGGGCTCAGACCTTTCGTATGTATCCGAACTCTGCAAACACGCATTGGGATTGGCACGATCGCCATCACGCATCTTGGTTACGGGCATATCTTCGGTAAAAGCTGTTACCACAAGAGGATGCAGCCCACTGCAGATCTACTCACGTATCTCCGACGATCAGTTTGCTGTTTACGCCCATGTGCTAGGCAGGATTAGTTCATCGTTGGAAAGGCAAAATACGAGTTCATCTGCACTTGAAGTGTTTAAGGATCTGCAATTGGCGGATACACAGTTTAATACAAAGGCAACAGTTGACATACTGTTGGGTAGCGAGCACGTCTGGTCGGCGGTCACAGGGTCACCAGGGTCATCTTATCGCAATTTTAATAAATTTCGTGTGGTTTGTTACGTCACTCATGACATCCCATTCCAGCAACGCTATTGCACTCACCACAACATTGGATATCAATACATCGCACTAAAAGTTTTGGGAGAAAGAAAGTGTTCTCTGCAGCACTAAACAGGAACCAGAAGATGAACAGGTCGAGAAACACTTTCTCAGCACCCACACTCGAGATGAAAAGGAGAAGTATATAGTAGAACTTCCGTTCAACACACCAGAGACACTCTTACAAGAGCTTTGAAACGCTTAAAGTCGGTAGAGCGACGCTTACAACAGAATGAACAGCTGCGTACACAGTACATACAATTTATGAGAGAATACATCAGCTTGGGACATATGCAATAGATGCCGCCAGAGGAAATCAACACTGGGAAGCAATTTTATCTGCGACACCATCCAGTGCTGGGCCGAAGTCTGAGAGTGGTCTTTGACGGGTCATTTTGCGATGCCAATAGTAAGGCATAAAATAAGTCTTTATAGATCCCGGTATCGAACGAAACTTTCAGAAGATTGTATAGAGATAGGATCCATCCGATCCACTCAGGCATTTCAACTATGGTATGCATACGGAACTTCGTGCGCACCATACTGGAACAGCTGGCTGCTGATCACCAGCATGAATACCCGAATGCTGCCAAAATATTGTTTGAGGACTTTTACGTTGATGATGTACTAACGGGATCAAACTCTGAGGAGAAGCTACTACATGCTCGGAACGAGCTTGTTAAATTAATGTCTCGTCGTAACGTGGAGCTCGGGAAGTGGGTAACAAACACCCCATGTATACACACGGAATGTACCGATGGTGGTACACAATTCTCCCAATCGTCGCCTGTAAAGGCTCTTGGACTTTATTGTAGGCCTAGCTGCGAATCCTGATTGTACAAAGAGACAAGTTCTATCCGACGTCTCAAAAATATTCCATCCTCTGGGTGTTTTGGCACCGATCGTAATTCAAATTAAGATCTTATTCCAAGGTCTCTAGCTACTCCATCTGGATTGGGATGACCAACTCCCAAAAAAAAGCGATTAACTTGTTGAAGTGGCGAGCCGATCTGGACGCACTTCAACAACATTACGCTACATGGATTCTCAGACACATCAACCAAGGCATTCGCTGCTGTAGTCTACAGCAGGGTGATCAAGGATTATGGCTCCATCGAGGTATCGATCGTGGCTTCCAAAACAAGGTTGGCACCATTACTGCAGCAAACCTTGCCACGCCAAGAACTTTGTGCTGCACTTCTTTGTCAGGGTTACGACACAAAAATGTAACGGTTTTTGCTTGGTCCGACTCGACGATTGTACTCTCCTGGTTAACTTATGCACCAGCTCAGCTAAAAACATTCGTTGGAAACTCCCAAAAAAAAGCGATTAACTTGTTGAAGTGGCGAGCCGATCTGGACGCACTTCAACAACATTACGCTACATGGATTCTCAGACACATCAACCAAGGCATTCGCTGCTGTAGTCTACAGCAGGGTGATCAAGGATTATGGCTCCATCGAGGTATCGATCGTGGCTTCCAAAACAAGGTTGGCACCATTACTGCAGCAAACCTTGCCACGCCAAGAACTTTGTGCTGCACTTCTTTGTCAGGGTTACGACACAAAAATGTAACGGTTTTTGCTTGGTCCGACTCGACGATTGTACTCTCCTGGTTAACTTATGCACCAGCTCAGCTAAAAACATTCGTTGGAAACAGAACGTCGTAAATCTTAGACGTCATGTGGACTCAATATCAAACCCAGTTGATTGGACATCCAGGGGTCTGATGTCTGCCGAACTCAGCAACTTACAATGGTGGTGGAATGGTCCTTCATGGCTACGGACAATGACAAATTTTTGGAAAAGGTAACTCACTCACGATTCAGTTCAACCATTTCGTATAAACGAATTTACAGCGAAATCAAAACTAGCTGTTTGGCAACAGTGGCTAAAGCAACACTCATTCACCCACATGACGCCCTCATCGCACGAGTTTCTTCATGGACAAAGATCGTACACATAATTGGCTATATATTGCGTTTCACCAATCTAATACGCAATTCATTTCGGGAGAAATGCACCTGCACAGTTACATTTAATTAGATCAATGCGCCATGGATTTTCTGTTTGAGGCCTGCGCAAGTCTGCTTCCAAGACGACTATCAGCTGCTGCTCGCAAACAAGTCATTAAGGAGCCGATCTCAGCTATTCAAACTAGCACCCATAATCGACAAGGACAACTTGCTAAGGGTTGGTGGACGATTGCAACACTCGCAGCTACCAACAGATGCAAAACACCCAGTATTGCTGGCAAATGCTCACCGCATCACAAAGCTATTACTAGGGCACGAGCATAGAGTAAACCTCCAACCTGGGGTTTCCTCATTCTATGTTATAGTTCGACAAATTTGGATATTTGGAGTACGAAATCTTATCCGCAAGATAACACACGATTGTTTACCTTGCTTTTGCCAACGACATCACACATCATCCACCGCCTTCCCACCAAGCACTTCCATTTGTCAACACAGGCTGCGAATATGCAGGCCCAATCCAAGGTGCGCCAGACGCGCATCAGTAAGGGCTATATATGCCTTTTTGTTTGCTTGGTCACGTCGGCTATACACCTGGAGCTCGTTACGGATCTCACTACAGAATCCTTCGTGGCTGCCTTGCGGCGGTTCATATCACTACGTGGCAAGTGTAGCAAGATATACAGTGACAACGACACAAATTTCATCGGTACAAGTACCCTGGCGGATGAGCGAATTAAATGATTACTCATTTCTCTCGCCAACTCACGCCATCTCTGCTATACACCGGCTCTTAATTGGACAACCCTTTACTTCTCTTACGGATCCAGATAAGAGTCACCTGCCCGTAGTCCGTTAGGGGTACTGGCAGATCATCCAGTTAATGTATCAAGATTTCTGGAAACAATGGCTCCAGGAATACCTGACTATATTACAACAGCGTCCCCAACGGACCATTTCGACACCCAACATCTCATTTGGTGACTTAGTATGATTAAAGAATCCAACACACCACCGTCTTCTTGGCACATCGCCCGGGCTATTGAAAATTATCCGGGAAAGAACAATTTGGTTCGAGTGGTTAAACTGAAGACATCTAATTGGCCAGACCAATTACAAAGGTTGCTGCACTGCCGCGTTCAGAAACTGTGTTTCAGGGCGGGCCGGGATGTTTGTGAACGATTTCACATTACTGACATATCGAAGTAGTTTAAGCTCATAACTGTTTTTATTTCATCACTATTGTAGACTTAAGCCCACACACACACACATATCGAGCCCTACACGCGAAAATAACATAAGCGACAAAAATCAAATTTTACAGAAGAGAGTTTTTTTTAATTTATTCACCAATGGCTTAATGGATTTTGTTGAATCTTTGAAAATAGTCTATATATAGGCCCTTATAATAAATAGATGTATTTTTATTTTGGTGTAAGGTAAATAATATGAGATGTGTCGCTTACGGTATTTTCGCGGGTACTCTGGCAGGCGCCGCAGTCTGAAAAATGTAACGTATACGACATATTATTTCTTTTTATTGTTGTGGTTGCTTGTACATTTATTTTTGAGTGATTTCATTCTTAAAGGTTAATTTTGATGGTATTTGACTGTTAAAATACTATATATTTTGTAAGTTTATAAAATTATAAGAAGAAAACTTAATACCCTCGCAGAGCTCTGCATAAGCCGTCCGATTCTTTTACAATATTTGTTAGATGTTGATTTCAAACCGATCGTTCATATGACAGCTATATGATATGGTAATCCGATTTGTACCAAATTGGGTCAGGCTGTTTGAAACTATACCAAATACAGAATCTGTGAGTGTTGTTAAGATATTTTAAGAAACAAACAAGTTTTTCATACTAAATGTGAATTTTGAACCGATCGTTCCTATGGCAGCTATATGATGTAGTGGTCCAATTTGAACCAAATTTGGTAAGGATGCATAAAACTATGTCAAACACACAATTTTTAAGCTTGAATAAGACTTCTCACGAAACAAAAAACGCTTTAATACTAAATGTTAATTCCAAACCGATCGTTCCTATGACAACTATATGCTATAGTAGTCCGATTTAAACCAAAGTTGATAAGGATGCATAAAGCTATGTCAAACACACAATTTGTAAGTTTGGATAAGATATCTCAAGAAACAAAAAAAGTTTTTCATACTAAATCAAAATCTATAGGGGAAAAATACTTTTGGCTCTGCGGAAGACACAAAAATTTGTAAACTAATGCTATCGGACATAGTTTCAGTTCGCATTTTTATATTATTTATTGCTTGCGCTGGTAGCTGTTTGACGAGCTCGGCTATTGCCATCTACTATTAAGGTGTAATTTTTGACGTCGGTTACGGCGTTCAATTGTTTCTTTGTATCGTTTCCCAAAATGCCGTAAAATGTTAAAGGTTGGCAAAACGAAGAATTGAATTGGAAATGAATGCCCGAAGACTACCCATTCCCAACTTCAGTTGTTTTTGCTTTCGCAGGAGGTGGCTCTTCGATTCTTAATCAATGCTGATCCAGAGATCCTTGCCGTTTCCCTTGCCACAGGCTAACCCTCACTTGATCGTCCCCGGTTTTACAGTCCACATTTTGATACTTGATCATATTAAAGATGTTTCGATCCTCCATAATTGGAGGTGGGAGGTTTTTGTGTTGCACATAGCATATGGGTAGTGTGTGAGCGTGCACACTGGTAAGGTTATTTTGCACATTGACAAATTCCACAAAGAATTTTGCTTTTTCCCAAATATGATCTAAGCCTTAATAAGCCGTGGGAACGACGTCTATCCTTGCACCAGGCCAAAGTTCCACAAAACAACGAACCGTGTCAGTGAGGAATCGCAAGCACTCCTCTTTGGCACAGGCCCCACCTTTGGCTTCCTTATACCACCTGATGCCATCGAACTTGGGCAGGAACGGATTCGCTGGTCGGCCCATGGCATCATGTAGCGCCTAACTAATCAACTTCTCCAGGATGTGCCAGCTATCAGCAGTGGTCTTCTCTTCCGGGTCGGTTCTGTCGATAGTGACCAGCTGGAGCTCATGCGTCGAGCTTAACCTAGCTAGAATCCCCTCTGGACACATCAGCTTGCTCTCAGAAGCCTTCACCGAGTCATCGGATTTCTGTCCTTTGTTGACAGAGCGGGGCTCTTCTTCATCCTCCTTCCAACCGTTCCCTTCTTTTGGGAGAGTGTGGTCGGTGCGGCTGCCTTTGTCGATGCCGCTGCTTCCACCGTCCGGGGGTTGGACCCCAGTACTTCCACGATCCTCGGTGTAGAAGGTGTGGCCTTCCTGTCCGAAGTGGAGTCGGCTGATGACTGGGGTGTCTGCTCGACCGGACCCCCCTCTTGCACTCTTGTACTTTGCGAGGCAGCCTGGGTGCTGTCAGTAAGCCCCCCAAACCTTCTCACATTGTACTCATGCTTTTTCCGCAGCTTCTTCTCTCTCGCGCTCAGGGACACTGGGTCGCGGTTTTCAAGTCCCTGGAGGAACTTGAAGGAGGCCTAATACCCAGAACGCTATTTGCGTTTGAGATCCACTGCGCCCTTCTCCTCCTCCGGCATGGTACCCGGTACCAAGGTCACATCAACGGCATCCGTGCTCTGTGACTCATCTTCTTCATTCGAGCTAGCGCTTCCACAGGCTCTTGCTCCGTTAGGTCCACGCCGTCCTGCCTGTGCGGACTTGAGCCTGCTTCCATGTGAGCGCTGGCGACACGCAGAGAGGGCTGTCCCTCGCCGTGCCTGCCGGTGTTAGCAGTCACGCCTTCCACCGACGTTTGGACTGACATCTTAGTACCTGTCTGATCCTTATCCCCCTGCATGAAGGTATTATTTTCAGGGTCACCATTCCTTATCGATTTTACACTCATCGCAAAGTACCTCTAACCATGAATCGAGAAGACTGCGGACCGTCACCTTGGCTAGGCACTGCATTGCCTCGGACAGACAAGAGACAATGTATCATCCGTCTGCACAGAACAATACAGTGTCCATTGCCCCAGCCGGCACCCACGAGGAGGTTTAGGCTAGAGTTCTTGTGACATCTTACATATCTTTTCGTTGATAATAATGAATCTGAAGAAGTCAATAACATATTACCACCTTGCAAGTTTTCGAAATTCTATATTTCATGTATTCCTTGTTTTTTGATTCCTGAGCCTATTCTGACAATTCTCCATTTGGAAGACTTTGATACTCGATGACAATTCTCCATTTGGAAGACTTTAATACTCGATGAGGTCTCCTCCGTATGCCAAAATTTTATGAAGTGTGGAAGTCAATAGCTTATGTAGAAATTTCTCCTTCAACATTGCAGCAGTTTCCATTGCATATTACCTAAAAGGTACAGGTACATACAGGTAGTGCACAAAAGCGCTCGCATTCATCGTATGTTGAACTTCGCAACAAACTTAAACTCAAATGAACGATTTGGATATAATTCTATCCCAAAGATGAACAATTTTTGCAAAAAATACCATCATGAAAATATTGTTCATGTTTGAAGAGGTCCACCACAGAATTAAAATTCCTAAGTGAAAGATGAAAGTTAGGCCTTTAAACTTCATAAAATTCTCTACCTAACCTTACCTTGATATTTTAAATTTAATTTTTAGTTTTATTAATTTTGTACTATAATTTAAACACAGGACTTTTATTCGGTGTAAGAAAACAATTGATAAATCTATATATAGGTAAGATGGCCGAGATCCACAACTACAAAGTTTATAATCTTTCGACTTAAATCACACAACCTACTGACTGGAGGCTGGGATCCATCCTTTGGCTTGGATGAACCCTAGTTCCTTTTTGGCAGATATCTCAGATAGGGCAGAGATAAAATTAAAAAACGGTGCTCCCAGTGGGCAGCGAGCCCGACTCAGTTTTTAGATTCTACAGAGAGCTGTGGATTCCCATCTTATATCCATTCTCCTCTTTTGCAGGCGAGGTGTAGTTGTGTCTTGCTCTTGAGCTTATCAGCAGCACAATTTTCCTTAATGTTCCTATTCCAGGAACTCAGATGAGGTAGAGCTTTTATTGCTCTGACATCATGTGCAGAGACCGGCGACATTCGTTTACTGTCTTAGAGTTAAGTGAGGCATCACTGAACTCTGACAGTATTTTAGGGTGACCAAAACTGTAGTAGTTCCAAAGTAAAGTTTCTCTCATCCTTAACGCGGATAGAGCGACAACTTTCTTGCTCAATAAGTCAATGGGTAAAATATAAAGTGGTGCGGAGGCATAACTCGGCCGCAGGCTGTATTCTTGCCAGCTAAGGAGTGACCGTAATTTTTAGTAAGGTTGGCTATCATATCATCAACTTTAAGAGAACAGATGAGATACTGATTATATGAGGCCATGCATAAAGATGCCTTTGTAAACACGCTGACGACACCAGATTGATAGCTACCCCGCATCAGCTGAGCCGGAAAGATGTCATCAGGGCCTGGAGATTTAATTGGAGAAATTATTAACGCTAAACAGCTGAAGTGTTGAGATCGAGATGTCAAAGGGATAAGGAATGTGCCTTGCCCTAATGGTTTATTTATTTATTAAATTTTATTTAATGTCGACTAAGAGCAATCGACATACGATTATGAATCAATTTCACCAGTTACTAATTTAATCGTAAACATGACGCTAAGAATAATACGACGGTTAGTTAAAGAGGGTAGATTAATCCATAAAAGTTTACTAGTGTACGGGGGTAAATTAGAGCCTGATACCCAGTTAAAGCCTCTTAAAGCAAATAAAAAAAAATTTTTTTTAACTGATTCAATACGATCCTGGTTGTTAAAGTATTGTGGAGACCAAATATATGAACCACATTCCAAAATCGGACGAACCAGAGATACATAAAGTAATTTTATCGTATAAGGATCATCAAATTCTTTTGCCCATCTTTTAATGAGCCCAAGAACTTGAGTCGCCTTACTGACTGATAAAGCAACATGTTTATCAAACTTAAGTTTATGGTCAACGAGAATACCAAGATCATTTACTTCATCTGATCTAATAAGGGGTACCAAATTAAGAGTATAACTGATTATGTGAGGCAAGTGTCTGTAAAAAGTCATAACCTTGCATTTAGGACAATTAAGATTTAGTAAGTTAACTTTGCACCATTTATAAAAGCTAACAAGATCTGCTTGCAGTAAATTGGAGTAAGAACAGTCCTTAAATGACAGACACAACTTAACATCATCAGTATACATTAAAATGTTAGAGTGTAGAATAACAGAAGGAAGATCGTTAATGAAGAGGTTAAATAGAAGAGGGCCAAGATGACTACCCTGAGGAACACCAGACGTTACCAAGACGGCCCTCGAAATAGCAGGCTATAAGACAACGTTTTGTGTTCTGTTAGTAAGGTAATCGGATAACCATATAAGAAGATTATATGGAAAGCCAATTAAGTTCAATTTATTAGGTAAAAGACAGCGGTTAACAGAGTCAAATGCTTTACTGAAGTCGGTATAAACAACATCAGCCTGCATTTTATTTTTAAGACCCTTGATCACTAAAGAAGAAAATTCTAGCAGTTTTGTGGTTGTAGATCTATGCTTCACAAAACCATGTTGGTAAGGTGAAACAATAGAACTACAAAAACGAGTAATTTGTGAAGTAATAATTAACTCAAAGAACTTAGGTGTAGCAGACATTTTCGAAATTGGCCTATAGTTGTTAACGCAACTCTTAGGGCCACTTTTATGTAGCGGAATGATATGTGATTCCTTCCAGACAGAAGGCAATTAGCAAGGTGCAACAGATAAAGTACATAGTCTATGTAACAGTAGATATAGATAGATAGTAGATAGAGCCAGCGCAGTACCTAAGTACGCAACCTGGCAAACCGTCGGGGCCTGGGGAGAATACTGGCTTAATTAAATTCAATTCACATAATACTGAGTCTTCAGTGATCACGGGTTCAGGAATAAAATTAGTTTTTGCAAACTATAGGGATAGGATGTTCTAGGAGAGTAGCTATTTACAGAGTAAGTAGTTTGAAAAAATTCTACAAATAAATCGGCTGCACTGTGGTCATTATTCGCAGTCGTATTTTCATAGGAAATAGAATGACGTAATAAAGATGATTTTCGTTTAGAATTTCCAAAATTATAGAATCGTTTAGGATCCTGAGCAAACTGAAGCCGGCAACGACTTAAATAATTGTTGTAAAGTTGCAGGTTTAGTGAGTTACAATTACATTTAGCAATAGAATACCGTGAATAATCGACACCGTTCCCTGTACGTTTATACTTTTTAAAATAGCGCGATTTTAAAATTTTTAGACCAGATAGTTCGCGGTTAAACCATGGGGCTTGTTAGACCTCACTGAATGCCTTCGAGGAACGCATTGATTAAAATAGCGGTTCAATGTGTTATAAAAAAGGCACAGAGCAGATTCTAAGTCATTGATCGCAAAGAACTGGGACCAGTCCTGACGTATAATGAGATTATTTAATATTTGAAAATCGGCATTTCTAAAACAACGCGACTTAGACGCAACTTTAGGAAGAACAGTTTGCTCAACAACCGAAAGATGAAGAGTTTATTCTAACGTAGGGTGAGAAAAATCTTCGGAGAGTACAAGCAGATCTATTCTACTTACGTTAGTAACTAAATGATCAGATACAAATATTAGGTCCAGAAGACGGTTGTTGGAATTACGAATATTGTTTATTTGATAGAGTAAAAGATATAGGATGCTACTTACAATCCATGAGAACTAGTAGGAACAACTATATTATCCATAGTAGACCAAGATATATCAGGCAAGTCAAAGTCTCCCAATACACACAAATAATCTCTGTCAGAAAGTTTAGAGGATATCAATCGAATATTAGAAAAGTATTCAAAATAAACAGAAAGATCCGATTGTGGAGGGATATAGGAACAGGTTATATAAACAGAAGTTTGACAAACAGTTAATATAATGACAACAAACTCAATATTAGACAAGCAACAAATTATTCCGAAGAAAAATCAGAATCAACTGCGATTAATACGCCTCCACCCACTCGTGACAAACGGTCACATCTGTAAGTGGTGTACTTGTTAGTCAATATTGATAAATTAGATATTTCAGGCTTTAACCAAGTTTCAGTGAAGGTAAGAATTTTATAATCAAATGAGATACTATTTACATATAGATTAGTTAATTTAGATCTAAGGCCTCTAACATTTTGATACGCTAACAGGAAAGGTAAATTCAGTTTTTTGAAAGGTTAGTTGAATTAACTGTAGATTAGTTCACCGGCAGCGAGGTTTACTTCTTTTGTGAGAGGTAAACTCCTTTATAACCAAGATATTAGGCCAGAATTTATTACAACAAATAGTTGTAAATACTTCCGGCGGCACGTTCAATTTAAGTGACGAAATGTCTCTTGTATATGAAAATTTGAACTTATCTATAGTTATAGGAGCATTAAGGATCTTCGACTGAACATACGCTTTCACGTCATCTATCGAAGTATCCGGATGCAACCTAGAGATAAATATCTGTTTACTTAAGAGAACAGCTACAAAAGGATTAGTAATAGGTACAGGCAAAGATGGCGCAGGCAGTGGGTTAATGATGATGATGATGGCATCATCATCATTAACTACAATAGTTAGAAAAACTGAAGAGCTCGCTATTAAAGTATTAGGATCTTTAATAGGAGTGTAACAGAAGGTGCTACAAGGAGATAGAGGAGAGACAGCTTTATGGGGTGTTAACGAAGGCTTTGGAGATACGTCCAATACCTTAAGGGCATTGAACTGCATCTCCGCAGCTTGCAATTTAAAACCACTGAAAGTGTGTAGTAAGTAGAAGATCAAGCGATTCCGCAATGAACGATGTCAAAGAGTTGTCCATCTTCTTAAGGTACCCTAGAGAGGGTATGATCTTAGACGAGAGGCTTCCGAAGTACTCTTAATATCACAAGAGAAGTTGCGAATTTGGTTTTCTCTTGCAAACTGGGTATAAAGCCAGTTTGCCTTTGTAATTTTGCCAAGCCTGCTTGGTCTTCAGGGTTCAGGGAGAGACAGTATTGTTTTTATATAACGGTTGTCATGGAAAGAATGTTCTTCGATGACGCTCCGTGAGGAGATGCATTTCTGTATCGAGTGTAAGACAAAAGTCAAAATCAAGACTTCTTGTCAATTTTTAATTACAAATAAGGGTATGCAACCCTAATTGTGTATTGCCAACGAAGTGGATAGTAATCGTTGGACTCATTCATGTTTCGTCTTTCACAAATAATTGACAGCATGTTACTCGCTGCTTGCAGCGAAATCTTTAAAAAAGCACACAGCGAAAATATAAATTCTCTATCTATATGTAGAAAACTCTTTGTACTCACAGGTTCACTGACTGACTAGTTGATATACTAGTTTTCTTACTAGCTGAATTCGAACCGATCGTTCCTATGGCAGCTATATGATAGCTTCAAAACTGAGAGACTAGTTTGCATAGAAACAGACAAACAAACGGACAGACAGACGGACATGGCTATATCGACTCAGCTCGTCGTCTTGATCAAGAAATAACCGAAATAAACCGGTATTCCTATTATGATGGTAAAACTACAATCAGGAACGAGTGTACATATATCGTTCCTTCATCTTGCCTAGTAGTTCAATTAAACTTAACCTAAACTATTCCCTATAATTAAATTTTCATATTGCATTAAAAAATAAAACAGTAAAATACCATCTGTTTTTCCACAACCATAAGCTTTCTTCTAAAAATTTAATAAATCGTTGGTTAATTCTACGCCAATGAAACAGCTGCATCAAAAGGCACCGACAGAGTCCAAAATACAATGCCTGCCATGCCACCTGCACAAATTTTTGAAGTCGTTGTTATATGCCCTGATCGTCGTCTAGCCAAATCCTGTAGGCCTTCATAGACAACAAAATGCATACCAGTTGTCGAATCTGTAAAGAAAATCTTACTTATTGTTACATTCTTTTAAAAAATTTGGTCAAGATCGTATGACTATATAATATAGCTGCCATTGAATCAATCAAATGTAAATTGACGTTTAATATGAAGAGCTTTGTTTTTTTCTAAGCAATCTCAACCAAATTCACAGATTGGTTATGGATTGGTTATATCCGTTTATCCGTTATATCCGTACAATTTAGCAACAACTTTAAATTCTCTATCTATTTATATATATAGAAAACTCTTCGTCCTGGTTCACCGATTCACTGACACATCACGGTGTAGGCAAAACGGTTTAAGATATCAGCCTGAAAATTTCACACAATATATTTTAAACAATATTGTTAAGTACAACACTTTTTTGTTGTTTGAGCCATCTTAACCAAACTCACAAATTAATTCATAGTTACATTTTCTGAAAATTAGCTCAAGATCGACAGATTATAAACCGTAACTGAAACTTATTATTAAAATTTATATTTCAATATATCTTAATTTATGTAATTTATAAAATACATAAAATCCCCTTATCCTGTTTCAACTTTGCTGGGTACTAGGCTTTACATAAAAAGTATTTGAAGTGACACCTTCATCTTAATTTGTACCGATGAGTGCCAAAGCCACCCTTAGTTTTTGGCAATTTATTAATCATCTTTATCGAAATGTGAGCAAGAATTGTTTACAAATCTTGTACTGAAAAAAAAGAAATCGACGAAATTATGAAGTACCTTCAAGAAAAATTATTTATGAATTGATCGCCAATATGGAAATAACCATTAAATAAAACACTACAACTTTTTGAGTGAGATTTATCGTTAAAAATGTTCTGGTGGCAACCGTAGATTTGTTGAGATAGCTTTTAAACTCATTAAGACCAATTAATTCTCCCTGAGCAACGGTTTTTTTGTGTTTCGTCGTGTCAGACCCCAAAAAGTATATACATATATTCTTGATCAGCATCAACAGCCGGGTCGATATAGTCATGTCCGTCTGTATGGCATGTATGGCATGTATGGCAAATGGCATGTAGGTTCCTCTGTATCTCGCAATATTGCCCCCAGCCTGCGCTTACCCTTCGCTGATCGGGTGTTATGTGCGAGTGAAATAAATGGCATTTAATTTTATTAATTTTTAACAATATTATTAAGATTAAGACAATATTATTAAGATTTAAAATAATATTAGATTTAACTTTTTTATTTTATTTGATTTCCTAATGCTACATAAAAACGATTGCATTAGTCACTAAATTCCTGAAATAAAAGATAGTTAAAGAGTTCCAAATTGATATATATTAATAATTTATAAAATATATCATATGCTTTGAAAAAATTTTAAATTTTTTATTAACAATTTAAAAGGGTAAAAAAGCGAGCGATATATTCGAGTGTTGATATTTTGCTTAAATAAATTAGATTTTTCCAAATCTAACAAATAATTTATATGAAATAATTTATTTTTAAACAAAATCCATAAACAATAATATTAAAATACGATGGAAAAAGTAAATAAAGTGTATTTTTTAAAGTGCATGATGGGTGGCTGTAATGGCGCCAAAAAACAGAGTCGAGTGTCTAAAGCGCAAAAATCAGAGTGCGTGAAAATTTAATTATGGATGTGGAGAATATAAACACAAGTTTCAGAATTTGCGAATTACATTTCGAGGAAAGATGCCTCCTAAAAAAGCATTTTAAATCTGGATCTGTACCGACACGGCGCCTGGGTAAGCTTATAAACATATAATATACATTATAATACTAATATATATATATATACAAATTATATGTGATTGTCTTATCAACCATACTTGTATTAGCTTGATTCGTCATGTGTTTGTTTATTTGTTCCTGTGCATTGTCTTCTTGGCCATTCTATATGTGTTTTGTATGTGTATGTAGTTTTGAACATATAGGTAAGATATATAATTAATTACAGGTCACGATAATGAGCCTATGCATAAGTCTTCAAATATTGCATTGTTAATTGCAATTATAGTAGTCCACCCTCTTTTCTGCATTCATTTCCTACGGATGCACTACAACGGGCTGAGGGGATGTCTGTTTCAGATATTAAGCCGGAACTAAGATCGCACACCCAGCATCACCCAGCATCTGCAGACAACATTTTCATCTCATGGACCTGGGTAAATTAAAACGAAATGTGCGGCCAACTATGGGTATAGAAAATATCCACCCAAAACCACATCAGCAGCTAAAAGGCCCGCATGCGCCCAAGTCAGAGTTACAAGATTGCACAAATCACAATGAACTGTCAGTTGTAACGGACGATTTAAATAAGACGGCAGTAAACATTGAAGAAGTGGTTTGTTCCCGTTGCTAATTGTATTGTTCAAGGAGAAAAACGCATTACATGCTAAACTAAAGAAAGAAAACAAACAATGGCAACAAATATCCAGGATTCTGCAGAGGATATAAACGAGGAAGAAAAGGCATTTGCGGAGCTGTTTTTGAAAAAGTTTCGCGCAAGACAATACAGCAATGTTCAAAGAAATGTGGTTATGAACATTAACTACAGATCGGCCAAAGAATATAAGTTTATAAGATAGCAACAATATTTTCAATATTAATAATAATGATTCAAATTTATTAATAATGATGTTAATTTATGTTTCGCTCATTCACTTATTATTTAGTCTATTCATTTTACTCGCACATAACACCCGATCAGCGAAGGGTAAGCGTAGGATGAGGGCATTATTGCGAATCAAGCTTGAAATAGACTAAATTCAGATTTGGAACAACAACATGAAATGTGACAGCGGCGCATTTTTCATCATACGTTTTATAGGTGTACACACTAGGGATGTCGAAAATTTTTAAAGTATCGTATCGATCATATTACCTGTTTTAAAAAAATATCAAAATGATATTTAATATATCGCTTTAAAATATCGATATACCAATATTTATGATATTTTTCCATTTTTTTCCCAAATAATGTAGTACTGTGCCCCACAATAAAAAGAAATAGTTCATTTTAGTCAATCACCTCACAATATATTTATAAGATTTCACTTTAATATATCAAACATAACAATATTCATAAGATTCCACTTATTTTGATTAAACTTAAATGAGATTAACATTTTTCAAATGGTCTTATTCAAACATAACAATTCAATTCATAAGATTAAATTTTTTTAGGTTAAGTTTTTAATCTGTAATACATATTAAGTAAGTTTAAGTTTAAGTTTGGAACCAATATTTGTTTTTTATTGACTTTAAAAATACGCGTTGCGTTATGTGCATATCCGTCATTCGGCTGCGGGTGTCACAAATGACGAATTTTATGGCAGACGCAAGTCGCTCTGAAGGCACTGAACTGCCAGGTGTTATCAGATACCTTAGAGAAAGTTTGGACAATCCCGGCATGGCCGCCTTATGGGAAATCCAAAATATTATTGGATTACTTTCCCATGTTGCTTGCGGGAAGCTAAGATATATTTTTAGCTCACTGTAATCCGAGTCACGCATTGATATGCCTTTTAAAATTTACCTTTTATGGGCTTCCATAAAGTCTGCGGACAGATCATCTGCATTTTCGTCATCCGAAACCTGAAAAAATGTTAATAAAATCAAAAAATATTTGTTTGAGTTTTCGGAAGAATCAATATATTACAATATTTAACTAATTACTGCATGTTATTAAAGTTAAAACACAATTACAATTTCAAATTTGACATACCGTTTTTTCTTGAGAAAATTTAGTTATTTCTTTTAATATACTTATCGTTGTTCGCCTCTTGTACTCCAATTGGTGAGATGTACATTTTTTTAAAGCTGGGATCAAGAAAGGACGATTTCACTTATATTTTATTGGATTTAAGTGGCTTAAATCTTTTTTCTAACAGTTTGCGAAGCGACTCTTTTCAGTATGCCCTCGTCAGATTCCTTTTTACTGTCTGTGTCTTTTTTAATAATAGTGAAATTAGCGGGAGCACCATGCTAACAGTGACATAATATTCACCGCTTATTTTTTTAGTCGCATCTTTAAATAGGCCAAAAGGCTACAAAAATCACGGCAAATAGTTTGCTCTTTAGTCGATAGCATTTCTGGTATTCCTTTAGAGTATTCGGCTCTGTTTATTAAAATGATTGCCACTTTGTTTGCGAGACCTAAAAAGGACGTCAGCATTTCTAGGCACGTGTTCCATCGCGTGTCAATGTTTTGCTGCAAGGTCTTAATGCAACTTTCCGCAATTCCCTCGTCGGCCTGCGTCTTACGCAACTGCATGTGCTTGAAAAAAGTCACAATTCTTGTCACTTTATCCAAAATGTTGGAAAATGACTAAATCTCCTTAAGTGTGTCATCTACCACCAATTTGAGTGTATGCGGAAAGCAAGAGACATGTTTCCCATTTCAAAAAAAAAAATTCGATGCGGCCTTCATATTATTTGCATTATCATTGGCAAGAGTTGTCCACTTAGACCGATCAATATTGAATTCTTCGGACGCGTTCTCTAATAACAAACTTATAAACTCGCTGGTGTGGGACTAAATGAAATGCGAGAAATGTTCTTTTTTTCAAATTGTGCTATTACAAATAAGTGACAAATAACCAACATGGACAGAGCAAATGACAAACACAAACACACAAAAGAAAAATACTATTGATGATCACGATTTAACAAACCACAAAACGCTAAAATACATATGTATATGTAGATAATAAACTAACCTAGTCCATTCTAACCGCGCTTAAACAAATTGACTCCAGACATTCCTCATTGATGAAATTAATTAGATAGGAGAGCGTAGATTTCGTGATTGTAACAGAATCGCAGGTGAATGCAAAGTCCTCCACTTTACTAAAAATGTCTCTAACCGTTGTTACGCATTTTCCGTATTTTTCTTCAAATAATGTTGTTATCTGGAAGACAGTATAAATATTTAGCAAAGTCTCAATAATCAAAATGCTTTAATACTTACCTTGGACCGGCCAGGAAGCTTAAATTGCGGCACACATACGGAAAGAAGGTATTTTAAACCTTCTTTCTCTATGCACCGGACAGGCAGATTATCTTTGCACATCATAAAAATGCATTAAGCTACGGTGGAGCAAGCTCGACAGTAGGAGACCCAGTACTTTTTGAGTGTAATGCGATTACTACAGATTGTTTCAGTTTCAAAAAATTTCCATAGATGGCGCCACTTCAGAGATTGATTTTGCCCGTAACATTGTTAGTTGAATAACTGTCGCGTTTATCATCCGATTTGGACGAAATTTGCTGGATACGATCGGACCATAGTCTGTATTATACGTACTTAAAGTCAAGGTGCTAGCTTTAAAGGTGCTCTTGTATTTCGACTTGGAAATTTTGTATTTTAATTTGCGGGGGCAGAGGGGGGCGTGGCAAAAATCTAAAACAAACTCGTTCAATGCAAGATATAGATGTACATACATGCCAAATTTGGTGTCTCTAGCTCTTATAGTCTCTGAGATCTAGTTACTCAAAAAAGGGACAGATGGACAGACAGACGGACATGGCTATATCGACTCGGCTTTTGATGCTGATCAATAATATATATACTTTATGGGGTCTGCCACGCCTCCTTCTGCCTGTTACGCACATTTGCACAAACGTAATAGACCCATTTGTACTTTTTTAAAGTACTGAGTCTAAAAACGACGGCTTCGGTGATCTTTGCCATATGTCCGCCTAAAATGAAGAAAAAGTTAATAAAATCACATTACACATAATAGCATACATTACCTTTAAAAGACTCAACATTTCTGAATGACTCGATTATTGTTGAATGCTCTCCACAGTTCTTTGCAAGCTAGTATGTTAATAAATTTAATTATTAAAATTGTTGGCAAAACAATCAAAATGAAATTTAATTGTGTGTGTGTGTAAGTTTGTCGTCGATTTTCGGTGTGCTTTTGTGTATATTTTACATACAGTGGTTCTCAGCTTATTTCAACCAGCACCTTAAAAAAAGTTTGTTGGGCTATAAAATCTAAACTATGTGTGATATCAAAAAAAAATTGAGCGCAGGCTGTTAGTTTGATGTTTAAACTAATATAAAATTATCTCATTTCTTTTTTTAATTTTATTTCAATATTTAATAATGCTTAAAAACTAAAAAATGAGACCAAAAAAGTTCCACAGCTTATGTCGGTGTGCTTTTGTGTATATTTCACATACATACATCAACGCGCCGAATTTAGGCGCCATTATTCACTGAAAACGAAGGCTCTTTATTCACACACACGCACAAACTAACAAAAGACGCCACTTTAAGCACGACAAACATATGCATACATACCTTTTTTGAGTGAACTTTTTGAACATTTCAAAATGTTTAAAAATTGTATAAACAAGCGGGAACAATACTAATTTGGCATATCACCTAAAGCAAAGTGACTTTGCTGTGCCGTTTTTCACGTCACTGTAATTTTGTTTAATAAAATTTGAGTTAACCACTTCTATGCTTGCTTCATAGGTTAAAAGTGACCAGCGCACAAATATTGTAAAATATCAAAAAAAAATATCGATTTTCGATATTTGGGCAAAAAGGGCGGTCTTTACCCAACACTGTTATGGCCAGGCAAATTGTATTTCGTCGATAGACAAATTATTATGCGATCTTTTCAAAAAAGCTCAAAATTTGAAAATTAAACAAAACAACACAACTCCATTTAAAAATTGGGTGACGAAAAACGCAAAAACGAAACACGCTCAGCCCGGGATAGCCCAAAAATTAAAAATAAAAAGTTTAAGTTTATTATTATTTAAAATTTTTGGTTGGATGCCCATAAGCGAAATTAGCGTCTGATCTTGTTCAGAAATTAAGTAATTAATTCTCTAATTTTGTGTAGTTGTTGGGTTCGGGTAGCATAAAAATGAATGGGACTTTGTTGAATAAATATGGATGCATTGTGAAAATTTCATCAATATCGCTTAATAAACTCAGCAGACAAACGCAATTATTCAATTCTTTAATTCAACGTGTTTGCTGTTGTGACTTTTTGCCAGTTAGCTTGCGCTATATTTATACCCTTGCAGAGGGTATTATAATTTTTCACGAAGTTTGTAACGCATTAAAGGAGGCGTGTCAGACCCCATAAAGTATGCAAACTAGTCTCTCAGTTTTGAAGCTATCTTGATAAAACTTGGTACAGGTCCGCCTTTTTGCTGTACGCAGTACATATGTCGGAGCCGGCCGGATCGGATTACTATATCATATAGCTGTCATAGGAACGATCGGTTCGGTATCAACAGTTAGTATAAAAAACTTTGTTTGTGTCTTTAGATATCTCAACCAAACTCACGAATTGTGTTTTTGATACAGTTTCATATACCCTAACCAAATTTGTTTCAAATCGTACTACTGTATCATATAGCTTCCATTGGAACAATCGGTTTGAAATCAACCTTTAGTATGAAAAAATTTTTTGTTTCTTCAAATATCTGAACCAAACTCGAGAATTGTGTTTTTGATACAGTTTTATTTATCCTTACCAAATTTGGTTCAAATCGGACTACTATATCATATAGCTTCCATAGGAACAATCGAATAGAAATCAACCTTTAGTATGAAAAACTTTTTTGGTTCTTTAGATATCTCAACCAAACTCACGAATTGTGTATTTGATACAGTTTCATATAGCTTCCATAGGAACGATCGGCTTGAAATCAACATTAAAAAAATTTAGTACAAAATCTGACAGCTTATACAGGGCACTGCAAGGCTATTCAAACCAAAGTTAGTATACATATTCTTGATTCTGGCGACGAGCGGAGTCGATATAGCCATGTCCGTCTGTCTGTCTGTCCTACTGTTTGTCTGTTTTTATGCAAACTTGTCTCTCAGTTTTGAAGCTTTCTTGATGAAACTTGGTACAGGTCCGTCTTTTTGCTGTACGCAGTACATATGTCGGAGGAGGCCGGATCGACTATATCATATAGCTGCCATAGGAACGGTCGGTTCGGAGTCAACATTTAGTATGAAAAGCTTTTTTGTTTCTTAAGATATCTTAGCCAAACTCACAGATTGTTAATTTGGTATAGTTTCAAACAGTCTGACGAATTTTGGTTCAAATGGGACAACTATATCATATAGCTGACATATGAACGATCGGTTCGAAATCGACTTCTAACAAATTTTGTAAAAAATGGACGGCTTATGCAGGGCTCTGCAAGGGTATCCAAACTTTGGCGCGCAAAAGATGCATAACATTGGCAATTATAAAGCTAGAGAGTTGAGCTTCGGCACGAACAATACTTGAATAAATATGTATGCATCGTTAAAATTTGATCAAGATCGGATAATAAACACGGTAGATATCCGCAATTATTTAATTATTTAATTCAATGGGTTTTTATTGTGAGTTTTCGCCCTCTCTCGCTCTCCTCTTCAAGGTGTTATTAAAAGGCATAGAGCAAATTCTAACTGGGACCAGTCATAACTTATAATTAAATCACTTAATTTGTGAAAATCAGATATTCTAAATCAACGCTGCTTTTACGCTGCTTTAGAGAGAACAGTTTGCTCAAGAACTGGAAGATATGGAGTTATTTTTAACGTAGGGTGATAAGAATCTTCGGGAAGTACAAGCGGATCTATTCTACCAACATCTGTAACTAAATGATCAGATACAAATATTAGGTCCAGAACACGGTCGTTACAACATATAATTTACTTGATAGATTGCAAGATCTAGGTCTATCTGTGTTCTAAAGTGTTCAAGATAAACAGAAAGTTCAGACTTCGGCGGGATATAGGAGCAGGTATATAAACAGAAGTTTGACAAACAGGTACCTTAATGGCAACAAACTCAATATTAGGCAAGCAACTAATTAATTCAGACTAAAATTCAGAATCAACTGCGATTAATACGCCACCACCCACTCGTGACAAAGGGTCACATTTGTAAGTGGTGTACTTGAGCAATCCTCTGTAAATACAGAGAGAAAAGCGTGAAAGCATTTCACGTATTTCTTTGAAAAATGCGTGTATAAACCCTATTCCATGTATTTGAGCTACACACGAAAGTTGAAGTGAATTCAGCCAAAATGCGTGTAATGAGGGGCAGCCAACTTATCGTTTTTTTAAATGTGTGGCAGCCTTAAAAATAATAAATGCGTCAGTCATCAAGAGAAAAGTAAAAGCCCATTTAATAGATTAAATAGAAAAATGGAATTAGAAAATCAAAAAGCGTTATGTACTGAGAGTGAAGTGAATGAACTCCTGGGACTTTTTAAGGAGGACAACAACTTAAGAAAGCTGGATGGAATAACCAAACGCAACAACAGCATTTACAAAGGAATTTTAGATGCCTTGAAAGCCAAAAATTTGTTCAAGAGCGCCGAGCAAGTGATAAGTAAATCAAGAATGTTCAAAAAAATTGTTTTAAATTAAAGTGGAACAATGCTGTCAGCGCCGCGACGCTGCACGCAAATCATGCTCATATTTTGCTGAAATACATGATCTCTTATTACGCGAAATGGTCGTGTGCCATATAAACAGGGGGCAATTTTCATTTACCGAATTTAGAAATACGTGAAATAGTTCGTAGAAACGTGGTACTCAATATTAATAAGTTAGGATCTTTGATAGGAGTATAACAGAAGGTATTACATGAGGACAGAGGAGAGACGACTTTATGAGATGTTAAAGGTCTTGGAAATACATCCAATACCTTAAGGGCATTGAACTCTATCTCCGCAATTTGAAATTCGTCACGCAGCTTTCTAAAACTTTTCCGCAAGCTAGAAAAATTCTCTTTCATTTGACGAAGTTTGTAGTCCGTGCGTGAGCTAGTGATGCTGAATTTTCTCTGCCCCCTTAAAGCTAGTACCCAGCAAAGCTGTAACAGGAGCGAGAAAAATCCTAATATATTGCTTGTAAGCAGCTAAAAGCAGAGTCGCCAATATAACACATAAAATAAACATAAGTTGAATGGTAGCTCTGTTGCTCCAGTCGTTTGCTAATTTAAAAGAGAATATTTAATCAATGGAAAATATTGTAAATGAGGGTTTATCACTGTTTTGAATGGTAGGGAGGGGAAAAGGGAATTTTATCTAATTTATAAATTACATAAATATAAAATATAATAATAAGCTTCAGTTGTAGTTCATAGTCTGCCGATCTTGTTTTTGTTGTTGAAGCGCCGTTTTGATTTGCTCCAATTCCCTCAATTTTTCAATTTTGCCAATTTCACTTGTCACTTTTAGCTGACCAATGTTGAAAACAAACTTGATCAATGCAAGATTTAGATGAACGTACATTCCAAGTTTGTTGTCTCTAGCACTTATGGCCTCTGAGATCAAGGAACTCAAAAATGGGACAGACGGACAAGAATATACACCTAAGTCTGTTTTTACACGGTAGATTGGTTCCAGAAGAAGCCGTGTAAAAAAAACCGTGTAAAAAAAGACATTTTTGTGATATGAATATACTTCGCAAAAATTAAATTTGACAAAAAAATTTTAAGTACATAAAATTTCAAATCGTGCTAAATGGAATAAAATCGTGTAAAAAAATTAAAAATATTCAATTTTCAAAACGTGTTATATCAAAACCGTGTAAAAAAAGACCGTTAAAAACAGACTTAGGTGTATATGTATACTTTATAGGGTCTGCCACGCCTTCTTCTGCCTGTTACGCACGTTTTCCACAAACCTAATAGACCCAAACTAGAAAAGACCGTCAAGAAAATTTTTCACCATAATTCGCGAAAAATCGGGGTCCATCCAGTATTTTTAAGTACCCGATCGTAAACCTAAAGTTGTATTTTATCCGATCGTTCCTATAATAGCCATATGATAAACCAATTTAGGTCAGGAAGTATAAGTCTGTGCCAAACTCACAATCATGGCAGCTATATGATTTAGTGTTCCAATCCACCTGGCTCCGAAATATGTACTGCATGCACCAAGAAGACGCACCTGCCTCAGTGTCATTAAGATAGCTTCAAAACTGAGAAACTACTTCACATAGAAACAGACAAATCGAGATGGCTATATCGACAAAGCTGGTCGTCCTTATCAAGAATATATATACTTTCTGGGGTCTGACACGCCTTCTTCAATACGTTACACATTTCGTGACAAATTTATAAATCCTTTGATAAGTGTGAAAAAAGAATCGAATGATTGAGAATTGCCCCTTTTTTTTAGAAACTAATTACTTATATACTGTAATTAGGAATTTGTTAACTCTTTTTTGTTATTGGTGCCGTAACGTCTCAGTCGTCAGATTCAGAATCCTCTGGAATACGTGAAGATATGAAAAAGAACGCATCCAACAAAATTTTTTTGTTTAAAATATATGTGCTATAAAAGTGCTATAAGTTTAGACAAAAACTCAAAAGTAAATTGATTATAAGACATTTCTGAGCGACAATTCGCAGTTCATCAAGGATATTTTTTAATTATTAGAATTTACATTTAGGCATTACAACTTGGACTTCGGTTTTTTAGCTTTTGTGTCTTTATCGAGAACATCTTGCATTTCAAGAAACGAGTTTTCTAGTGCCGTGGCAAACTTGCCGGGATCGGTATCATTATTATATCTCCACGACGTGATGGCCACAATGATATCCTGATCGCGTGGATTATAACAAGCAGCGTAGCCATCATCGGTAGCCGGTCCGTAACCCATGAAAGCATCGTATTTGGTGGCCACCTGAGATGTTGACACGCGGAAGTGCATGGACTTGGTGTACCCAAGCGACGAATAGAACTCTGGTATGGGCAAATTATTCTCCTGCGCCATTAACTTAAGACCCAACAGATGACGATCCACACCAAGACCCTGAAGAGCCAGTCTTGCATATTTCTGATGGCCAAGGACTGCCTCTCGTAAAAGATAAGCCTTCTCCTCCACAGATGTCTTTCCATTTGTCATAGCTTTGCAAAATGCTAACGATTCATTAGAGCAGGAGCGTATAGTTTCCGTACGACCATTTTCAAAGATTCGCAAATGTGCGGATTCATATTGGGCACCGGGAACCTTATGCATTCTGCAATTGAATTAATCATTTAACATTATAGATAATGTATTAAATCTGTTTCCTACTTGTAGAATGCCAACTGTAGCGCCATTTGGACAAAGCTATCGGGTCCCAACTTCTGATTTTTGATAAAATCCTTCCCAAAGCACTTGAACTTCAATACGTTACATTGCAGATCATTAACGAGCTTATCAACATTGCCCTTGGCATAGAAAATCCATTGATCCACACAGGGATTCAAAGTGGCGAATGAGATCTTCTCCGGTTTGCAACTTATCTCTGTGGAGCCACATTTTCCATAGTTCTCGTCCTCTTCCCTAAAAAGATACATAGGTATCTCTTATTATTTCAAATTTTAATTACTGACTTACTTACATTTTATTTACCACATAGTCCATCATCATGGCAATAGGCTGGCCCTCAGCTGGGGAATGCTCATAGGTGAAGCCAACGTTACCATTTGGATTAACCACCAATTGAATGGTTTTGTCCATCCAACGGTTGGCGCTGTTCAAATTGCTGCCACCACCGTGAATAAGGCCTAAGATTAATTGATTTGCTTGCTGGTCGGGCTTTATTTCAACGCATTGATCCATCGAAACAGTAAATAGAGCACCTTGAATGCTTTTAAGGGCATTACAATTTTCTGGCGTCTTCGACAATTGCTCGTACGCCTCAGCCCAATTGTCACGTGAGTCTGTGGTTAAGATACCATAAGGAATACCAAATTCAGTTTCCGCTGCCATGATATCATCCAGCTGCTTTGCCAATAACTCGGCTGACAACAAATTGCCGTCACAGCCGTACAAGCATAATTTATAAAACTGTTACATTAAAGAGAAAAATAAGCTACGTTAAAGCAAGCTCGAAAGTAGAAAACCCTGTACTTTTTGAGTGCAAAGCGTTCACTATACATTGTTTCAATTTCAATAAATAACATTGTTACTTGAATAACTTCCACGTTTATCATCCGTGTTTATCATAGTGTCTATTACCCTGTTTATACGGAGAGAGGAAATCGTGAAAACATTTCACGTATTTCTTACATGTATTTGAGCTACACACGAAAGTTGACTATGAATTCAGCCAAAATGCGTGTGATGAGGCAGCCAACTTATAGATTTTTTTTTAAGTGTAAATAATAAATAAGCTGCGTCAGTCATAATGGGAAAAGTAAAAGCCCATTTAAGTAATTAAATAGAAAAATGGAATTGGAAATAAAAGAGCGTTATGGACTGAGGGTAAAGTGAATGAGCTCCTGGGACTTCTTAAGGAGGACAACATCTTAAGCAAGCTGGATGGAAAAACAAAACGCAACAACAGCATTTACAAAGGAATTTCAGATGCCTTGAAAGCCAAAAATATGTTCAAGAGCTCCGAGCAAGTGAAAAGTAAATTAAGAATGTTAAAAAACAAATATTTTGAAGTAAAGCAGTGCGGTCAGCGGCGCTGCACGCAAATCATTGCACCTTTGCCGATCCAGATGATATAATTTTGCAGCTTCCGTTATATTATTTACACTCCTCTATAAGCAGCTGTTTACAAGTTATGATCGTGTGCCGTATAAACATTGTGCAATTTTCACTTCGCGAATTTAGAAATATGTGAAATAGTCCGTATAAACGTAGTAGATAAGCATTAATGGTGATCTTGTTATTCGACTTCGAAATTTTGTTTTTCAATTACTGGGTGCGGAGGGGGGCGCGGCAAAAATCTAAAACAAATTCGTTCAATGCAAGATACAGATGAACGTACATGCCAACTTTGGTGTCTTGCTTTAATACTCTCTCAGATCTAGGAACTTAAAAATGGGACAGACGGACATGGATATCGACTCGGCTGTTAATGCTGATCATTTGCAAAAGCATAATAGAACTTTTTGTACTTTTTTAAAATACAGGGTCTAACAAAAATACGAAAGCTTACATGATTTTTGTAGATGATCACAACGTAATTTGAATAAGGATTGTAGACAATTTGATCGCAGCCCCGAATCGGGATGCGGCAGGTACCAAACACTTTTCCAAACTGACTGTTGTCTAACTCATTTTTGCCCATTTTAACAATGGGTATCCTTCCGGCATCTACAATTCCCTTGAATTCACCCAGGCCGTATATAACTTTGGCCGTATACTTGACATATTCACGCAAATCTTTAAAACTTTGATGGGGAAATGTCATGCCGGGACTGATATAGACGGTAACTGGATCACGATACTTCAGATAGGCTGTCGTCAGCCATCGATGTGCCAACCAGTTATTCTCACGCTTGCCAGCCTCCTCAAGCAGGCCCTGCAGCACACAGCCGTCTTTGTCTTTAAAGTGTTTTGTTATTTCCTTCTGTTTCTGAAATTCATTAGGCGTCAGCAGCGGTTGGGCAGTGATTATAAAACGTTCCAGCGTTTCATTTAGAGGCAATACAGGGTATCTTAAAAGCACTTGCTTGGGTGCCTTTTCTATATCGCTCGTATCGGGAGATTGGCTGCTATACCTTGAACCCATCAGCTTGTCGATAACATTTGGAGTCTGATTGTTAACAGAGTGTCTTGTCTGTAAATTTAATGTTAAAATAAGTCAATTGCAAAGCTGACCAAATCTGATTTCTTACTAGATTCCAAAAGACTTTGCCCTTGCTTAGTAGCCTCATTTCGGAGATAGGAGTTTGAACTGTTATCTCAATTGCGGAGCTGCAAAAGCGTAAATATATACGCACAATGTAGTGTTAATCCAAAGGTTATTCTTTTAGATATGTGTGTGTAAAAAGTTCACCTTTGATATGTCTGCATAATCGTTAGCGATTTCGATTAGACGTACGCTAAAATTAACGCGGGCAACGACGAAAGCGGGAACAGTTAGCAAATGAACAGTTATCAAATTACCAAACTTAGTTAAACGTCAATTATGCATGTATAATTTTGTCCACGTAGACACAAATTCAGCGTCACCTGTTGATATCAGAATGACGACGACCGGTTTCGATTTAACCGACTTTCAAACTGTGCTTTTGCTGATGCATCAACGTCGCTGTCACTAAATTCCACTTGCTATCGCGACGTACCTCTATTGTTTTGGTATTGGTGCCAAAGTCTATGCATTTTTTTGCTTACCCTGCGACGCTTTTGAATTCTCCTTTTTTGCGGGTGGATTCCCTTTTTATGTCTTCAATTTATTGTGACGTCCTCTAAAAACTTGCAATTTCAAAATGTTATATTTATTGTTCGTTGCCAATGGCAGCTTGCTAGAGGTGGATAACTATCGATAGCACTATCGGCACTATCGATGGTTGGGCGCTAACGAGCTACCATCGATAACAGCCTGACCCTTTCGATAGTGCTCGAAGTAGTATCGATAATTTAAGTTTCACATCACACAAACAATAGGCTTGCGCGTTTTTTATAGCGTCTGTACAAAAAGAAAAATTAAAGTGAAAAAGTTGGTAATTCGAGTTAAAACTAATGCAAAGCAATGGACCGCTTCCCGCAAAAAGGTATATTGCGTACTGTTAAATTACATTTTAATAATTTGATTTGAATTGAAGCTGAGTCATCTATGAGCAAATTTTTTGAAAATACATCTTGAAAACTACTCCATGGAAAAATTTTTAAGTATATAATATATGAATATCCGCGTTATGCGATGAACTAGTAACCTGAACTATACAGCACTGTACTGGGTAGTATGCAGCATTGCTCTTGGCCGTAGTATGGTCGTCTCTCTTTAACATATACCCTGTTTTTACGGCACGAAAAGCGTTAAAACAATTCGTTGAAAAGTGCTTGTTAAACACTATTCAATTTATTTGAGCAACATACAAAAGTTGACTATGAATTCAGCTACAATGCGTGAAATGGTGAGGCGCAGCCAACTTATCGTTTTTTTTGGCAACGCTCAACTTGCAAACATAATGAGTTGAACTTAATTTATAAAATTGCAAAGAAATTAAATTAAGAAAAAATAGCTTGCTGCTATCATAAAGCTTGTTTATGGGTAAGACACATGATTGAAAAGAAGCCGTTGCGTCCTATTTTAAATGATGTCCAGACTAGGCAGCCTTGCATCTCTATATCCGTGAATTTTTTCTGTGCTGTATTTGACTATGAATTCAGTCAAAATGCGTGTAATGAGGCGCAGCCAATTTATCGTTTTTTTTTTAGTGTGTGGCAACACTAAAAATAATAAATGCGTCAGTCATCTAGAGAAAAGTAAAAGCTCATTTAATAAATTAAATAGAAAAATGGAATTAGAAAATCAAAAAGCGTTATGTACTGAGAGTGAAGTGAATGAACTCCTGGGACTTCTTAAGGAGGACAACATCTTAAGAATGCTGGATGGAATAACAAAAGCAACAACAACATTTACAAAGGAATTTCAGATGTCTTGAAAGCCAAAAATATGTTCAAGAGCTCCGAGAAAGTAAAAAGTAAATAAAGAATATCAAGAAAATTATTTAGAAGTAAAGCGGAGCAATGCGGTCAGCGGCGCTGCACGCAAGTCATGCTCTCATTTTGCTGAACTACATGAGCTCTATGGAACGCACCCTGTGTCAGAGGCTACGGGTGTAGACACTTCTACAAGGGGACTTTGCATTTTTTTCTCAAGTCTGGCAGCTCTGTTTGTCTTATAACGCGAAATGGTTGTGTGCGGTATAAACAGGGGGCAATTTTCGTTTCGCAAATTTAGAAATACGTGAAATAATCCGAATAAATGTATATATAGGTTTCCACAATTAGGTCACGCGCACATTATAAGTGCTGACGGATTTTTTAAGCAAAAATTGCTAGATTTGGGAAAAAAGTTGCTTGAAATTGCTAAAAATGATTTGAAAATTGCCAAAAAAAAAAAAAATTCCTAATCAATGAACTGTTAATTTTCAACAAAAATATGTTTGGTTAGATTGCGGTTTCCGGTGCGACAAGATCTGATGATGGATTCCGGTAGAACACGTCGAAGTAAGACGAAAAAATTGAATAAAATTATTTGATTTTCGGCTTGGTTCTCGGGATATTGGGTCCGATAAGTCTCCGATTCCCATACAAGCTGGTCAGCGCGCCAGCTCATCTTTGCACTGTGTTAGAGCGAGAAAGCAATAGCACTGCCTAGATTAGTGTTGTCTAGTGCCTAAGTAGTGCTGTAGAGTGTACGTTTCTAGATCATCGCTTAGCGCGTACGTGTTCTACCGGAATCTTGTCAGATCTTGTCGCACCGAAAACCGTAATCTTGCCAAATGTTTGTATTTCATTGAAGTGTAAATATCGTCATAATTACTTTAGTTTCAAATAGAATAATCGATATAATTAATAACTGCATGTATCGATATATGGGTAGGCAAGTTGTATCGATATGAAAATGAAACCAATATCGATACAACGAGCTTCGATAATTTACTTTTGAAAAGGGATTTGAGCACGAAGGTTGTTAAATTAAGAATAAACGAGAAGTTGAAATCAAACAACCTTAAACTTTACATATCATTTGTGGGATAAGCCCAATCTTTCAGAGACCATCTGAGCTCTGAAATATAGCGAAATAATTTTTAAAACTAAAAACGAACTAAGTGCTATATAAAAAACTTTTTGAGAGCGAGAAAGTAGCAGAGATTATAGAAAATTTATTGGAAAGAAAAATAATACGACCTTATGCATCTCCTATTGTATTAGTAAAATGAAGTCGGGAGAAATTCGTATGTGTGTTGATTATAGAGGCCTCAACAAACTTACTGTTCTTGATAATTTTCGACTACTCCTTATGGAGGATTGTTTAGAGTACTTAGGAGATAAGCTGTGCTTTTCAGTAGTTGATCTCAAGCAGGGATTTCATCAAATAGCAGTAAAAGAGATATTCGTGCAAAACACGTCTTTTGTGACCACTCAAGGTCAGTTCGAATACCTACGGATGCAGTTTGGCCTTAGAAATGGACCAGCTATTATCCAGAGATTTATTTTTGACGTATTTAAGGATCTTATTAGAGCTAAGAAAATTGTTGTTTACATGGATGATTTCGTTGTAGCAACAAAAACTGTAGACGAAAATTTAGTTATTTTGGGCAAATTGTTGAAAATAATTAGCAAATATAACCTAGACATTAACCTTAAGAAGCGTAAGTTTTTAGAGATAGAATCTGAGTTCTAAAGTTATAGGGTTAATAAGCGTAGTATGTCGCTGAACGATTCCTACTTAGAGGCCTTAAGACAGTATCTGATTCCATACAACCTTAAGAGCCTGCACTCTTGCTTGGGATTTTTCTCGTACTTCCGTCGCTTTTTATTTGAGTTAGCTAGTAAAGCTACATTTTCGACGAAATTGTAAAAGAATGGTGGTCCTTTTTCTCTTAACAAAGAGCAAACAGATACTCTTAATGTAGAATTGGTAAATCCTCCAGTATGGGAAATATTTAGCTCAAATAGAGAAACCGAGTTGCATACTGACGCAAGTGCACGTGGTTTTGGTGCCATGTTAATGATTTGTCAAGATTATAGGAAACTGCATCCTGTAGCTCTTTATTTGGGAAAGACAACAGGTGATGAATCTAAATATGGATATGGATGAATCTGAACATGGAGCCTTTAAGATTGTCACCGAATGCATTCGAAAAGTTTTTAAAACGAAAATCGCTCGTTGGTCTCTGGAATTGGAGAGTTATGATTACCGTACTGAGCATAGGTCCGGTTGTAATATGATGAGAGTAGTGAAAGTAGTAAAAGTAATGAGTGAGTGAAACCATAGGAAGGGAGATACTGAAGACTTTAGTAATAAACATAGCGAAACCTATAGTGATGATCGTAGGAGCAAAATCTAAAACAAACTCGTTCAATGGGATATATAGATGTACATACATGCCAAATTTGGTGTCTTTAGCCCTTATTGTCTCTTAGATCTAGGAATTAAAAAAAGGGACAGACGGACATGGCTGTATCGACTCGTCTGTTGATGCTGCTCAAGAATATATATACTTTGTTTTGTCTGCCACGCCTCCTTCTGCCTGTTACGCACAAACGTAAGAGACCCATTTGTACTTTTTTAAAGTACAGGGTCTAAAGGTAATTTACGCTTATATGCCACCTTTAGTATGGAAGATCAGTAAATCGAATAGCACACGAAAAATTGGGACATTTAGAAGCGGAAAGGTTGTCAACAATTTAAAATATATCATTCAGTCGGGAGAGTCCGACTACTAAGTAACTAAGGAGGATATTGATGTTTGATTGCAAACCGAACAGATGAGAGATCCTGATATTATGAGAACCCGCCATTTGTTAGAGAATGCCAATGTCGTAGATTTTGAATTAGTAGACGGTGTTGTGTATAAAATAGAAGCACGACAGTAGGAGACTCTGTACTTTTTGAGTGCAAAGCAAACACTACAGATTGTTTCAGTTTCGAAAAATTTCCATAGATGGCGTGAAACTCGTGAGCAGGCTACGTACAGTTGGCCGTGGGAGAAGCATGGTGTTCCTAAATGTATTCCGGCGACTTTCAGAGTCTGACCTTGAGATAATGCAGAAATTGACAGACGTGTAGAGTTCATGCAAGACGTTGACAGAACCATAGTTCAGAAGATACAACACGTACTTCATGAACACAATATTTTAGTGCGCGAATTTAAAACAGCGAGGGAAGAAATTATCCGCGACAATACTCATTTAAAAGTTGTAATCCACCCTGATCGTGTTCCACGTGGTCAACATGAACGTCAGTTCAATGCCCCGACTACAAATGAAATAGCTGCTGTAATCGTTAGTAACGAACAGACTACGTCTCGGGACATCGTTGTACAGGCGCGGGACGGAAGACTAAGTAGAATTTGCGATATACATAGATTCTACGACGCACTGGAGTATCCTGTTATTTTTTGGAAAGGTCAAGAAGGTTACAACTTTAACATTCCTATGATAAATTCAACTACGAAACAACCGATATCGAACAAAAAAGTGTCTTGCAAAGACTTTTACGCGTATCACTTGATGGTTCGCCGAAACGATTTCAATTTGCTCATCAGATGTAGACTACTCTTTCATCAATTTTTAGTTGACATGTATGTTAAAATGGAAAGCGAACGATTAAGATTTATTTCTTTGAATCAAAAAAAACTTCGAGCCGAAAACTACATTCACTTGCAAGATGCAGTTCGAAACGACGCAAATTTAGATCCGAACAATTTTGGTCAGTTGGTGATTCTTCCGTCATCGTTTGTAAACAGTCCGAGATACTTGCATGAATATACGCAAGACGCTTTCTCATACGTACGAAATTACGGCAGGCCGGATTTATTCATCACAATGACGTGTAACCCTACGTGGTCAGAAATTACCAAAGAGCTTCTGCCAAGTCAAAGTTCCACTAACAGGCATGATTTGACAGCCCGAGTGTTTCGGTTAAAAGTGCAGAAATTGGTAGCGTTACTTACCAAAGGCAACATTTTTGGTGAAACGCAGTGCTTTATGTACTCAATCGAATGGCAAAAAAGAGGCTTGCCACACGTGCACTTGCTGTTGTGGTTGAAAGAGAAACTTCGGCCAAATCAAATTGACGACATCATATGTGCAGAAATACCAAACCCGGAAAGCGACAAAAAGCTCTATGATACCGTGTCAAAAAATATGATTCATGGCCCCTGCGGTGCACTAAATTCATCATCACCATGCATGAGACGGAAATCACTAAAAAATTTCCCAAAATCCTAATTAAAGACACCCAAACAAACGACAAAAACTACCCGTCGTACAGGCGCAGAGCACCAGAAGATGGTGGACGTACGACAATTGTAAAGCGAGCTTCACAAGAGATAGAGGTAAACAATAGTTGGGTGGTCCCATACAAACCACTCCTTCCAAAAATATTTAACTCACATATTAATGTTGAATATTGTAACACGGTGCGAGCGATAAAGTACATCTGCAAGTATATAAACAAAGGTAGCGATCAGGCTATTTTCAATATCCGCCACAAGGAATCGCCAATGCCGACTCAAGAGATGAAGTGGAAACATTCAGATCAGCTCGATACGTTAGTAGTAATGAAGCAGCGTGGCGAATCTTGGGCCTGCCTCTTCATGAAAGACATCCTACTGTCACGCATCTTGCTATTCATTTACCAAATGGTCAGCGAGTTTACTTCAACGAAAACAACTTCCGGGAAAGATTGGCAACACCACCGCAAACTACGCTTACTGCATTTTTTATGTTGTGCCAAAACGATGCGTTTGCGACTTTGCTATATGTTGAAGTACCTCGATACTGCACTTGGACAGGGAAGAAATAACGTACGTTCACGTGGAACACCAGTTGAGGGCTGGCCAGATGAGCGTCAGACGCCAGCGCATCTACACAGTGCACGTGAGCAATTTTGAATGTTATTGTTTGCGAATGCTTCTGAGCGTAATACGATGGACCAACAAATTTCTCGATTTAAAAACCATTGACGGAGAAGAGCTATCCACTTTTCAACAGGCATCTGAGAAGATGAATTTGTTAGAAGATGACAACCACTGGGACGCCACCATAGAAGAAGCTGTGCTATGTTGCTCACCAGCGCAAATACGAGAGCTATTCGCCATATTGATATGTGTTTGTGGTTTATCTAATCCTCTTCAATTATGGGACAAATATAAAACAGCGCTGTCAGAGGATATCGCGCACAACTTGAAAGATTGGATCAGATCAATGATGAAATGTGTTTCAATGAAGCACTGCGACTAATTGAAGACAAAATCTTGCAAATGTCAGGAAAAAAGCTGTCCGATTTTGGTATGCCAACACCGCAGCGTACAGCAGAACTATCGAGCGATTTAATAAGAGAGTTGAACTATGACATTGCCCAACTAGATACTCACGTCTGCGAAACCGAGCCACGCTTGCTTCCTGAACAAAGAGAAGTATATCAGAAAATATACCAACGAGTTGAAAGTGGTGGAGGCGGGCTTTTTTTCTTGACGCGCCAGGCGGTACAGGAAATTTTTGCTTAATTTGCTTTTGCTAAAGTACGCAAACAACAAAACGTTGCATTAGCAGTGGCTTCTTCCGGAATTGCAGCAACGTTGCTGAGCGGAGGACGCACTGCACATTCAGTCTTCAAATTACCACTGAATCTGACCACCGAAGAAACTCCAACATGTAATATTAGCAAAAGCAGCAGTCGTGGTATGCTATTGCAACAATGTAAGCTGATCGTCTGGGACGAGGTCACTATGTCGCACAAGCGCGCGATTGAAGCACTGGACCGTTGTCTACAAGACTTGAAAAGTACAAACGGTAATGGGTGGCGTTGTCGTATTATTGGCAGGAGACTTCAGACAAACTTTGCCTGTTATTGAACGTGGTACGCCGGCAGACGAAATAAATGCGTGTCTCAAATCGTCATACTTATGGAACAAAGTCGCAAAATTGCACCTCACCACAAACATGCGTGTTCATTTATTCGGCGATATAGAATCGGGAGCTTTTGCTGCAACACTACTGAAGATAGGAGAAGGGCGAATTGAAACTGATGCCAATGGTATGGTTTCATTTACAAACAACTTTTGCCACGTTGTCGATTCGGAAAACTCACTCATTGCCCAGGTTTTTCCAAACTTACAACAAAACATGTCAAACGAAAACTGGTTATGCGAAAGAGCTATCCTGGCACCCAAAAATGAAAACGTTGCAAACATTAATAACAAGATCCTGACAGAAGTTGTTGGCGAGACTGTTACGTACAAGTCTATCGATACAGTGATGGCGACCGAAGACTGTACCAGCTACCCCGTTGAGTTTCTCAACTCGCTGGAACTATCCGGAGTGCCATCTCATAAGCTGGAATTAAAGATAGGCATACCGGTTTTGCTAATGCGTAATTTGGACGCTCCGAGGTTATGCAACGGTACAAGATTGCGTGTAACAGAATTAGGAAAAAATATACTAAAGGCCACAATTTTAACCGGAGAAGCCAAAGGTGATAACGTACTCATTCCTCGCATTCCAATAATACCCAACAATTTACCCTTCAACTTCAAACGTCTGCAGTTCCCATTGAAAGTTGCATTTTCGATGAGTATCAACAAGTCTCAAGGTCAGACTCTGAAAGTCGCCGGAATACATTTAGGAACACCATGCTTCTCCCACGGCCAACTGTACGTAGCCTGCTCACGAGTTTCACACTCTCAAAACTTGCACATTTTTGCGGAAAACAACAAATCCATGAACATCGTATATCGCAGTATACTGCAGTGAGTTAATCATATACAACTCTCGCTTTTCGATGACCGGCTGCAATTCGCTACAATTTCATCGCATAACATGCTCGACTCACACATCCACACTTCGCCGGGCACTAAAACATTGCGAAAACGGCAAGAATATACATTTTCTCAAGGTAAGTTTTAAAAAACACTGTTTTTGTTACTCTTAAAAATTCCTAACGATAATGTTTCTCATTTTTTCAGTGTTTGTCGTTCTACGTCACTTCATTTCTTTCGGGTACAACAGAAAACAACTGTGATACATCAATTATCTTTATACAAAATGCAACTTTACGTTATTTATTTTGTTTGTTTATGTAAGATCGTATCATACTTATACGTTGATTAATGTTGTGTAACTACTATTTTTTATTGTACATAGGTAGGTGAGAGTAAGTACAATACCGCATGGAAGCGTCATAAAATTAAGAAAGATCTACATACGTTTGTTATGAACTCAAGTAATGCAGGCACAGC